>OW203761.1:61845431-62044212 GCA_934045905.1 Leuctra nigra | reverse complement strand
ATGTGTCCTGGAATACATTTTAGATGGAAAATAATAACAAGCTTATTTATAAAAACACAACGATGATAGGAGGTTTGGGGGCAAAGCCCCCGAGAAAATTTTGTATAAAGGCCAATCATTTTGGTGCAATTTTGATACTTACTTCACCGGATTTTGTTAGGGGAAAAGCACGATATTTCTATAAAGAATTTTAATTTTGTCTGAAAGTATGAACGTGTTTTCATGATATTTAGCGTCCCCCTAGACCTTCATTAAAGAAAATATATATTTTGGAAGTACCTATTAGCATATTTTGTTTTCATGATATTGTCTTATATTTTGAACGTGAAATTTTATACATTTTGTAAATGACAAGTCTAAGCGGGGGTCCAGGGGGGTAAGCGCCCCCCTGGACCTTTATTAAAGAAATTATAACTTTTATAAGCACTTGTTTTCGTGATATTTTCTTATATTTTGACCGTGATATATGAAAAATTTAGTACATATTCCAGGTCCTGGCGCCCCGGGCAGTCGCCCGCCTCGCCCGCCCATCGCGCCGGCCCTGCTCAGCATTCCATATATTCATTTGATAATTGTTCTGCTGCATCTCGTTGAGTCTCTTGTTGGATTTTAACTCGCTGAGCTGAAACTTCTGACCTTGACGATGTGTGTGGCATTGGTCTAACAACAGCTTGTGGGCTCTCGTCACGGTGTCTAGACGCTTCCGACTGTATTTCTGTTCTCGATCTATTGACGTTAGACCTCGAGTGACCTAGGGATGAGTTGCCTCCTCCGCCCTGTAAGTTATGATTCGGTGGACGCTGCCCGCTGTGAAGGGAGCTGCAATGTAGCCCAACGAGTACGGACTGAAGCGTCAACATGAGCAGGGCTGAGACGACGCTCAGAACCAGCAGTCCGATCACAGGCACAGTGTATACTAATTCCTTATGAGCATTTTGTGAATAATTGTTTTAGCGCATATTTCGTAATTTTTTTGTTTGGTAGGTACCACGACGAATTAATTTTTCGATACTGTACAAAAGAAAGTCTGTCACCAAAATTTTGATTGTTACACATCCTTTTCTGTAAATACAATTAAGTAATTTCTAACTTACCTACCGGTTGAGATATGTTCTAAAAATCTCCCGCCTTTTGCAAAGCAGTGGCTGCGGACAGCAATTCTATCCCCCTCTGACAGGATCTGCAGCCATATTCATGTTACCATTTACAAACTACAATATGATCTCATTCATATCATTATTATTATCAGTTTTTTATTTTGAGAATCTAAATAAATGTATCAAGGTTACAATGTATTGATAATGCATTTCCTTATTGACTGTACCTATATTAAAATCTACATTCTCCTCACCCCACTAAGTATGTCATAAAACAAAAGTCACTTACTGTCACAACTGTCACTTAACAGCTTTAACTTTAACAGCTGTTTCTTACAGAATTTAACTAGATTTAACAGTTTTACAATCTACAAATTGTCATTAATAATAGTAATGGTTTAACTATCTACTTGAATATTGTTCAGTCTCAATTACAGGCACGTAGGAACTTTATTTTGACAGGGGGTTCAAAATTATAGGGGATCGATGAATGTCAGGAAAAGGTAGTTCACTGTTACAAGGGGTCTAGGGGACTCACCCCAAGATAGCCACGCAGGGCCTTTTTTGAATTTTTGATACAAAATAATCGAATTTTAAACTATTCTTTTCAAAGAAATGTAAAATGTGTGATATGCAATTTTCTGTGGGAACTTAAGAAAACTTGTTTTTATAGAATTCCCAATGGCCCCGCTGGGCATTATTATAAAAAAAAAAAATCGAATTCGACGCTTTTTTGGCATCTTTTTTTTTAAAGAAATTTTAAATTTGTGTCCTATACAATATTCTTGGGGATACAGGAGACAAAATAAAATTTTGTTATTTGACAAAATCCTAAATGGCCCCGAAGGGAAATACTTTAATTCTAGTGAAAGAGAATCAATTATGAATTGATTTTGGAATCGAACTTTGAAAAAGGTTGCAAGAGCAACAGCAATAAGCAATCAGTAAGAAAAACTGTATGTGTTTTGGAATCTATTAGTTTAACGTGTAATTATTTAATTTAATTCATGAGGATGATCATGTTGGACAAATTAGTAAATAAGTTGTCTCATTGGATAATACCTCTGTTCAATTAGTTTTGCAAAACTTGAGAAAATTTTGAGAATTCAACCTCATAATGGAGCAAATCTGTGCATTCTGTACGCAACACTTAATCAACAAATTTGTGAATATCTGGATGTGTTCAGGATCTCTAGCAGGGGGGGGGTCAGAGTCTCTAGCAGGGGGGGTCAGGATCTCTGGCAGGGGGGTCCGTTTCCCCCTTTCTCCCCCTATTCCTACGCGCCTGCAGTTATATCTTATCATAAGAGAGGTAGGGCCTTTTTAAGTTGACGAAACAATCCAGTGACAAAAGCCATTAAAAAGTAAAACACTTTGGCAACATACCTGGCAAAATATAATTTGTTTCGTTGTACCACTGTAATAATTGTCCAGCATATCATCAAACATGATTTATATGAGTTTAAATATATTGATTGTACTATTTCAAGGGGTAAATTAAACTATTCAACACGTGTGAGCTAAATGCTTTGATCTTTTTGAATTTCATATGTCTGAATGAAAAATTGTTATTTTCTAAGAACCCTTGAGAATTGACCATATGAAGGAGGGCGTTGCCTTAAGACAAAAGTATTACCATGGTAACTCCAGCTGGAGTTACCATGGTAATACTTTTGTCTTTCATAAGGCAACGCCCTCCTTCATATGGTCAATTCTCAAAGTCATGCTCATGCCAAAATATAGGTAGTTTAATTCCTCCAATATATTATGATTTGAACACAAACAGTTAAAGTTCGTTCACGATTAGAATAGCAAGGCCGTGTAGATACTCACGTCGTTCATTGGTTGTTCGCATGAACACTGCTCTGTCAATGGCAAGACTTTCTTATTTGTATTATTGAAATTGCATCAATTAAGTGAAATACACAATTTTTAATAGTAGAAAATATTAGAAAAATTCAATCAAATTGATTTATTTTTATCTACAGTCGTATTATACATATTTTTGGATTATTATATTGATATTTACATGTGTAGGAATACAATTGTTCATTTGACTACGTCTACAGTATATACACGACCTTGCTATTCTAATCGTGAACAAACTTTATAAGAAGCAATAAAATCATAATTTTCAATTTTTCCACAAAAACTATGTGTTTTCACACTTTAAATCCCTACAGCCATTCGCCCCTTTTGGCCAACCAATCAATCAAAATTTTACACGATTACATTTTAAATTAAACAAATTTCAACTCACATAAATAATAAACCAAAACAGAAATTTCTGCGCATGCGTGAAGTTGTCAATTTTACACCTTGAGCTGTGTGAAATCTCTAAATCACCGCATTCTTAATAGACCGATTTAAAAATTATCTAGGTGGCTCTGCTTTTCAAAATATTTCACATGCAGTTTGGTTTTCCATATATCGATTGGTGTTTTACAACAATGGATAAAATCACCAACAGATATAATATATGGAAAACCAAACTGCATGTGAAATTTTTTGAAAAGCAAAGCCACCTAGATAATTTTTAAATCGGTCTATACGAAAATGATAATTACACAATTTTTAATAGTAGAAAATATTAGAAAAATTCAATCAAATTGATTTATCTCATTTTCGATTGTTGCTCTCTTGTTTTTTTAAATTTGTTTTTGTAAATTTAAATTTGTTTTTTAAATTTACTTTACAAAAAGTACATTTTGTACTTTAGTAAATTCCGTTTATTTAAAAGTGTGAATTGAAACTAAATTGATATTTCTTGTCACCACCGGAACACACGGAATGATACGTAGTTCCAAACCAGATATAGATGGCACTAGTCATTTTTGTTTTTAGTGTAGGTTCAAGTGTAGAAAAAATGCTTTCCGCTCGATTGATGTGCCGAAATTGATTTTTTCATAATTATCGATTGTTTACATCATTCTTAATATTACCTGACGTGCCTTCAATTTTTTTGGTGGCCATCTTGGAAAATATGGCGGAAAACGTACATTTTACAAAGTATTTAATTGATTGTAGAGGAAAGGTTGAAAAATTATGAAATAATTCACTAAAACTAATTCAATTTTGGGGACTTGAAAAAAAAAACGCCGTGAACGAATTTTATTTTTTCATTGTTGGAATTGACCAATCACGTTTCTGTGTTTTTTTGCTCTCAATTTATTATGAAATGCGTGGACTTAGACTAAAATATGTGTAATTAAAATTTGTAGACAATTTTATTTTGAACAATATGCGATATAAAAAAAATTAAAGTTTTTTAAAATATTTTAAAAAAAATAAATATACCTAAAAAAAAAAAAAAAAAAAATCGGAATTTTTTTCTCACGTTTTCATATTTGAGTTAGGTTTAGTGAATTATTACATAATTTTTCAACCTTTCCTCTACTAACAATTAAATACTTTGTAAAATTTATGTTTTCCGCTTGTTTTCCGCCATATTTTCCAAGATGGCCACCAAAAAATTGAAGGCACGTCAGGTAATATTAAGAATGATGTAAACAATCAATTTCGGCACTCTAATCAAGCGGAATTACATTTGCTCCCCTACTATTTGGTCTATCGCACAATCTGGGCTATTTTGCGAAGTCTGTTCAAGCTCAAACTACTAAATACAATAATACAGGTAGGTAAATAGTGTAAAAGTAAATGTATAACATTATTTTGAGAACAAACCAAACCACCTAAATTACCCCACCCAGTTTGTGTAAGTTTTAATAGTTTGGTGGTCTAAAATTGTCAGCACAGCACTCAATTTTTTAAATTGTATTATCTAGGTAGTGTGAAGGGAAGGTAAACCAAAAAGTTTAACTCACATATTGTGATCAAGTTTAATGCCTTCTTTGCTGTGTTCAAATCACCTGTCAATCATATTATTCTATAAATTAGGGTTTTCTAAGACATAATAACCAAGTGTTAGCCATGTTATTGTTCTTTGACGGTTGACCCCAATTTTTGGCCTCCCTTTCCCAAACCTTGTTGCCCTTTCTCCAACCATCCAACACTTGTCAATTGACAAATGTCACTGTTGTTCTGTCTGTGAGTGTAGTAAGCACATTTTGTTTTTTTATTTAAGATTAAAAAGACTAGACCTACACTTCCCCCGCCCCACCACACGTGGGGCGGGGGAAGTGTAGGTCTAGTATCTTTATTTAAGGAGGGATGCCCAAGTAGATTTTCCGAAAATATTTTTTGTTGAAATGTACGATTTTTATTAATTTTTTCAACATTTCAACTATATTTTTATGTAAAAGTTTCATTAAATGTCTTGTAACTTGCAACTCTCGAATTATATTGAGTTTTCAATATGATGTCTTCAGAAGATTAAGAAATTTTAACACAGGAGGTATAGGAAAATTATTTAGAAATTGGCGCCTAACTTTTAAAAACGTACGGCTAGGTGTATATATAAAAATCTTAATAAATACCCCTATGTCTAATACACATAATACTAGTTTTTGGAAAAAATCTATCGGTGGAAAATAGTTTAAATCTAATATTTACTAGGAAAATTACCGTGTTTTTTCGAGATAGGGCTAACTCAAATTTATAAAGTGATATATCTTGGAAATTAGTTCGGCTAAACAAACCCTACTTTTTCTTGCGTTTATATGGTGCACAAGGAAATGATCTATTAAAATTAAGCATATTAATTCAGATATCTATCGGAGACCTCTACTTGGGCATCCCCCCTTAAGATTAATTATTATAAATATCAATAAATACATCAGCGAATCAATAAATACAATACAGCGACATCAGCGAGCCACATGAACAGGGCAACGGCAGCAGCGACATAAGCGAAATAACTGGGGTCAGGCAAAAGAACATTGGGATGGTTGGGATAGATAGGGAGAGAGTACAAGAAGATGAGATGCCAGAGAACCGTCAGCAAGGACCAGGTATGTCACAGACAATCCTAATGGGAGATGTGAGGGGAAGGCAAGCCGGAGAGTTTTGCAAGGGAAATGGAAACAGAGCCAAAACAGACCGAGGAATTAGAATAGTTGAAATGGCACGAAGGATGAAAGAAGGATATTATGGCAAGAACACCGAGAATGCCACCATTATGTTGAAAGTGGGGAACAAGGAAGTACGAGAGGGAAGGAACAAAGAGGAAATAATGAAAGACATTGGTGACCTAGTGGCGGAAACGAAAACAGCATATGGACGAGAAACCAGGGTGGTAGTGTGCAGCCTAGAGAGTGTGGCAGGTGGTTGCCTAAACGAGAGGCTGCAACAAGTGGTGGCAACAGAAGCCGGGGAGTTTCTAAATGTACCCTTCGTACCAGGGTACATGAAAGACATTATAAAATGGGAGTACGAGGCAGGGAGAGTGTTGCGAGAGTGCTGGGGACTTGGAGGAAAATCAGTGCGGAGTGTTAATAAGAGAGAAACGGGTTTTCGGACAAGGTGGGTGTGGAACGGAGTGAGGTAGCAAGGGCAAGACGGGTTTCTATGGAGACAAGCAATGAAGAGAACTGTGTAAATAATGGTACCAGAAGCAATAGCGCAAGAGGACGGAACTTAATGAAAAGACACAAGTGTTGTAAAGGAGAAACAATGCAAGTGGGGACACTCAATATAGTTACACTAACAGGGAAATTGGAAGAGATAGTGGACATGATGGAGGAGAGAAAGATAGACCTGCTGGGGCTAAGTGAAACAAAGTGGAGGGGAAAGGGGGAGAAGAGGCTCAGAGGGGACTACAAGTTGATATGGTCGGGAGGGGAAGAGGGAAGAAATGGAGTGGGTTTTGTGGTAAGCCCCCGTTACGCTGGTGACATCCTGGATGTAAATGCCGTGAATGACAGGATGATCGGAATCAGTATCGTAATAGGAAGCAGCGTGCGGCACCTGATACAGGTGTATGCACCTCAGTCTGGAAGATCTACCGAAGAAAAAGACATTTTCTGGGTTGAACTAGATGAGATGGTGCAAGCAAAGGAGGTATGGGTGATGGGGGATTTTAATGCCATGGTAGGAGAGGAGCGGAAGGACTGGGAAGAGGTAATGGGACCACATGGCTGGGGTAAAAGAAACACTGAAGGAGTGAAGATGTTAGAGTGGTGTGCAAGAACCTCAATGAAAATCACAAACACATGGTTTATGAAAAGAAGAGCTCAGAAGATAACGAGATATGGATATGGAGCTGATAATCAGAGATGGGAATCAGTTATAGACTACATATGTGTCAGCAGAGATATGGGGAGACTGGTGAGAGATGTGGAGGTGCTACCATCAGTCGCACTAGGCAGCGACCATCGATTGCTGGTGGCAAAGGTAGAAATAGAGCGACGAAAGAGGACCGTAACGGAAGTCAAAGCACCCAGGATAAAGGTATGGAAGTTGCAACAGAAAGAAGTCAGGGAAGAGTTCAGAAGAGAGATAGCAGAGAGGGCACCAGAGGGAGCATTAGGTGGAGTGGATGAAGAATGGTGTGCATTTAAAGCAGCTCTAGTGGACATAGCTGAAAAGACCTGTGGGAGAGCTGGAGGAAAAAAGAGAAGGAAAGAAACACCATGGTGCAATGAAAGGGTGAGAGAGGCAGTGAGGAGGAAAAAGGAGGCATGGAGAAGGAAGGAAGAGTCCCATACGGAAGAAAACATCAGGGACTACGGGGAAAGCAAGAGAATTGTAAAGATGATAGTAGAGGAGGAGAAGAAAATATCAATGCAAGAGTTTGCAAACAGGTTGGAGACAGACTTTGATGGAAATAAGAGACTGCTGTACAGTCTAATCAAGGCGAAACGACATACGGGGGAGACTCAAACCATAATGAAGAAGGAGGATGGTGGTTTCACAAACAGACCGGAGGAGATAAAAACAATGTGGAAAGAGTACTTTAAGGAGCTACTTCAGGGAGAGGCAGTACAAAGGAAAGACAGAGAGACAAACCGAAGAATGGCAGAGGAAAGCGAGGGGGTTGCGGGTGAAATACCAGGACAGATGGAAGTGAAAGAAATGCTAAAGAAGATGAAGAATGGAAAAGCCCCAGGAATGGACGAAGTCAGTGTCGAGATGCTGAAAGCGTCAGGGCAGAAGGGAATTGAGTGGCTCTGCCGGGTAATTCAAGCAGCATGGACCCAGTGTGATGTCCCAGAAGATTGGGGGAAGGGAATACTTATTCATATCTTTAAGAAAGGGGACAGAAAGCGATGCTGCAACTACAGGGGAGTAACTTTGATGTGCCAAACAGCTAAATTGTATGAAAAGATCATCGAAAGGAGGGTGGCTGAGAGTATTGAGAGTAAACTAAGAGAAGAACAATACGGTTTTAGAAGAGGACGGTCAACGATTGACCTCATCTTTGCAGTGAGACAAATCATGGAAGACCGATGGGAGAAAGGGAACGGGATGAGAATGATATTTCTGGACCTGGTAAAGGCGTACGACAGAATGCCAAGAGAAGAAGTGTGGCGGTGCCTAGAGAAGAAGGGTGTGGACAGTGGAGTGATACAAAGAATTCAAAGTATGTATAAGAAGAACAGTAGTTGCGTGCAGACGGGAGTGGGAAAAACGGACTGGTTCGAAGTGAGGGAGGGACTGAAGCAAGGGAGTGTATTGTCACCAACATTATTTACAGTAGTAATGGATGAGATGCTGAGAGAGGTTGAGCCGGAGGACCAAGAGGACACCCGCACACTCATATATGCAGACGACGTTCTTGTGTGGGCAGAGACCGAGGAAGAGTTGCAAGAGAAACTCAACAGGTGGGAAGAAGTGACAGCAAAATATGGACTAGAAATCAGTAGAGAAAAAAGCGAAACCATGGTTATGGAAAGGCAACAGAAGACACGGTGCCGGATGCAGATGCGAGGAGAGGAACTTACGGAAAAAGACGAGTTTAAATATCTAGGTAGTGTATTGGCAAAGGATGGAAAGGTGGACAGGGAGATCGAGAGGAGGGTGAGAGCAGCAGAAGTGTTTTACCAGAGTGTAAGGAAGCTACTATGGAATGAAGATGTACCACAGAGGTGTAAGATATTACTGTACAAAACCTACTTTGTACCAATCTTAATATATGCAGCAGTAACTTGGCCAATGGGAGGGAAAGAAGAAATGAAGATGCAGGCTGCAGAAATGAAGTTCCTGAGAAGTGTGGCAGGAGTGACGAAGATGGACAAGGTGAGGAGTGCAAAGATTAGAAAAGACCTAGAAGTGGAATCTCTTAGATTTAAACTTGGAAAAGAGAGGCTAAGATGGTACGGACATATGAAGAGGATGGGAAAAGAGAGGATACCATGTAGAGAGGCAGAGCGTGCAGCCATGGGTGTCAGAAGAAAGGCAGGAAGACCTAGAACCAAATGGATCAACGGAATAGAGGCAGCTGCAGAAGAAAGAGGAGAGTGTTGGGGAGTAATTACAACAGAGAAGTGGTGGGAAGACAGAGAGAGATGGAGGGAGCTGGTGGAAAGAGAGGAGGCTGAAGAACTGGAAGAAGAGATTGAAGAAGTGTGGAGTGTCGGACTTGGCAAGTCGGCTCTGAGATCACAAGTGCCCTAGAACATTGGTGGGATCATCCCACCCCCTGACCCGACAATAGTTGGAAGCAGGGTCGCGATATTATTATTATCAATATAAATATAAAGGAGGCCGCGATTATACTATTATTTCTTTGACATGGCAGTGGTGACGGTTTGTTCCGTTGGAGGGCAGTCAACCGCCAGAAGATGAAGGAAGTACATCCTTCGAAAAGTCGCGAACGGCCCTTATCAGGGCCACCAGCACCTCCAACGGAACAAACCGTCACCACTGCCATGTCATTACAAGATGGTTCCGAAAACGTCCACGATATTATTATTGCTTTCATACTTACAAAATTTCCATCGTGATCTTTGAAGAAAAGGGCATTTACCTTGACTCTCTGCTCAGCTGATATTATAATGGTGTAGGTATATTATCATGTTGTCGAGTTGTTGGAGTAATAGTTGAGAGGTGTTTTAATTATATTTTGTCGTTCAAAAATAAAAAATATAAACGCCAAGTGGACTGTCCAAGCGTAGGTCGAAGTTGTAGGCTTTGTTCTCAGTTCAAATTGTTCCCGCGTTTTCTTGACTGGTTTCCAGGTGGCCGTTCTTGTTCCTGTTCCGCCGGCTGGCAAGGCAACATACGCATCCAAGAAGCCGTAATTTCAATATGGCCGCGGACAATGAATACTGATTTATAACAGAATGGTGAAAATCTATCATAGTTTTAAAGATATTTATTTCTTTTGATCCGGATTGTGTTAACGTATTTGTTGGCATAAAAACATTTGTAAGTAGGTACACAACCAAAATACCTAGGTATATATTTTAAATGTGCATGTGGCCAGAAGTTCTCGCGATGTCGCAGACTTCAGGATGGATCGGGAACGATGGGCATTTAGCAAGCTTTATTCGATATTTCCGCAAAGCAAACATTTGATGTTAATAATGAAAGAAATGTATTAATCTAGGTACATTAAAGTGTATCTCTCTTCAAGAGTGCACCAATTACGTTAAAATCAGATGGATCCCTAGATGCTTGATTACAAGTGCGGTTGAGCAATTGCGGCTGTCATTAGGTTCTGCTTCCTGTGCATTACAACAATTAAATAAATGCCCTTCAATGGATTAATGTATTTAAAAAAAAAAAATTATACCTAGCTGTACTAAGCCTTGCACAGTTACTTAAAATATTAATGACCATTCACCACCAAATGGGTAGTACCTACCTAGTTTCTACTTAAAAGATATTAAAAACTACTAGGTAGGCTACTATCATTTTTCGATCAATTATGTCCTACTACCTACCTATTTAATTTGATCATGGTGAAATAACCTCATGAAATAACACTGGACATTGTTATAACATCTTAAACACTAATCACTAAACCTTAAACTAAAAACCTTACCTAATTCAATTGTGCATCAGGCTTAATAGCCCTTGTTCACTATGACTGTCAATTACATGAGCGTCAGTTGCAATTGAGGCAATTGGTACCTACCTACTCTCCATGAAGTCTTTTTGGTCCTCTTTAACGGGTAGTCATGTATCTATTACCCTCTACTATTACCTACCCATGCTAACTAGGACTCAAGACTGCATGGAAAGGAGAAGCCTGCCGTTTGCTGAGGACAAGAACACTAGGTAGTATGTACACTCCAAACCAATACAAATCGATACTCGAATAGAAAAGGATTGGCTGATTAAGGTTTGATGGCATCATCCCATGAAGGCTGTGTTAACGCATCATCTAGGTAGGTACCTCAAGCAGGTGACCTACACGTTTGCAACGACTGTTTGACATTGTATCGCCCTTGAGTATGGTATCGCCATCGCTACTTCTAGGTATTAGGTACCTACACTCAACAAATCATAAAACGGTATTGAATGAAACAGATTGGCTGCTTCAGGTTCCTTGACAATCAATCCTTGTTACTAACAATGAAATCAGAGCTCGCCAACAAGAGTTAGTAGATGACAAGTATCATGAGGATGATGCCATCATTTTTTTCCCAGCCAATCTATTTCTTTCAACTACCGTTTTATCATTGTGAGTGCCTACTCAGTAATTTGATCGGATAACACTCGTAGTCAGGCGCGTAGTCCAACTAAATTTGCAAGGGGGGGAATAATATTGTAAAATAACTTAAGCTAGAAATAGGGCGATTCCACCGTCACGTGTGTGACATTCGCACAGCATTTTTCAGGTTTAGGCATGAATATAGGTCAGAAGATGAAGGATTTTCTTAATTCATTTATTGATATTTTCTTGTAGATTGGACATTTCTCTTTTAGTCTACATTGTCAGAAATTATTTAGCACACGTCATTTTCACACAGTCAGCTGTTGAAGCAGCGTCACGTTTGTGACATCATAGAAATTAACAATTATGAAATCTCACGTTTGATGTCAGATTTCTATGAATCTGTTTGAACAGCAGCAATGAAAAAAATTGAATTACAGAACCAATCTCTTTTCTAAATGGTATAAAATTTTGGAGTCTCTGAGAACTGTACTTTCTGAGATAAAAAAATAATTGTGAGCGTCACGTTTGTGACATTTGATCGTCACGTTTGTGACCCTGTGAATTTAATGTATATTTTGTAGGTTTTAGACCATGAGTCAATTTCTTGATTTTAAACAGTTTAGGTGTTAGTTCTATCACATATTACTCGAAGGTGAACAGTGTGCCGCGTGAATTTACAGGTTTTGGAGGCGGTAACCTCTTCTCGATCGATATTGCTAGCTGGATACAAGATAGCATTGGGGCGGTTGAGGCCACTTTCAATATTTTCCACTTTAAATCCACTAGACATGTAAATTAAATTAATTAATATAATTAGTATTTGTAGCTAACTACCTGCTTTAAAACATACAATTGGCTCGATCAGAATGCGTCACGTTTGTGACCAATTGTTATTTTGCCTCATAACTCCTGTAATTTTTAAAAAATTTTGTTAAATTTCAACAGTCTTTTCCTCTTGTTAGTTTAACAGAGAAAATAAATTATGCAGTTTCTGCTATGAACTATTTTGCCCTGGCATTAAAAATAACATTTAAAACGACGTGTGTGACTCGATTTTACCACATGGTCATTTATTGGCTGTTAAAACACCTTTTAGGAATATAGAGTTATGCGAATGATTAGTTTTCATTCGTAGGGATCATGGTTAGTTGATTTGATGCTCAAACTTTGTTCAAAACGATGTTTTATCTTAAATGCCTATATTGCGTCACGTTTGTGACCGATGGTTATTTGCTCACTCCTGTATTTATTTTTGTATATTTTTTAAATTTTAACAGTCTTTTCCTCTTGTTAGTTTAACAGAGAAAATAAATTATGCAGTTTCTGCTATGAACTATTTTTCCCTGACATTAATGAATGAAATAATGCATTATTTTAATGAATTATTGAATTATGAGAAATAATGAATTATGAGAAATTATGAATTGAATGTTTAGTTTATAATATTTAATGAAATGTGACAGGCCAGCATTCTGGTATATTTATTTGTGTGGCCTATAATATTGTTTAGCAATTTATCCTAATCCATAAAATGTTTGGAAAGTTGCTTTATATAATAAAGTATGCTGTGATTTAAAAAAAAAATAAAAAAAAAAGTGTAAATTTACTTACCTATTGAAATTGTCTAGGATAGATTGCTGTGAAATGGTCCACTAGGTACTGTAAGATGATGAGTGAATGTTGTTGGCGCAGCGATGGCGACTGCTGTGCAGCAGAACGGCGTTGCGCTGGGCAACAACGGCACGACCTTGGAGCCGGAGGAGGAACCCGAGGTGGACATCGTCATCAACAACGTCGTGTGCAGCTTCAGCGTGCGATGCCATCTCAACCTGCACCAGATCGCACTCAACGGATGCAATGTGGAATACCGCAGGGACCACGGGGTGAGTCGCGCTCAAATCATCAAAGAGTTTAGGTTCACTTGGCAAAACAAAAAGTGATTGGTGATCAAGTGTGAATGACTGCTGGTCATGTCCCGTAACCAGGGATGGGCAAGATACTTAAAAAAAGTATCTTAGATACAAGATACAAGATACTTGATTATTTGCTCTCAAGATACAAGATACAAGATACTTTTATTTAAGAGTATCTTAAGATACAAGATACTATAGTATCTTGAAGATACTTAAGATACAAGATACTTCAAACAAAAGGAGAATTAAGATTCGGGAAAAATATGAGTCAATTCAGAATTTTTAAAACTCTTTTAGGTGATAACATAGTCATTCCAATTATTTATTTTTAATTACCAAAGAAACAAATACAAATTAAAGAACTTCTTCAGAAAGTCCACAGGAAGTTAGATTGAGATCTCATGCTTGCCCAGACACCTAATGTGACATTCTCAGAAAATCGTCTATAATGGAGTTTCAGGTATTTGTTTGCAAAAATATTGGGAATATTTTGACCATTTTTAGTTTAAAAGTATCTTAAGTATCTTGGAAAAATAAGATATTCAAGATACTTTAAAAATGTATCTTAGATACATTCATAAGATACTTTACTAAAAAGTATCTAAGATACAGACTAAGATACTATTGTATCTCAAGATACGTATCTAAGATACTTGTATCTTAGATACTGCCCATCCCTGCCCGTAACAATCACTGCTTGTTATTATCATTAACGTGGAATACCGCAGGGACCACGGGGTGAGTCGCGCTCAAATCATCAAAGAGTTTAGGTTCACTTGGCAAAACAAAAAGTGATTGGTGATCAAGTGTGAATGACTGCTGGTCATGTTCCGTAACAATCACTGCTTGTTATTATCATTAACGTGGAATACCGCAGGGACCACGGGGTGAGTCGCGCTCAAATCATCAAAGAGTTTAGGTTCACTTGGCAAAACAAAAAGTGATTGGTGATCAAGTGTGAATGACTGCTGGTCATGTTCCGTAACAATCACTGCTTGTTATTATCATTAACCCATCGAATTATTTTGATGAATGTCGCCCGCATTTGGTAACTTTCCGTTCGCGTACTTTGACGTCTCTCACCTGCCGCTTGACACAGCCCATTTGAATGGACGTAGTTCATTCGTTCCTTCGTAGTTCATTCATTCGTTACCACGCCACATGTTCGTATTTTCAGAAAGTGCTCGAAGTAAGCTTTATAATGGTGTCTTTAGTTTTGCTGTAGTGGTAATTTGTTAGGGGTGTGCGAATAGTGATTTTTGACTTCAAATACGAATATCGAATAATTGACAAAAATATTTCGAATATTGAATCGAATATCGAATAATTGGAACCTAAATTAAAATACATAATATCAATTAAAAAAAATTATTTGGCACTAAACTGTTTTCATATGACCAGAATGAAAGATGGCCATAGTGAGAATGTACTATGATTATGTTGTAATATGCAAGGATAATATTGTTGTCTTGTCACTAATCATCACAAAAGATGAAATTAACAGGAACAAAAGAAGTATGAGGAAGCAGGGCATCGAACCCGATCGTTTATGGGTTCGGGTTCGGGGGGTCTGGTTCAGGTTCAGGCCAAAAAATAATACGGGTTCGGGTTTAGGTTCGGGTTCAGGCAAAGCAATAATACGGGTTCGGGTTCAGGTTCGGGTTCGGGTCCGGCTCTACACTAAGATTAATCAGTACGTGCCACATATTTGTGTTCCAAACCAATACATTTTCTGGTGTACAGTTTATTAAATTTGAATTACATCGACAAACTTTTATTTTGACTTAAAATTTTAATTTTGGTCAATGCTTTATCATTGAACGCATGTTAACTGACGTATGGGACTCATAGTCGTACGCAGGTTAGATCATTGAAGGGGGGGGGGGGGGGGAAGGGACTGATGATCAGTCTGAATTTATGCGATTTTTCTAAAGCGATTATTCTACTTTTCTTCTTCCCCATTTCAAAATACAGAGCGGAGATTAAGACAAATCATTCGGTGAGGTTATTTGGTGTGGAGACACAAGCTTATTCTAATTCATGTTTTGTATCCTCACATAAAAAATATACAGATGTATACTTTGAAAAGGAAATAGGTATGAATTTTTATTTGAATTTTAAAATATAAAATTAATTTAATTTAATTTGAAAACCCATAAAAAACCCTAAAAAATATGGGTTCGGGTGCAGGTTCGGGTTCACAAATATTATTTATAAGGGTTTGGGTTTGGGTTCGGGTTCAGACAAAAAAAGTAATAAGGGTTCGGGTTCAGGTTCACAAAAAATACGGGTTTTTTCGGGTTACGGGTTTGGGTTCAGGTTCGGGTTCGATCCCCTGTGAGGAAGGTCTACCTGGAGGAACAATAACCTACAAATAATATTCCCTCGAAATGAAAATGGCGGCCACGACTATTTCCGGTTGGAGTTTTAGACTTTGCAGCAGTTGGCAGCATTGAAAAACACTCTTATTTGAGAAATGGCGGGATAATTTTGAATTAAAAGACATGAACTATTCGAAAATTTTCGAATATTCGAATTTTCGAAGTATTCGAAATTTCGAATACCTACTTTATTTTCGAATACCGAATCGAATATTCGAACCAAATATTTTCAAAGTATTCGAATTTTTCGAATATTCGCACACCCCTATAATCTGTAAATATATATATCGATTGTCGATCTTCATGCATAACTTCGACTCCACTAACAACAAACATGGCGTCTAGAAATGTCCTGAATTCGTAGTTTTTGACAGTAATAACGATGAAAGTGACGAAAACATTATTGATAGTGATGATGATTAAAGTTCGTTCACGATAAGAATTTCACTGACGTTTTAGTCAATCACGTCGTTCATTGGTCAGTCACTTGAACACTGCCCTGTCAATGGCAAGACTTTCTTCTTTGTATTATTGAAATTGTATAAATTATGTCAAATACACTATTTTTATTATTAGAAAATATTAGAAAAATTCAATCAAATTGATTTATTTCCATCTACAGTCGTATTATACATAGTTTTGGATTATTCTATTGATATTTTCATATGTAGGTATACAATTGTTCATTTGACTACAGTAGTATCTACACGGCCGCCATTACGGCTTGCAATTCTAATCGTGAATGAACTTTATGTTATCAAAGACTCGGAGAGCGAAATTGAAGATAATAGGTACATCCAGTTCCAACGCCAATATGACGTAAGTGACTTGGACTCGGATTTCTTGAAATTAATTGGGTTAAAAGCGGTACCTACTACAAGAATTCTGAAACAATTCGTACGCCAATGGGTTAAAATGTGAGGTCACTTACTAGAGTGAGACAAGACCGCTTGGACTCACTTCTGTTGTGCGATCTGTCATTCAGTCAATCAGATTTATTGAAGTTGTGCCAAGTGTAGACTTAATTTCACTGACTAAATAGTGAGTTTTTATTAGTTTATGCTAGAAGGTAGAAGGCTGAGAACTCGATTTTTCAGAAAACTATGCTAATTTCTAGGGCTGTGCGAGATTGAAATTTTTCATGTCGAGCGAGATCGAGATTATTTCATAAAAGTTGAGCGAGATCGAGCAAGATATTTTACCTTCAAGATCGAGAATATTCGAGCAAGATTATACTTTTTTAAAAATATTTTTTTTTGGTGGAAGAGAAACACTAATGCAAACTGTCCAGATACACAAGAATAACATTTGATAAGTATGCAGAACTGTCTGCTTAATATATAAAACAATACAAATCAAATTTATGGACGATACAAAGAAAGTTAGCGTGCGTAGTCCTGTAAAAATAACAAAAAATTGGAAATCTTGATGGCTCTTTGATGGCTTTATTGCTCGAGACTTGAAAATTCGAGATGGTAGGTAATTTGAACAAACGATCGAGATCGAGATGGAGTTTCATATTCGAGATTCGAGAACTTTTGAGACTTGCACAGCCCTACAGTAATTTCCTGGTATTTCTTACAAACTTTTTTATATAGACCCACAGACACAGTACCTATTTGCGCAA
Organism: Leuctra nigra; assembly: GCA_934045905.1. NCBI lineage: Eukaryota > Metazoa > Arthropoda > Insecta > Plecoptera > Leuctridae > Leuctra > Leuctra nigra. The sequence goes on along the minus strand of OW203761.1, from coordinate 62,026,690 downwards.
TTTTCCCATGGGTAGAATTGTGAAATTCAAACGCATAACTTCTTGGGCCCTTGGGTGCACTTGTTTAACCTTTTAAATGCCAGGTTTTTTTGCCCTAGCCGTCCCCTCACTACTAGAGATTTAAAATTACCGGTAATTTAAAAAATGGTAATATTACCGGGAATATTACCAAAAACTGGTAAAATTGGTAATATTGGAAAAAAATGTGAGTTTCGGGTACAAAATGATCATTGTTCATTTACGCTATTTCTTTAATGCAATTTTTGCTATAAGTGAAACTAAATAATTAATATAAAAAAAGTGTGTGAAGTTACCATCACGAAATTTTTAGAATATGTTCTACCATCTATTGGTATGATTTCCCTAAAATTTGGAGAGATTAGGAAAGAGCAATTTTGCTTTTGACTTTTGACCCGGTCAACATGTACCTAAAGGTCAATTACTCGGACACTACACAACATACAGGGTTGCACATAGTCGGATAAACACACCTTCAAAATGAGCCACAGTGCAGGTTTGTAGCTCATCGACAACAAAAGTTATATATGCGATATACTGTTGACCGCCAAAAAATTTACCCTTTTTTGCCCAAATTTGGTTACCCCATAAATCCTAAACCGGTAGGGTCAAGTGGGGCATTGGCGGGACAGTTTTGTGAAATTTTCAATTCCTGAGCGCAATTCATGCTTTGCACGTGCGTCTTTTGTTTTACATCAACAATGTAAAAAAGTATATTTTCGGCCATATTGGTGATAGCTGTCAATTCGATTTAAACTAATTATTATCGGTTATAGTCAAAGATAGTTTGTAAATAAGTGGTTTTATACCTATAAGAACTTCTTCTGCAGCTTACAATTACACAGGTAAACCATAAATAATATCAAAAAGTACTGAACAACAGATTGACAGCCGTTCTGACATGTATCCCCAAAATGGCCGCGCAACAATGAGATGACGTCACGTGCCAAGCATGAATATTGCACTTAAAAATTTGACAAAAATAGAGATTATGTAAGCTTTGATTACCTAGTCTTTACAGCACCTAATTTATTGTTAAACCTTTTGATATCCCTAGAAAAAAATAAAAACATGTCCCACTTTAGCCCCATCAAAAGGGACTAAAATGGGACACCATAGGGGTTAAAACAGGACATGGTTATAACTAGGTGCACATTGGTGAGAGAGATTAAAAAAGATAACTATTTTAGAACAGAGCAGGGAAAAATGAAACGTTTAATTATTATTTTTTTTTTATGTTTTTCTTAAGTCATTTTTATGCCAATTACTAAATATAAAAAAATAGCGTTAACGTTAGTATGCAAGTCTACAGAGCTGGAAAACATAAATTTAAATGAAAAAAATATATTAAAAAGTGTAAAAAGTGGTATATATTGGGAATTGATAAATTATAAATGAGACTCCAAACTTTCAAAACATAATTATTCATTCATTTTATTTGCAAATAGCGTGAAAATCATGTTTGTAACGTGTCCCAACTTAACCCCGACATGTGTCCTGTTACAGCCTCCTCGATTCAGAACGTGTTGAGTGTGATACTAGCAACGGTTGGGACAAAGTTTTGAGTGGAAAAGTTAAGTTGGTACCTCCGGAACAGAATGCCATGTTCACTTTTATTGAATCATACATCACGAGACTCCTATTTCAAAGGTTCTGGCAGGATGTTCAAAAGATTTTCCACAACAATTTGACATCATTTACTTTTAATTTTTTACTCGTTGTATCATTAAGTATTTTTCAAATTGAAGATAGCCATTTTGTTAAGTATGAATTGGACTACAAAACTGTAAATATTAAAACGCACTGATCATGTTTCCTGACTGTCAAAACCCACAGTCCTGTTTTAGCCCTGAGTTGAACCTACACAAAAAAAAAAAAAAAAAAAAATTGGTGTTATCAGTGTGACCATATAATCAAGTGTGCCAACTTTCATCAAAATCAAAAATCATGTCTGCAACTCGTTGGTTGATCTGAGCTGGAATTCCCCCATTACATTTTTTTCAGACAATCCATTTCTTTCAAATAGTACCGTTTTATAATTCGTCGAGTGTACAAATTAATTGGAGTTTTATTTTGTATCAATACTTAAAATTATACCTAGATCAATCTACTTGGATCTTCCTGTTAACAGCCATTCCATAGCGTTGAGGGTGACAAATCGCCCTATCAGGCGCGGTTCTAGGATCGAAAATTTGGGTGGGCAGACGAGATCCGTCCAAAAACACGACCCGCGGGGGGTGTGGAGGGCAAGGCCCCCCACTTGCCCCGCAGGGATTTTTTTTTGAAATTGGATGAGTGTTGAAGTATTTTGGAGTGTCTCCGGAATATATTTGACGCCAAAATGTACTCAACCTTTTTGACTTGCGGGCCAATAATGCTCAAGGGATCAGGTAGGTTCATTCCAGATGCGTAGGACCTACTTTTACGTGGGAGGGGTGGCGGGAAGCCCATTCGTTTTATCCCCGCAGGGCGTTTTTTTTAGAATTTAACAATTTAAAATTGATTCTGGGGCTCTAAAATGCCGGAACTGAAGCAAATTAAAAAGTGATCCTTCCTGCGTGCGTGGTTCATTCAGTGTCTTTTGTTTATTATGAAACGAATCGAACAATATTTCACACGCCAAACCAAACACTTTTTACAATTTTTGGAATTGGTAAATGGCTTCATTTTCGTTGCAACTAGTATGAAGTTTCAATTCATACTGTAGCCGCGTCAGTAACCTCGGCCGCTGACAGCGTCCACCTTAACACCACGAGCGGGTCGTGGTGTGTCTTTGCCTAGTGGCTAGCTCAGACATAGATAGGTCGATGGGTTTGAGCATAGAAAAACAATTAATTAAACAGAGTAGGAACTAGGAGACTACAAAGATGTTCGGCAGTGGTTACTCAGTACAACTCAATACTCAGAATTACAAAAGAAATAATCCACACAGGTGGTTTTATTATACAAAACCATCAACTCAAAAGAGTTACTGAACTGAACAGGCATAAAATAAATAGCACATGGTTTGAGTAGAAAAATGCAAATGGCCTCCGGCCCATGAAGTTACTAGATTGAACAAGAAAGAAAAGTAAATAATTAAATAATACAGTGTGGCAATGCCAACACTTACCTCGAGAGCCTCCTCGACAGATTACTAAACACTAGAGTCAAAATGGGCTAGCACTTTGGTTCGAGAACCTCCGTGCACATTTACTCTGGTACCTTCTATACCTTTCTTTTACGTACTCAAATTGTGGAAAGCATAAAATAGCTGTATAATAATGGAATTTCGAAATACAGATCTAAACAGAATAATGGTCTATCCGAGACGAAAACCGAAGGGAACGAACAGGACGTCTTGATCAGAGAACGCCCCTCAAGAAAACCACGAGGTTGGCAAAACGTCGGTAGCAAGCAAGACAGTCAAACGCCTCAAACTCACAAACTGAATCGAATGAACGAAACCAGCTTGGCTCTACAAATAGACTAAGGGCAAGACTTCTTAGCAAAAACACAAATGAAAGTCTAAGAAAACATTCATAGACTAAAACTGAAAGGCGTAAGCCGTATGTGAATCTACTTTACCATGCTTCCCGGTTTACCCTGGCTCGCGGAGTTCACGTCCAAACCCCTCGGTAGACGACACGAAAAGACATCGAGGGAAGTTACATGATTTACGAGCAAGACAAAATATCATCCCTTACATTACATCCGGTAATGAAAAATTACCTGTACAACGTCAGGATGACAGCTCGCATCAAAACCTACAAGGTCGGACCATGTTACTTGACCGAGCAGTGGCGCTATCCCACGGCCGAACAGATAACTAACAGTAAAAGAGTGGGAAAATACAAAACCCAATAGGTGGAATAGATGTTAGGTAGGTAATAGTTTTTTGAACTGTTACAATACTACTTCGTTTCATCATAGACCAAGCGTTAAGTCAATCACTTACTAAACAGCCGGTTAAATTGCGGACTATATCAACGCAATAGAACAATGCCCAAGCAAGCCAGTAAAATAAAACTAAAACATTAGGTGACCAAGCGAATAAATTGGTGATATCACTGTAAGTAGCGAAAAGTCTACATCAACGTCTGCTCTCGACAAGAAACAGGATACGAATGAGCTGCTTGAAGATGCACTTCCGACGCTAGCAGGTCCTGCAGGCTACATGCTAATAATACAGGGGTGAGGGGAAGGGGTTGTTGTCTTCACTTAGAAGGCGTTGGGGTAGTGGAACATTTCATGACTCATCTGTGGTCAATGCAAGAAGCTCATTCTGCACCTGCATTCTGAGAAAAACAGGGTGTAAACAATTGCTTAAACTCTCTATCACGGAAGAAATTCTCGACTTCTGCAAAATATTTTAGATTTTTACACAAAATCTAATTTAGTAGTATAGTGAGAATGATAATTCACATGACGAGACAAAAATTTGGGTGGGCGACTGCCCACCCTGCCAGCCCCTAGAACCGCGCCTGCCCCCTATTATTGTTAATAAAAGCCAACATAATACAACTAGAACTCTCATAATTTTTACACGTATGTATTTTTAATCTTTATACAATGTGTACCAAATTTCATTTAATTCTAATAAGAAGTGGCCGAGGCAGGATGGGACTTGGTAACGCCCTGGAATAACTGACCTTGTGTTTGCAGATGATCACGATGAAGCTGCGTAAGCCATACACGACTGCGTCAATGTGGTCGTCGGGCAAGATCACGTGCACGGGGGCGACGAGTGAGGACCAATCCAAGGTGGCTGCACGCCGCTTCGCCCGCTGCCTGCAGAAGCTGGGCTACAAGACCCGCTTCTGCCACTTCCGCGTGGTCAACGTCCTCGGAACCTGCTCAATGCCCTTCGCCATCCGCATCACCGCCTTCTCAGAGAGGTTCAAGGAGGCAGAGTAAGTCCATGCTCTTCTTGAAGAAGCCACACGGATTCCTAGAAGGCCGTTTCACCATTGCATCACAATTTTACAAGAAACTGCTCTTTCCATGAATGAGGAAATCGTCCAAATAAAGCAGAAAATCATCCAGAAATGCACGTACTATCCAAACTGACAAAATGGCAACTTTACTTTAGGCCAGTCTTTCAATACTCTGGTAAGTATTAAACGGTCGATTAGGACTGTATTGTCATGGCAACAACCAATGACAATCCTAGAATTACTGTTTTAACTTAATTACCGGTTTTAGCAGAGTATTGAAAGATTGGCCCTTATTAGTAGTTTTTCAAAAAAATCTATAGGTGGGAAAGCAGATCAAAATACCTTTGAAATTTGAACGATTTCTCTCGAAGGGTGAAATTCGGAGATTCCTCATTAAATGTACCTACACTCAACATATGATAAAATGGCATTTGAAGAAATGTATTGACTGAAAAAGATGTAGTTCGGCATCATCCGATGTAGTCTGTGTTAACTCGTCATCTACCTCTAGTAGGTGAGCTCTGATTTCATTGATTTCATTGATAATAACTGGATTGATTGACAAGAAACCTGACTAGCAGCCAATCTGTTTCATTCAAATGCTGTTTTTTCTTTTGAAATTGTTGAGTGTGAGTTGGGAGTCTACAGTTTTCCAGACATTTTTATTCAAAACGGTTTTTTTGTCTGGGGCTTAACGTTGCACTGTTCTGCAGCGAGGCTAATGGCGACGGATGAATGATTAAGATGATGATTGGGAGATGATGGTGAAGAGTAGGTGAGGATGGAAGGTGGGAAGGAGGCGGTCATGGCCTATTAGTAGGTTACCTTCCCAGCATTTGCCTGTCGACTGAGAGAAAACCACGAAAAAACGCCAGTCAGGAAGGACGGCCGCGGGAATCGAGCCCGGGCCTCCGGAATACAAGTTCCGAGCGTTACCACTCACCCAACCTGTTCCGTAAACGTTTTTGGATTTATCTTTCTGTGTTAGGTTTTTAAAAGAAATTAATGTTTGGAGAGTTAAAATAGTTTGCAGGAATGTAACTGAATGTTTATCACAGCAGATATGTCACCAACATTTCAAACGAGTGTTTTCGGCCAACATTGAACTAACTAATTGGACAATAAAGTTTGTTAGGTATGCTTAGAGCTCCGTATATTTCGCACATCGCGATAACGCGATATCTTTATATCTTGTATTTTCTTGGAATATGAGCACGAATTACGTAATTCTAAACCCAATTCTGCAAGATTTGAATCGCGAAAAAAACGAAATATGCCATATTTCGAAATTACACCGAAATCGACTATATTTTTGTAATACATCGCGAAATCCCACAAATGTTGTTCAGTTTTCAGAAATGTTTACAAAAAATGTTGAAACTCAACCTAAAACTTCCTATTTTACGCATAATTCATGGAAATATCCACATTCCGCGGAGAAAGCAAGCGCGCTTGTTAGGTGACATTGGTCAAGGTTAAACCCTGCTCATACATTTGGTAACTGCGCAGGCGCTAGGAATCAGCTGTTCCCATCGCGCGAGGCAGCGATACGGCGGCGGGCGGCCATTTTAGTTGTAGTGCCACTGTATTATTAAATTATTATTATCGTTATTGTGCACAAAACAATTTTACTTGTGTTTTTACTTTGTACACAATGCCGAAACCAACAGTTACAGCCGCGTCTAGGGCTTCAGAGTTCAGGAGTGACGGGTTTTACGTGAGTGACGGAAAACTTTTGATGTGCCGGTTTTGCAACTGCAGACTAGAACTCGAGCGCAAGGACACACTGATGAAACACGTCGCATGTAAACGCCATTCAGAGTTCCTACTTAAATAAATACACTTTTATTTACTCTAAACTCTTGTTTGTGTTCTTATTTGTTACTTAGATTGCCTGTAATGTTTAGTGGTTAATGTTTAGCATTGAATCTAGGGATTGGTTACTATATAATTTTTGACAGAAATATTACTTTATTGATTTGCCACTAAATTCTATAAAACCGCTAAAAAACGAAATTTGGGTTTTTAAAAACGAAATTGGTAAAATAATAAACCCATTTCCACAGGGCTCTAGGTATGCTAAGTGACTAATAATATCCTTGAATGCTAATATAAAGTATGTACATAGTGGAAACAGGTAAAACATACCTATTCATAGGTAAACATGGTTACAGGTAACTTAAAGTACCTAGAGAATGCGCTTATCAGTAAGATGGCCACTCACACGAGTATGCATCCAGTGCGCGTGCGGGCAAGTCACTTACATGTCAATTGTAACGAGCTCAGTAAAAGCTATAACTAGGTACATCGCGAAATAACAGAAATTGATCAAATATAATCTGCATATTTCATTACAGCACACATTCATTCAAATTCTTGTGAAAACGAGATGTATATTCACCAGAAGCAGCATTTGACAGATTGCAATTGTTTTGAAGGAGGGATCAAGTTGTCAGATGTAAAACAATTACGATACAATACAATTAATTGTAAAACAATTACAATCTGTCAAATACAGTGGAACCTCTTTAGTTCGATTTTGAAGAAACCTGGGGGCTTATTCTCGAAAAAGTTATCACGTCATAAATTATGAATCATAAAAAAGTAATAATATTAACATGGTGAGAGATAGGACAAACCCCTATGAATCATAACTTGGGATCCATTATCATCCATTATCATCCATTATCATTGATTGAATAGTCTAACCATTAAATATTAACACTAGGCATAAAATTTGAACAAGAAAGCAGACGTAAAAGAGTAGACAAATATTAAAATATACAATTTAAAAACAGGCTGTCACGTTTGACTTTTTTTTTTTGGGACTGTCATGGCGAAATTTAGGTGGTTTAGAAGGCCGTGAGCTTTCTCGTGCATACCTACTCCTTAAACGCAGAAGCTAGTTCAATTGCAATCAGTACAGGCGTTTGAGATGACGTCACTTCCGGTTTCAGGAATGGCGGCCGAGAACACTGAAACCTTGAAATTATAATTTGTATTGTCTATGTTACAATGTAAGTTAATTATGTACCTATGTATTTTAAGTATAATTTGTTGAAATAAGTTAAATATTGCGTATTTTGTGACGTCACTTCCGGTTTAGAAAATAAGAAGATAATTATTTTTTATTGATCTTCATATAGATGACCATCTAAATCGAATGGCGCTAATTTCGTTCCAATCGGTCCAGACGTTTTTGAGATATGACGTCACTTCCGGTTTAAAAATGGCTCTAATAAAATGTATTAGAGCCAAGGTATCGTCAGACGTCAAAAGTGCATATTATTAAAAATTTCAGGTTGATCGGTTCAGCCGTTTAGGCTGTGGCGGTGACGGCGACCTTTTCTGATATCATCATCATCAGAATCATCTGAAGAAGAAAGCGGTGTAATTTCACGATTTTCACTGCCCTCTAGGTCGTAAACGGCATGACTGATTGTTGTCGCGTGATGTATATGTTGTCAGGTGGGCCATAGCTCAATATTACCCATTTAATCCCACTGCTCCATTAATGGGGCGGTTAATATAATATTTTTTTGAACCTAAGTTTGAATTCTTGGCGGTATGCAAGACTTTTTTCTCTAGTAGGATGGTAATACAAGGTTGAGAATTCATAAGTTGGCCTTCCTGCGATTCCACAGCCTTTTACAGATGCATCGAACTCCTTCAGTTTCTCCTCAGTCGACGCTCTCTCCACAACAGAACGTCGATCCTCCCCCAGCTTCGCCTGAACTTGTTAATGACGACACACCTCATACTCTGACTTGTCAACAAACAGGCAAGCAAGCTCTCAAGACGGTGCTCTTAGGCACGGTTCGCGCGCTCATTCGTGACGCTCATGGACGGTATCAACCCTTTCGCGCTGTTGTTGATTCCGGCTCGCAAATTTCCGCTGTCACTCATTCATTGACACAACGTCTAGGCTTAAAAGTGTAGCCAAGCCATTCTATTTCTGAGTTACAAGGAATTGGCAACTCCTCTGCTCGGGCACTTGGCACTGTTATGTGTAACATTGCTTCTCGCCACTCTCCCGAAGCACCTCTTGGCGTTCAGGCGTTGGTCCTGTCTGCCATCTCGAGCCAACTTCCAACTAAATCAGTCCCTCGCGGAGTGTTCGAACGCTATTGCGGCCTGTCGCTAGCCGATGAGCAATTTCACCTTCCTGACAAAGTCGACTTTCTTATTGGCGCCGACATCTACCCGGTCATTTTGCGGAAGTCCGGCGACATGGTCGTTGGAGGGAATCCGTCAGCCCTCAACAACATGTTCGGTTGGATCGTGTTGGGACCTGTTACTTCTACTGAAAGTTCGTCCTCAACCCCTCTCTCTCTTCTGACTTGTTCAACGCCCTCGTTGGAACAAACACTTCGCCTAATTTGGGAATCTGAAGAAGTTCAACGCCCTCCTCAAGAAAATCCTGACGACAAGCGATGTGAAGAGCATTTCGCCGCTACTCATAAGCGGGACCAGTCCGGACGCTATTCCGTGGCGCTTCCGTTCAACACGTCGCATCCGTCTCTCGGCAGTAACCAGGCCTCCGCTCTCCAGAGTTTTCTTTCGTTGGAACGTCGCCTCAAACGCAATCCTGCGCATGATGAAGCGTATCAACACTTCATGCAGGATTACTGCAAGTCTGAACACATGCAACTTGCCAAGAATTCGTCTTCTTATGTAATTCCTCATCATTGTGTACATAAAGTTGCGAGCTCCAGCACGAAGTTGCGCGTTGTCTACAACGCCTCTGTGCCTGACAAGAAAGGCGTTGCGCTCAACCAGCTCCTGTTGAGCGGTCCGAAACTTCAGAGGGAACTTCCTGGCATTCTTACTGGGTTTCGATCCCATCCCATTGCTGTCTGCGCCGACATTCGGCAAATGTATCGACAAATTCTGATTCATCCCGAAGATCGTCATTTCCAGCACATATTTTGGAGACGGACACCAGAATCCCCTGTACAGGAATACGAGTTGAATACTGTTACTTACGGTCTCACTCCTTCTGCTTTCCTCGCTCAGAGAGTATTGCAGCAACTAGTATGCGACGAAGGAGCTCGATTTCCTCTCGCGTCTCGTGCTTTAACGGCGCACACATACATTGATGATGTTGTGTCAGGTGCTGATGATCTCAAGCAAGCTCGCTCTCTTCAGCAAGAACTGAAATCTCTCCTCGCGTTGGGAGGTTTCGAACTACGCAAGTGGTCAAGCAATGTTCCTGCTGCCCTGCAAGCTCTTCCAGAAGATCATCTCGAAACTCCTCTTGTCTTCTCGAATGATGATGTAGGCATCAAGATTCTCGGCCTTCTTTGGGATCCTAGCGCTGATTCATTCTCGTTTCACGCTCAACCCTGTGAAGGGGTAGTCAATAAGCGCTCTATTCTGTCATACATCGCTCGTATTTTTGACCCTCTTGGTTATCTTTGTCCGTTTGTCTGTTGGATGAAGATATTTCTGCAGCAACTGTGGCTCACTCAATTGCAGTAGGACGACTCTCTTCCCTCTCAGCTGTCTGATGCCTGGACATGCGCCGTCTCCGAGGTCCACCAGTTATCCAGCTTCAGAATTCCTCGCACTTTCTCCGCCGCCCCTGGCACTCGTCGAATTGTTGGCTTCTGTGACGCCTCCGGGAGTGCATACGCTGCTGTCGTCTACGTTCACACAGAAACCGCTTCAACCTCCTCGTCAGCTGTCAACATACTACGAGCAAGAAGCAAAGTGGCCCCCGTCAAGCCACTGACCATTCCAAAGCTGGAACTCTCGGCCGCCTTGTTGCTGGCACGTCTGTTGAAGGACGTCTCCAGTGCAACCAGCAACTTGTCCATCGCATCCGTCCATCTCTACACCGACTCCACCATAGTGCTAGCTTGGCTTGCTACACCTCCGCACCGACTCAAGACATTCGTCAGCAACCGCGTGGTTGAAATTCTTGAAGCCTCCTCTCCGACGTCATGGGCGCACGTCCCGTCGTCCGACAACCCAGCCGACTGTGCCTCTCGCGGTTTGTCGCCATCACAGCTTCGTGAGCATCCGTTGTGGTTAGCCGGCCCCGCCTTCCTACACGACTCTCCGACTTCATGGCCTCGAGCTACGCCTCCTCTCGCATCCGATCAAGCCTGCCGTGGTCATACAATTATGTACCTATTTTATGTGCTCAATAAATTACATTATTATTATTATTACTCGCTGCTCGAGTCGACGTCGAGCCTCTTCTCGTTAACTTCAACAAGTTTTCGACTCTCCTCCGTGCGCAAAGAGTATTTGGCCATGTTGTCCGTTTCGCCAGAATTCTGCTGGCCAAACGCCTGCTCCGACCGGCCCGTTGACGCCTCGAGAACTTCAAGACGCTCTCGACATCTTCGTCAGATCCACTCAAAATCAGTACTTCTCCGCCGAGCTTAGTCAGCTCGCCCAGCACGGTCAAGTCAAGTTCCGACTTGCCGCACTCAAGCCTTTTCTCGACACCTCGGGGTTTCTCAGGGTGGGCGATACACCTTTAGCTCGCTGGCACCTCGTACGTCAACTTCACCAGACTTTCTGGACCCGCTGGTCTAAGGAATACCTGAACTCGCTAATGCAGCAGGGAAAGTGGGTACGTGGTTTACCCAATCTCCAAGTTGGAGACATCGTTTTCCTTTTTGAGGCTAATAATAGCCCCTCTCTTGGCCTATCGGGCGCGTTATTCAGCTGTACCCCGGCCAGGATGGTGTTGTCCGCGTCGCATCAGTTCGTACTGCGACGGGCGTTTACACGAGACCAGTGAATAAACTGGTTTCACTCCCCCTTGAGTATTAGTTCGGGTTTCACACCCAAGTTTCGTTTTTGTTCGGATTCGCATTATTCGTTTACTGGTTCTTTTCAAGTTGAAAAAGTTTCTTTTTGGTGGGCAGTATGTTTGCGCCATTAATTTGTGTTTTCCTGCCCTTCGCTTTGACCTTGTGTGGTCATTATCTTCATCCCTTATTTTCCTTGATTCAAGCTAGCACTCTGTGGCATGACCTTTCCTCATTCACTTGTTCCTCGCTACATTCGAAGTAGGAGGTTGTGTGCCTGCTCAGTCAGTTTTACCTCGTGGCATCGACACCAGAGTACTTTTCATTTGCTCGCCCAGAGCGTAATATCTCAGTTAAAGTTTAAGTGTATCACTCCCTATTTCCCAGTTACCATTCCTTTCTTACCCTCGTTGCAGCGTCCCACCTTCAACCTACCAACGCATGAACGGCGATGTCCAACTACATCGCCCATTCATTCTCTCAACCCTTTACATTTCTCAGGGACACAGCGCCCTAACAATTCGACACTAAAAGTTGCAAAACGCCACCTAGCGGAAAAAGTTAACATCTATACCACGAGTACTTATGCACATGCGCACAGGGCGCGTTCAGGCAAGTCACTTAGATGTCAATCGTGACGAGTTCAGTAAAAGATATAATTCCATCGCGAAATAACAGAAATTGAAGAATACCTTAGTGTCAACAATCAAATATAATCGGCATATTTCATTACAGCACACATTCATTCAAATTCTTGTGAAAACGAGTTGTCTATTCACCAAAAATCACCATTTGACAGATGCAAATTGTTTCTCTCACGGCATTCTGAACACACATTTTTCTTGACGCATCGTTCAAACAATTGCAATCTGTCAAAAGCTGCTTTTGGTGAATGGGCAACTCGTTTTCACAAGAATTTGAATGAATGTGTGCTGTAATGAAATATGCCAATTGTATTTGATTGTTGACACTGAGGTAAGCATCAATTTCTGTTATTTCGCGATGTATTTATAACTTTTTACTGAACTCGTTACGATTGACATCTAAGTGACTTGTATGTAAAAGTACGCACGCGCTGGGATTGTACTCGCGGGAGCGTCCATCTTATATTTACTAGCGCACTCTCTAGGTACTTTTAGTGTCGAATAGCCATTTGCGAGTGGGAAAGGTAGGGAATTTTCGAGGGTTGCTATAGAAATAATTTAACATGTGTTCTTATGGGTAGGGGACCTTTGAAAAAAACGTAGTAGGGTGAAAAACGTACTAAGGAGGTTCCACTGTAGTGCTTTTGGTGAATAGACATCAGTACTCGCAAGAATTTGAATGAATGTGTGCTGTAATGAAATATTATGCCGATTGTATTTGATTGTGACACTAAGGTACCTATTCATCAATTTCTGATATTTCGCGATGTAGTTATAACTTTTACAGAACTTGTTATACGATTGACATGAAAGTGACTTGCCCACATGCGTTCTGAACCACTCACTGCGGGGATGTTAATTGTGGCATTTGCAACTTTTAGTGTGGAATAGTTTGCGAGCCATGATGCATGTTTTGATGCGTGTTTCAGATATGAACCCGAACTCCACCCCGGCGTGACGTACAAGATCAAGTCACCGAAAGCAACACTCAAGATCTTCTCCACCGGCAGCGTCACTGTCACAGGTAACTCAATTGCCATTGCTCTTGCTCAATGACTCCTTGAGCTCATTATAAGTTGATCAAAACATCAATTAACAAAAAATAATATTTTTTACTAATTCCGTCTCAATCTTGATAAGATCTCGACTCCCGAACTGAAATAATAAATATCTGTCTCCCGTTTCCAACACAATGTCGGGTCGGGGTGTGGAATTCCACCATCCATCTTGGGCCTTCGCTTCAGTGGTGTCGGGTGGCCGGTCCTGACACATCACACTCTTCTTCTTACTCCTCCTCTTCGTATTCTGGCTGATGCCTCTCCACCATGTCTCTCCACCTCTCTCTGTCCTCCCACAATTTCCCTGCAGTCACTGTTCCCCACTCCTCTTTCCTCTACATCCCACTTCACCTGGTCCTCCCACTTCGCTCTCGGTCTACCCCTTCTGCTTTCCCGCTTTAAGGCAAATATCAAGTCAATTGTTGATCTTCCACCTCGGAATCTGTACTGCTCCTCTCGGAGTTGGGGATCAGTATGTTCTCGCAACCTTCTTCCAATCACTTTCTCGTAGACCTTAGCGCACTGGCTCATGAGGGTGATTCCGCGATAGTTCTGGCACAGGCCTCGGTTACCCTTTTTAAAAGGGGGGATAATTATTCCTTCTTCCCAATTCCTCGGAATCTTCCTTTCTTGCCATGCTGCCGTAATCACCCTCCAGAGCCAGTAAGCGCCTGCTGGTCCCGCCGCTTTCAGCATCTCAGCTGAAACTTCGTCGACTGCTGGAGACTTTCCGTTGCTCATTTCTCCAATCGCTACGGCAATCTCTTCCACCGAAATATCTTTCTCTTCTGGACGGTCGACGCCGGCGTCATATCAGTATTGGTGGTTAGAGTTTGAGCATCAGGGTGTGGACAACTGTTCAACAGGTTCTTGAAGTGGGTCTCCCATAGTTTCTTGATTTCGTCCTCTTCTGGTACAAGGTTCCCCTGTTCGTCTATCATATTTCTTCTCGAATCTCCTTGCTTTCTCTTGTTCTTCATCAACCCATAGAGCATTTTCTTATTCCCTTTGTAGTCCTCATCCAACTTTGCTGCAAAGACCTCAATTGTCTTCTTTTTCTCTTCCTGGACCGTTTGTTTCACCAGCTGTTTTGCTTCAGAGTAAGCCCGATTATTCTCCTCAGATCTCGCTATTTCTTTCCTTTGCCATGCGTCTCTTTTCTCCTTAACCACGTATTTAACCTTTTCATTCCACCATGGTGTTTCCTTTTCTCTCTTCTTTCCCTTTACTCGGCCACATACTCTCTCTGCGCTCATTACCATCTTATCTCTGAATTCTGTCCACTCCTCTTCCACAGCTCTTACTTGGCCGTCTGGTATTCCCTCTTCTATCATACTTCTGAATTCCTGTCTGTGCTGTTCTTCTTGCAATTTCCAAACTTTAAGTTTGGTGTGTTTGAGGACAGGCGCTGTTCTTGTCTCACTGGGGTATCGCAAAGTCACCACCAGGAGGCGGTGGTCACTGTCAATTGCTACGTTGGGGCAAACACAGACATCATCCACTTCCAGCACTAGATCTCTTCCAATTAAGACATAGTCGATGACAGACTTGGATGATCCATCTGGTGCATATCGGGTGATCTGGTGCGATGGCCGCTTCTGGTACCAGCTGTTGCCCACACGTAGCCCATTTCTCAAGCAGAAATTCAGGTTCTCTCCTTCTTTATTCCTGCCAGCATAGCCGTGGAGTCTGAGCACTGCTTCGTAGCCTCGCCTCTCCCGACCAACCTTGGCATTCAGGTCCCCGATTACCAGTGTCTTCATGGAGGAGATGTTACTTTCTAATTCTACCAGGTATCTTTCTTTTATCTCAGCTGCCATACCTGTCTGAGGGGCATAGCATTGAAGTATTTCCAATAAGTGTTTTCCTAACAGGATTTTCATCTTTATTAGTCTGTCACTTATGTAGTTTACCGACATCACCCTCTCCCTCAGGTTAGGAGCTATCATAAATCCCACACCATTGACACCTCTCTCACCTCCAGCCCAGTATAGCTTATCCAGTACTCCTTCTCTCCGCTGCCTTTCCATTTAGATTCACTTAGTCCTAGTACTTCCAGCTTCCTTTCTTTCATCATGTCTATGATTTCTTCTACCTTACCATTTAAGGAAACAATGTTCAGTGTCCCGACTTTCACCTTCCTTCGCAAATTTCTCTTACTTTCTCTTACTTTTCGTTCTGTTCACTCTTCTCTTCACACCACCGGCCTCATCTTCACTTTCATCGCCTTCCCCTACCTTCGGTTCCTCCAGACCCACCTGGATATAAAATCCTTATTCATGTCTTCATCCTTCTTCTTCTCATCCCTCTGCTCACTACGTTCTTTCGCTTCCATCCTCACTCTCAGCTCTCTCCCAGTTTTTGCTTCCCACTCCCATCTGTTGCTCCTATATCCTGGTATATAGGGAACATCCAGAAATTCTGCACTATGAGCTTCGGCAGTCCTCTTCAGCTCCTCGTTCATGATCACTCCTTCGGTCGTCTGCAGGCCACATATCACCACTCGCACTCCAGGGTTCTTTACAGCTCTCTTTGTTGTCAATACTAGTTCTTGGATGTCCCTAATTACTATTTCCTTATCAATGCCCTTTTTAACTTCCCAGTTTCCAACTTTCAAGATGATCGTCTTTGCTTCACTCAATCTTTCCGCATAGTACCCTATGTCCATCCTATTTTCCAATTCTTTGATTTCAATTCCTGGTTCAATAATTGCACTATTGCCCATCTTTTTACAAAATTCACTTGCCTGCTTCACCATCACATCGCCTATCAGCACCACTTCTACGCCAGCTCGATGAAGATCGGGGCTCGGGGCTCGATGACTCCGATCGCAATCCTCTAGACGGATCGCACTAGATACTTTCTTTCGCACCTCTTCTTCTTCATTCTTAGCACCATTTTCATCTTGCATCACCTAACTTTGATTTTTCTTCTTTTCTTCATCCTCTTCTGGCCTGGCAACGCTGTTCTCTCCTCCCACATCCTCTATTCTCACTTCTACTTCCAACTGCGTCACTTTATGATTTTCATTCCCTTCTACATCTTCTTCTGTCCTGGTTACACTGTACAAACCTTCCACATTGTCCCTTCATAGTTTTAGATCAGCATATTTCTCCTCCATCTCCAGTAGCTTTCTCTTTGTCTCATCCAACTGGTTGAAGTTCAAACTTCTGACAAGATTTCATGATAATATTTACAATGGCTTTGCTTCCTATTCTCATCCCATATTTCCGGTAGATTTTTATTCCTACTTTGTGTCCTATTGCCAATACTTTTCCCCTTAGTTCTTTCTTATTTCTACTGACCCACGCATTTTTATAGTACACCCCACTAGAAACTTTCTTTCGCCCCACTTCTCCTTCATTCTTGGCACCATTTTCCTCTTCTTCATCCTCTTCTGGCCTGGTAATAATGTTCAATTCTGAACTGAAAACATAACAAAAAGGTAATTCAAGACATCTCTTCATCCTTCCAACGTAGAAATGTTCTGATCTCAAATACTACGTTCATTCAGTGTAGGCAAAGTTGACTTTATTATAAAATAGAAAAGAATTTCATGTGAAAGCCAGTGATTAAGTGAGTGTTATAATTGCATTTGCTTCAGCTCCGAGTGTGGCCTCCGTTCAGGCCGCAATCGAGCACATCTACCCACTAGTCTACGAGTTCCGCAAGGAGCGAACAAAAGCCGACCTGGCGGCCATGGAGCTCAAGCGGTCCAACAAGAAGCGGAAGCGCGGGGAAGTGGTACCGGTGGCTCCGCCCGTGGGCTCCTCGGACGACGAAGAAGGTAGCGACAAGAGTTGGGACTGAAGTGAACAAGCCTTATCACGACTCAGCAATACTCAGCGTATTATTTATTTTTAAAATGAGCGACTGTTGAATATCGCTCTATCGCAAGCAGTTGCTCATTTTACAACCGAATGTTTGTTTCGAAGAATTAGGTTAAGGTGATACGACTGTAAATAAATTGCATCCACCTCGGGAACAGATGGATGTGAGACTCCATCACAGCAATTTCAATGATCTTGGGAGTTATTAAAGATAATTAATAACCGGAACAAAGATAATTGGGAACAAATCGTTGAATGATGGTTCTTAGCCTTTTTATAAAAGGTGTGTAACCTGTTTTTACCTTTCTATGTACTTGAAATGCCCACAACTTGGTGGATGAGGTTAGAGTGTACGTTTTACATCATCATGTATAAATCTAGTATCGTAAGTGTTATTCTAGGCAGTTTTTATGATAAAAATAAGCCAAGATTTGATAATGTTGTAGTGATAGATGTAGTCATCGTACGAGATTGAAATGTAATATTGTTTGGTTCCGTGCGTCAACGTTACAATGATTACCTCAATTAGTTCCTGCATCTGCAGACCATTGGACCTCCACTCTCTCAGCATTTCGTTCTCTTCGGCATTCAATTGGTACAGTAGGACCTTTTTCATACGTTAATCTAGACTATGTTTTTCACTTTCATACGTTGTTCTGTTGTCTTCCGGTAGAAACTGACGAATGGTGACTTTTTCTTGAAGTTTTTTTATTTAATTTTGTACCTCGATTCCATTTTAGCTGGAAGTAATGCGTCTGCTGTACATTCATTAAGGTATATTTCTTTAGTAACATTTTTCTGTTGTGCGAAGCAGAAGTTATAATCATTATTCAATCATATTCATAAGTAACAAACTACTACTATGTAAATATAAATCACTTAGGTATCCAATTGTTATGAAGCTATGGTTTTCAGATTCCTGGAGTCGAGAAGTTTGTGATCTGTTAACCTGAAACTATACTAAATGGTGTTGAAGACAATAGGTCATTCACGTGTTACTTTATTTCAGCGTACATTTGAAATAATGCAAATACTGGCGTTGGCTCAAAAAATTTACAATTAACATCCATAAAAATTAAATATCAAATTTACATTTTGTGAAACATCAGATATGTTAATTTTACAAACGGAACTAAGGTACATCAGTTAATTAAAAACTGGACAATGGTTTTGCAGGACAACAGTGCAACTACCACTGTGCCCTGAACTGTTGCCCTGAACATTATGATGCATTATTCACTTTGGAAAGTTCTAATACTATTTGATTATTTAGTCAACACTTTGATTTACTGAAACTGTTCTTCCCACAACAATAATAATCTGATCTTGTAGATCTGTAAAATTTCAAGTACTAACAGAGATACTCATACATAATGTTCTGCATTGAAGTTTCATGGAGCGTCTCTAATATTAATCATGATTCATGATTTAGGTACAATTTGGTCCAGAGTTGAAAGCTTGAATCAAAATAAGTTGCAACACAGACGTTTCCACGTTGACTCTTATCCAAGCTCTGATGAGGTCCTTTAGCTTCGTCATATTCTCTTGAGAGATCTGAAGCCACCAAGTAGCAGTACATTGTGCAAGAACAGTACTATCATCTTTTGCGGTTAAGTCTAAGATATAGTCCTGTAATTTGGTATTAGGCAAGTCATTTTCACGTATCAAATGCGATTAACAAGATGAAATAATACTTATCGCAGATTTACAATACTACATTTAATTTAATTTAGCTTACTCTTCCTCGATGATGAGCTGGAGTTCTAGGAACCTGATTTCCTCCTCAAACTCGTTATCCATCACCATGATTGTTGACTCGAAAGTCTCCTTATTGTGCACCATCTCGTCTCCCTCCCCTTCTTCTACCCTCTCCTCTTCCATCACATTCTTCAACACAAGTACACACTACCTTGGTATTACTTTCCTCCTCCACTCTTGAACAATAAGAGTACGTGGAGGAAGAGCTGGAGGAGAATGAACTTCACTCGCTTCTCCTTGCTCATCATTGGCCTTCAACTTGTTATCTTCCAAGAACTGTAACTTATGTAACAGCTCTATTACCTCTTCCTTCCAACTGCCAGTTCTGCCATGTTCATCATCTCTTTCTCTTCAAATGCCTTCATTCTGGCCTGAATATCTTGATTAGCATTTCTCAAGATTTCCTAATCCGCTGTCATGACCTCCTGCTTCTTCATTTGGCTCTTAAACAAAGTACGTTTGCTGTTGATTTCGTGCACCATGGATTCCCCCGTAGACTACAAGCGGCTCGGCAAGAGGCCGACATTTTGAATTTCCCTCAACGATGTACGAGACAGTTGCTTTTGCCTTGCAATCGGAACCGGTTGAGTTTCCATCTCATCAAGTGTTTCTTGCATTTCTTTCTTTGGATGCTAAACAATATTTGACACACTATATTTAGTGTGCCAAACAATATTTGGCTCTTCCTCCTGGAGGCTAAGTCTTGAAACTTACGCCTTCAGGACGCAAACGCTCTTGGACGTCAACAAGTCCCATTTACTGTACTTGAATGATCGACATTGAATCATTAATTTAAGCCACTTATTTGATTGGCATCCAGCAATCTATTGCAAACAATTTTTTAACATTATAATTATAATTACAGATGTTATTCAGTCATTAAAACCTTATTCAAAATTAAGCTAAACAGTTAAAGGTAGATTTCAAGGTCGTCATTCTTACAGTAAATGGGACTTGTTGACGTCCTAGAGCCTTTCCGTCCTGAAGGCGTAAGTTTCGAGACTTGACCTCCTGGGGTGGGATTACATAAAATGAGAACTAACTTGTCACCGTGACAAGGAAGTTATCATTTTCAGTGATCGCACCCCAGGACTCTGCGTATTGTGTTGAGGTTCCGATGTCACCCGTCGCGGCACCGAGGGTTTTCATCGCCAACACTGTTTATCATTGTAATTGAACCGAGACTCGGGATAAAGTAGAGCCAAATGGTCCAACATTCATTTCATTCAATAAATAGATTGTACATGGAGGTCACTTTCACTGATACCCAACTTTCAGAATTTATTGATAATTAATAATTAATTAGACTTCTTATGTCTTTACTAATTGACTAATTAGAGCCTTGCCCACTAATTTAATGTTGGGTAACCAGTAGGTAATGTTCAGTAGCTTTCTATTCTGAATACAATGACATCAGAAACGCTTGTGTTGCAATTAGTTTTGTGTCAAATCATTAACTTTATGTCGTTAGAATTGCGTATGCACAAATGAAAGACTAGGATGATTTCAGATCATTAGAAACGTCTTGTTTCTTCATGCACAACTCAATCACAGTTACCATAAATGAATGTAGTTTCTATAAAACTTGCACTGCGGTTTTTATTCACTTTCATAATAGTACGTACAGATTCAATTTACAATACCCTTGCAAATCAATTAATACATGTACTTGATTGAATCTCGGTTATCTATGATTCATCATTTGTAAAGCTCATGTCGGGTTTCCGATAGCACATTCTGCACTTAGGCATTCAAATGCAGCTTGCTTCTTTAGTTCCATGGAAATAACACGTATTGTTTCACCAAGGCCGTAGAGTTCCGAGATTAATTTTGCAACAAATTTTTGCCCCGATTCTGTTCTACAAATTAATATCACGGTTTCGATGAAACTTGTGGAAAACTGAGGACCAAAATGTCACAACGTCTAGAGTGAGTTTAAACCATCTTAGAAATGACCGCGTAAATTAATTATAGTCTCTTTCGAGAAAGAGAATGGAGATTTGTTAATTTTGCAGTCTAATGTGAGACTGTCGAGAAAATAATAATAGAATGTAAATTCAAGATGAAAGTTAAGTGAAATAATAAAAACTTGCTTACCTACTTTTGTGGATGCAGTGAATCAATTATTTAAACATGTGCAGCATACTATCAAATGCTGATTTGACTACTATTTAGCGAAATCAAAACTTGGATGTTCCTAAAATCACAATTCACACCAACACTGATCACCGACAACAATTAAATCGCTATTCCCACCGACAGTGTCAGATCATCTGCATTCATTCAGTTACAAGTTAAATCACTTGAAGGATCCCAACTAATATAGCTCCGAGTGCAGAACACTACTAACAACTACAAACAATGTTAAATACAAATTTTTCTTTTTTGAAAAAGATAAACAATTTTGCAAGATTTTGTAAATTTGACATTGACATAACAAAACTGCTTGGAAATTCAAAATTTTATCTGATAAGGGGCAATGGCTGGTTGTAAATCTCAAGCCAAGAATGGATCTATTACTTTTACACAATGTCGAGGTAGCTTTTTCCGCCGAACAGAAACTTCTCTCCTTTGGCAGTCTGGAACGCTCCGACCAACTTCTCCAGAGAGGCAGGTCCTTCTTGATCCTCCCCTGAGAGAGAAGTTGTCACATCTCTGGGAGAGGCTTAACGAACCCACGTAACTTCGGGAGAACTTTGTGACCAAATACGGTAGGTCTGGAGCTGGTTGGCCGGTGGGATCGCTGCCACTTCAACACGGAGCATAGGAGCAAGTTCAAACACCTGTCGTCCGACTACAAAGGTGGTTTTGCTCAAACTGCACGAGATTTGCTCATGCCGTTCAAGCAAAACCTCATAGTAGTAGTCGGACGACAGGTGTTTGAACTTGCTCCTCTGCCCCGTGTTGAAGTGGCAGCGATCCCACCAGCCAACCAGCTCCAGACAAACCGTCTGGATGAAGTGTTTGAGGTTATCGCGCTTCTTTGCCTCGCATCGATGGATCTCAGCTGGCAGGGCTTGGATGGTTTCGGAGTAATGGCCTACGTATTCGGTCACAAAGTTCCGCAGGCTCGTTCATCATTTCCCATAGCTGGGACAACTTCTCTCACCAAAGCTCTGTCGCTGCTCGCTGCTCTGGTGGAGTTCCTGCAGCTTGGCCATGTTGTCTGGAGTGAGCTGGAAGACTCCACCATGTCCTCCAGGATGCTCCGGATAGATTCCCGGGTTGACAGGAACTCGTGTTCCTGTCAATGCAAATAGTGATTACAACATTTTCGGTGTGAAATGTCGATGGTCGCTGGTTTGTATCGGTGCGAAAAGACACTTCATAATTTTTTGTGAAGAGTCAAAGCGAAACTGATGAAATTAATTTTCTATTTTCGAACATTTTAATCGAAGGTAGAGTTCTGGAAAATGTTCATCTTGGACTGTGCCTCTGATCCCGCATAGATATTGTGTTGTTGATCATAGCTTTGCTGTCTCTTTTAGTGTTCACCATTTTATAATACTGAAACATTGTTCAGAAAATAAGTTGTGTACCTATTCTATTTTATTTTGGTTATTCATTATGTATTAGTACTGAGGAAATATAAATAAAAATAAATCGCTGTACCTATTGAAATGTATTTCGTTGTGTTTGAAAACATCTTTGTAATTTGAAACTCCTGAAATATTACGTATCTCCCTCAATAATCATAACCTTCCTATCCCTTTGATGGAATGAAAATGTCAACTTAAAATACCTAGGTGTATAATTGTGTTTTGTTCTGCTCATAATTGGATATCTACTCGATTAATAATTAATGTTTCAAATAAACTGTTGGAGAGTCGGTTTTACGTCAACTCTGATGTACACTTGGCCAAACAAAACTTGAACGTTCAATAAATCTGATAGGCTGATAAATGTAAGATTGCACCATCTGAAGTCAGTCTAAGCGATCTCATTGTCTCACTCTAGTAGGTGACCTTACATTTCAATGATAATAACAAGCTTTGATTGGTTATGGGACATGACCAGCAGTCATTCAAATTTGGTCAACGTTCAAGTTTTGTTTGGCCGAGTGTACATTGCAGAGATTCCTACATTCAACAAAGAAAGTAAAAATGGTTTTAGACTTATTAAACATTTATTGAAAATATTTTTAACCTGTTGTAGGTAGCCTTTTACAAATGCAATTTTGCTTTTTCTTGATTCCAAGATTCATGGACATCATTATTCATTACTACATTCATAGAGCTAAGCTACTGCTATGATCCTTGAATCTTGTTGATTCTTTTGAACCGAAGTGGGTTTGCCGCCTTTTTGGTCGTCAACACTGAACAGCTGTTCTTAGTAAACTAGGTAAACTTCGTAAAGAAATGGCAGCAGCTCACAGTGTTTGACATTTTCATCTTTGTTTCTATTTCAATGAGTGAAAGCTCTTCTCTTAATTTTTTATTACGTTTTAAGTGAAGATCTTATTTGTTAAAATGAGTGTGGATATCGGAGAGGAAGATTCGTATCACTATGACTTTACCACTGCGTCTGAGTGGGAAATATTCATTGCACGTCTGGAAGAGGTTATTCATGAGTGGAAATTGCCACAACTCAAATGCAGACCTTCACAACAGACAAGCGACCAATACAACTCAGGAGAATGGATCAGCACGTCAGAAAAGATCTTGTTTGCTGGTAAGTTGTTTATCTAATAGGCTGAACTTCCTTTCTGTTGAATAGGTAGGTACCAATGGCAATATAGGTACATCTAGGTGCCTACATTTTGAAGAAGGGAGTGACTATTGGGACCTAAATCGAGCTTTATTACCTGTTTGCTAGACGCTGAGTTCAGCCTGAGCCGGCACTACTTGAAAGCCGTCAGTGTGGATGACGTGGAGAGTCCGTTGGAAGGCGATGAGGACGCATTGGCGCAGCTGATGGGGGACTTGCTGTCGACGGAGCGGGACTTTATGCCGGCGCTGCCTGCACAGCACGCTGGCAGCGCGGCACTCATGCTGGCGCGCTGGCACGGACTCAGAGACTTCCTGGTGTTGACGCCGGCGCGGGCTCAAGTCGTCAATTCGGAGAGCAAACTCAAGATACTGCTCAGTTCCATTCTCATTGCAATCAACAACTCATACTGGTAATGCACTATAGACCATGAGCCAGCCGTAGTGGACCCTCCCCCCCCCTGCTCCATGAGGTCTGAAAGTGGTTTTGGGTACCTCAAGGTACGCACATTACACTTTCACTTGTTTGACATCTGCCCGGGGGTGGAACAACCCCCCGGGGGGGCGCAAAGGGTGATTTTGGGGTATTTTGTCACACATTTGATTTTTTTGTGGGCTAACGGGACATGATAATTACAATCAGTTTGCATATTTGAGTGTTGGTTGACATAAGTAATTATTATATCCATATTTGTTTGTAAGGGCAATACCCTTCAATCAAAATTTTGGATTTTTTGGAAGTCGGGGGAGAATTACCCAAAAATGTTTTTTTGGTAGTCAATCGATTCGTATTTAAAAGTTGTTCATGAATGTCATCCATCAATTTTGCAAAATTTTGTGTTTACAACCTGTTTTAACGGGATTTAGTGTCTCTTATGGGTTTATAATGTAATGTTAAATATTTGATTTTTTATCGAGTCAAAAGTACAAATTATATAATTTTTTTCAAAATTATTATTTGGTATGGCATAAGTCAATATATTTATATATTTTTGTTGAAGTGAAACCATTATTTCTAAAATTTTGACAATACTAACTTTTTTAATGGTAATTTTCATTTTTTTTTTTTTTTTTTTAAATAGTGGGTTTGCTTTAAAAAAAATATGTAAATATATTAAAGTATGCCATTCCAATTAATAATGTTGAAAAAAATTACTAAATTTTTACTTTTGACCCTAAAAAAAATCAAATATTTAACATTATAAACTAGGGATGTTCACGATTACGATTTAATCGAATCGATTAATCGATTATGACATTCAAAACGGTTAATCGATGTTAGTACAAATAATCGAAAAACATCAATTTGAATTTGGCGCCTTGAAAATGGTTGCATACATTCCCGCATGTTAGTGAACAAAGGGTGCAGGATGTAGTAAAAAAGCTAAAGGAGGTGTCCCCAGGTAAAGATGCTATCAACAAACAGATTACTATTAAAATAGCTTCTCCAGTCATTATAACATTTTTAACCAGAATATTTAACAGGTCCCTGGAAAGTGGAGTAGTCCCAGTTAGTCTAAAGTTAGCATCAATTATTCCAATGCCAAAAATTCCTAAAGCAATTGATGGAGAAAACTTTAGACCAATAAATACTTTACACATTTTTGAAAAAATACTAGAATATATAGTAAAGGATTTTATAAATGAGTAGGTACCTTACTGAAAAGAAAATTTTAATTGAACACCAATCTGGGTTTAGAGAAAAACATATGTGAGAGTAGTATTCAATTTGTAATAAATCAATGGAAGACAAATCTTAGAGATAACTTAATAACGATAGCTGTGTTTATTGACTTGAAACGTGCTTTTGAAACGATTGATCGGCAAATATTAATTGCAAAACTAGTCAAATATGGATTCAAAGGAAATGTTATCAAGTGGTTGGAATCGTATCTAAATATGCGTAGTCAGAGAGTAATATATGGAAAAAGTAAATCAGAAAATATAGAAAATAACATCAGGGTACCTCAAGGGGCAGTGTTAGGGCCGCTTCTCTTCATTTTATATATTAATGATATAAGCAGTGTGTTAGAACACTGCAAAATCCAACTATATGCAGATGATGCCTTAATTACATGCTGCGGCACAGACATAAATAATATAGGTACTCCCTAGACTTAACGAAGATTTAAGTAAGGTTGAAACATGGCTTCGGGACAATAAAATGAAAATTAATGTTAGTAAATCGAAGGCTATGATTATTTGTTCTAAAAAGTTGAGACATAAATATATTGAGACTGATAGTCAAATTGATATTAATATGGAATCAGAAAAAATCGAAATCGTGAAGGAATTCAAATACCTTGGGATTATAATAGATCATGACCTTGATTTTAAACCTCATGCATCAAATGTTATTAGAAAAATTGCTCAAAAGACAGGATTATTTAGACGAATTAGTGGATGTTTACCATTAGAATCCAAAATACTTATATATCAATCAATTATTCTACCTCATATTGACTACCTACTGTAGTTCTGTTTTATTCTTACTAAATAAAAATGAAATTGACATAATACAAAAGCTTCAAAACAAAGCTATGAGAGCAATATTACGGGTTAATAAATACACAAATATTAGCAAAATGCTCGATACACTTTATTGGCTCAACATAAAAGATAGAATTTAATTGAACTCAATGACTCTAATCTATAAAATGACTAAAGGATTCACCCCAAATTATTTAAGCAATATCTTGACTATGAATGTGGATGCACATAATCATAACACTAGAATAAAGAAAAATATAAGCATTGTCCGAACATTTTCAAAATTTACACATAAAATTCACTATTTCATAAAGGTATTTTAATTTACAATAGAATTCCTATCTAGTGGAGCAGTCGCTCCACGCCAGCCAAGTCGTACGGCGCGCACACTCTCATATAAAGGCTGGAGCAAACCCACTTTTACTGTAAGCATCAAAGTGGCATTTTCGCCCTACTGGATCTTAAAATTGGGAAATCCCACATTGTTGCGATATATCTTAATTTCGAGCTATGGCCCACCCTACAACATATACCAAATTTGGGAACAATAGGTTACGCCCTTTGCACGCTAGAGGGCCGTGAAATAGTGTTTTAAGGCGGTTTTCATAATAATAATAATAATAATCTCAGTAGTAGGTAGTAGTAGTAGTAGTAGGGTGGAGCTAAAATCCGGTAAACAGGCCACAGCCTAAACGGCTAAACCGATTGATCTCACATTTTTACCACGTGTGCACTTTTGGCGTCTGATTTAACCTTCACCCCATGAATTTTTTGTGCCGCCATTTTGAAACCGAAAGTGACGTCATATCTCAACAACGGCTGGACCGATTGGAACGAAAATAGCGCCAAACAATTCGGACGGTCATCTATATGGATTATCAATAGCAACAGACTAAAATTTAGGTTAACGAAACCGGAAATGACGTCATGAAATTTAATTCATCGATTGGCATTTCGGCAACAAATTTGATCCAATTATTTTGATATTTATGTAACGTATGTTCTTTTGTGATTTTATTTGACTTGATATAAAACCAACCGGTAGCCGCCATTTTGAAACCAGAAATGACATCATATCTTAATAACGTCTTAAAGTCTTCCTTTCAAATGGTCACGTGACCAACAGCTAAGCCACGCCCAAGTGAAATCTGATTGGCTCGCTGATTAAAAATCGCAATTCTCATTGGCTTAGAGAAGAAATAAAATAAGAAAATTGAACATATCTCGAAATTTAATATGGTGAGGTATCAATATTATATTTTATTTGCAAAGCTTATTTTTTTTTACACTGAAAAACGTTTTTTCCAAATAATTGTCATTTGAAGCACGCCCCTCAGACCCAGTTAAACGCCAACATATCCACTCCAGACAGAAACCACCATATAACACTGTGGTTAAAACTGCAACTTTAAAAGTGATATATCTCAGAAAATAATGTGGATAGCCCATTATTTTATGGTATATTTGGAATCAGCGTATTTTTATCTGTATAATTATGAAGTTTCATCGAAATATCATTTACATGCAGTTTTGAAAGGAAGACTTTAATAGATTTAAACGAAACCAGCGCTAAACAATTTAGACGGTCAACTTTATGTATTATCATCAATAATATTTGCAGTTTCCCATACTGAAACCGGAAATGACGTCACACATTTTAAAAATCGCACAAATTTACATTTTGATGCAATAAATATACTATTTCAGACTGCTTATAATAAAATGTAATCATGTTTAAATTATAATTCAAGAGGTCAGTGATTTCAGCAGCCATTTTGAAACCGGAAGAAACGTAATATCTCGAAAACTGGTTGACAGATCGGTATGAAACGAGCGCCAAACGATTCGGAAGGCCATCTCTATGGAATAGGAACAGTCAAACTAGAATTTTCCTATTTATGAGGCCGGAAATGACGTCATTCAAATTTATAAATCATTTTAATCCCCTCTTATACAATAAATACATATTCAGAAAGCTAAAAATGATACACATCATTTATAGCTATAAATTCTATGTGGCAGTACAGAAAGTTCAGCGGCCATTTTGAAAACCGACGTGTTGCCATATCTCGGAACTGGGTTGACCGATTGGAATGAAACCTTTGTTTTTTTCATGAGAATAACCAAATTGTAAAGGGTAATTTTTTTTTAAAGGATTTAGTAATTGTTCATGTGATATGTGTCAGACGTAAGTTGTAAGAATAAACTAAAAAAAGTAGTGATATCCCCATAAAAAACACTCCGTGTAAAAATACTAGCCAAGTCTCTTCAACTACTTAAAAAAAAATTATGAAATCTAAAAATTCTGCACTGAAAAGTAGTGATATCAAAAAATTAGCCAAGTCAAAACTTTATTTGAAAATTAAAAAATACTTGGCGCATCGTTTTTTTTAGGGCATTATAGGTATACTATGTATTTGTATATTTCATTTCATGTATAATTTTAATTTATAATCGGCTTATACTTCCAAGCTATTTATGTACACGATGCGCCAAGTATTTTTTGATTTTCAAATAAAGTTTTGACTTGGCTAATTTTTTGATATCACTACTTTTCAGTGCAGAATTTTTAGATTTCATTATTTTTTTTAAGTTGAAGAGACTTGGCTGGTATTTTTACACGGAGTGTTTTTTATGGGGATAGATATAAGAGAAAGCGAAACACCCAAGATGTTTAGAAGAGAGTGCTGTAGAATAATAAAAAATAAACTGTTAACTCCACTACCACATGAAAATGTAGGATTCTGGTTATGATAGGTAGATTGCGGAAGTGATAATTTTAAATGTACCTAATAATTTGTATGTAATGTGTTAATGTACCTACTGTATTAGCACTGTACCTATTACCTACTGTGTTAAATGTATTACCATTTTTTGTATTGAAATGATGATGTATTAGAACAAATAGCAAACTACTACTACTACAACACCCCACCAATGGACTGCCACCTTGACGTGGTGGTGGGGCTTAAGGGGCCGACTCACATACGAGTTGGCCCCAACCAAGTGCAGTCCAGGGTCGACCTAGTCCCATGCCCTCCCCAAATTCGCGGGCCCCTCGGGCCGGCCTCCCCCCTCGAGATGGTGATCCCCCTGAAATCGAGTCCGACCGGCCCGAAGCTCTCCGGTCTGTCCCCATTCTGACCTGGCTTTCCCACCAGCTTCAGACTCCCCCAGATCGGGCCCGTTAGGTCGACCCCTCCCGATGTCCTCCACTTAGTTCAACAAAGTTAAAAGTTAAAATTAATGTGCGCAATATAACCTCGTCGTTGACGCGCCGTTAAACTCTAATAATCTAATAATCTAATAATCTACTACTACAACATCTAAAATGGCTGCCTTCATTCTGTCCACATTTTTCTTTGTGTGCGTAATATTTTAGTGCTAAATTCATGTGTGTGTGTATTTTCCCAAGTTTCAGTGTGTATTTCTAATTCACATTACCATTTTTCTGTGATGATTAAATGAATTACGGCACATTACAGCGTATTTGAAGTAAAAATGAATGACTTCCCGGACACATTTCATTGTTGAGGTTAATATTGCCGTAAAAGACGATAATAATATGATGATTGATGACCACCCTGAGCATGATGATATCAATACAATTTAATTCGATTATTAATCGATTTAAATTACGAAAATCGAATTAATAATCGATTTAAATAAAATAATCGTTGAACACCCCTATTATAAACCCATAAGAGACACTTTATCCCGTTAAAACAGGTTGTAAACACAAAATTTTGCAAAATTGATGGAATACATTCATGAACAACTTTTAAATACGAATCGATTGACTACCAAAAAAACATTTTTGGGTAATTCATTCCCGACTTCCAAAAAATCTAAAATTTTAATATAAGGGTATTGCCCTTACAAACAAATATGGATATAATTACTTATGTCAACACCTACATTCAAATATGCAAACTGATTGTAATTATCATGTCCCGTTAGCCCACAAAAAATCAAACGTGTGACAAAATACCCCAAAAATCACCCTTTGCGCCCCCCTGGGGGGTTGTTCCACCACCGGGCAGATGTCAAACAAGTGAAAGTGTAATGTGCGTACCTTGAGGTACCCAAAACCACTTTCAGACCTCATGGAGCAGGGGGGGGGAGGGTCCACTACGGCTGGCTCATGGTCTACTAGGTTAACATGTTCATATTGCAAGACAATTAAATCTTTTCTTCATCGTAGTACCTAGATCTATAAAATCAATTTGTAGTATATAGAATGTTAATTTGCATCATAATTAGGGTTTTTTAATTGATTTTATTTTCGGCATTATATTTGTCTCTTTACCTCATGATTAAAAACTAGAGCAATGTCAGTGCATGTATGTATTTTTACTAAGGGTGTTCAACGATTATTTTCTTTAAGGTGGCTCATCCAATCGGGCATGGTCTCAGATTTTCATAATGTTTTGTCTCCTTATTGATAATCATGCCATACACAATCCTTGAAAAAATTAAACACTTCTCGTGTCTAGTTTCTGAGAAAAATTGAGTTTTCTTCCCCATGTTATCTTATGGCAGACAAGTAAAATTGTGTCACATTTAGGCTAATAATGAAGATCTAATTTTTAGTTTGTCCCAACTTTGATCAAAAAACTTATTTTCTGATAGATATTTGGACATTCTATTAGGAAAAAAATTAAAAACAATACCAACGTGTGCTATTTTAAAAGTTATAAACCAAAAACGAAATGATTTCCCTATACCTCCTGTGTTAAAGTTTTGTTCAATCTCGAAAGGCAATAAATTGAAACCTCGCTGTAAGACAGGAGTTGCAAGTTAAAATACATTTTATGATTCTCTTATACTTAAATATAGTTGAAATGTTGGAAAAAGTAATTCATGATGGTAATTTCAAATTTTTTTTTTTTTGGAATGTTCGATCGGTTGAGCCACGTTAAATCGATTATTAATTCGATTTTCGTAATTTAAATCGATTAATAATCGAATTAAATCGTATTGATATCATCATGCTCAGGGTGGTCATCAATCATCATATTATTATCGTCTTTTACGGCAATATTAACCTCAACAATGAAATGTGTCCGGGAAGTCATTCATTTTTGAGCGAGCGAAGCGAGCGTCTCCTTTTGGCTCTTTTGGCACGGACCTCTGTTTTTTTTTTTTTTTTTTTTTTTTTTTTTCTGTTACTGACGATATACAGGTCAGAGTTTTTCTTCGATCGAGCTGAAATTTTGCACACATGTACGTAACATTTCTGATTGTTGCAGACCCTAATTTTTTTGAAATCCATTGATTGGTTCAAATTTAAAAAAAATTAACTTTCGATTGGTTGTTTTGATCAAATTGAAATTTTGACAAGTCATTACCCCCAACATTGTACCCAATCAAACAAAGTTTCAGCCAAATCCTCCCATTGGTTAAAATTTAAAACCATATTTCCTGTGTTTTTAGAAATTTAAACTATAACCGATTGAACGATCAACTTATAACTTCGCATGATGGTTGGGACCAACATTATCTGCATTTTTGACAATTTTCATACTAATCTGTGTTTAAATCCAAACGTTATTGACATTTTACGGACTATTTGCGTGTTGGCTGTCAAATTCACGGCGACTTCGACTCTTCAGTTCAAGGCAAAGTAGTTAGAGCAGAAACTTTCAAACGCAAATGAAACTGATAATGACCGTTTAACAGTCGATCTGATATTGTGTAGACACACTTATATCATATGAGTGGTCTCAGGTATATTTTTTAAAGGAGATCCTGTGATTTTTGAAAATTAACACGGAACAGTTCAATCATAAAGGTTCAATCGATCAACTTAAAGCTTTGCATGGTTATTTGGACCAATATTTTAGGAATGTTTTGAGATTTCTATACAAATCTGTGGCGAAATTTTAGAATTATTGGCTTTTAATGACATTTTCGATAGACAGAATTTCGGTTCGAGGTGTTGCGCGTATCCGTGCTCGCTCATCAACGCGTTACTCAGATTCATTGGTTAAAATTTAAATAAATATCTCCTGATAGGCTGAAAAATGAAAACGGTCTTCAATAATTCTGATCAAACTCATATTTTGCATGATCATTAAGACCAATATTGTCTCTTATTTTACAAAATTTCATCCCAATCAGTTAAGAACGTATGAAGTTATTTACATTTTTAATATCTGTCAGTAATGAAGTATCGAAATGAATGTTTTCCAGTGCCAATTGAAAATTGATTCTGATTTGCTTTATGAACCAGGTGCTTAGATGCTATTTTAAAGTTTCGATGTAAAGCATACACTTTTAAGTTGATATCATAATCAATTCCATATGGATGTATATGTTTTCTGTGCGTTGTGTACGCATTTCCGGTTCGAGAATTTGCACGTACCCGTGCTCGCTCATCAACGCGTTACACTGAGCGTTTTCCTAGTTACTAAAATACGCTGTAATGTGCCGTAATTCATTTAATCATCACTGATAAATGGTAATGTGAATTAGAAATACACACTGAAACTTGGGAAAATAAACACAAACATAAATTTATCACCAAAATATTACGCACACAAAGAAAAATGTGGATAGAATGAAGGCAACTATTTTAGATGTTGTAAAATGCAACCATTTTCAAGGCGGCAAATTCAAATTGATGTAATACGATTATTGTACTAACATCGATTAACCGTTTTGAATGTCATAATCGGTTAATCGATTCGATTAAATCGTAATCGTGAACATCCCTAATTTTTACCAAAATCCACATTTTGAATAGACAGAACATTTTCGATCAGAGAGATTTCGAGACAGGAAACTAAAACCACATGGCATTTTCCAGCTCAGTTTGTACATGCGATTAGCCATGATTTTTCCAAAAATAATAAAAATATTGCGGAAGGTCATTAGGCGATATCTGGTGGAATGACCCCAATGAAATTAGTCTGTACCTTACTACTATAGGTAATAGTTTGTTGAATTGACCGTGAAACATTCTGTTTGATCAGCCCACTGCCGGTGTTTGTGTCGGTGCACGAACCCTCTCAGCTGTTCCTGATGGGCGTATCGGAATGCAACGGAGTTCGCACCGAGTTCGAGAGCGTCCACGTGGCTCGAATCCCGCCGCCTTGCAAGTACCTCACGGGGTTGGTAACACTGTTCAAGTCCAAGCTCGCCAGTCCCCTGCCTCTCGAGCCCATCACCATCGCTGCTCGCTTCACTTATCTGCTCACCGACTTCGTCAACGCCGCGTGGACCAATCAGCAGCCGGATCTCGACACGGCTTCCTTTGACCAGCTGCCCTTCGGCACGGCTTGCGACCCAATCAGGTACTTAGTGCTCCAGAAGATTATTAGGTGATTTTACAGAAATCATGGGAATTGACTTGCTAAATCAATGTTAAGGGCTATTTAGTTTAGTAAATTCAGTAGCAGCCTCATGCTGAAAGAGTTACCGACGCAACTAGGGGACTTGCGTCCGCAAATGCTTTGAATATCATACAGATAGCAGGAGTTGCGTCCGCAAATGCTTTGAATATCATACAGATAGCAGGAGTTGCGTCTGCAAATGTTTTGAATATCATACAGATAGCAGGAGTTGCGTCTGCAAATGCTTTGAATATCATACAGATAGCAGGAGTTGCGTCTGCAAATGCTTTGAATATCATATAGATAGCAGGAGTTGCGTCTGCAAATGCTTTGAATATCATACAGATAGCAGGAGTTGCGTCTGCAATTGCTTTGAATATCATACAGATAGCAGGAGTTGCGTCTGCAAGTATGGACGTGCGGACGCAACTAGTTTTGAGCATGAGGCTGTAGGTAGGGCTGGAGGGCAATCCTTGAGAATTCACGTTATCATTAATATAATTTTAAATTTTCATTGTTAAAAACGTAATAAAGCTGAAGGCTCAGTTAAGCAAGTTGTCAACCTATTTATGTTTTATACAATGCAAACAAATGTTTCAAAATGTATTCTCAAGAATTGCCTTCTGGGATGTTTACATGGTTAAGCGTTTAAACGTTTCATCATTGAAAGGGCTGTTTTTTTTAATACTGCTCAAAATATTGTGTCAGACTAGCTAGAATTGTGTCTATTTATTTATTTTGTCAGATTTTTTTTATTTTTATTTTTATGATGTAGGTATGTACCTATGTATGTAGGTATGTGTATGTATTTTTTTTGCCTGCACAGCCCAGGTTAAACCACCGCTCAACCAATCGATCTGAAATTTTGCACACATTCTAACGTAATCTATGCTTCCCTGATATCGTTTTTGAACGGGATCCTGTGATTGGTTTAAATTAAAAAATATATATCTTTTGATTGGTTTCCGATCATTTTGAAATTTTGACAAGTCATTACGACCAACATTGTACCCAATCAAAAAAAGTTTCAGCAAAATCCTCATATTGGTTCAAATTTGAAACCATTTTTTCTGCGATTTTTTAAATTTAAACTAGAACTGATTGACCGATCAAATTTAAACTTCGCATGGTCATTAGTACTAAGTACCAACATTTTAGGTATTTTTGCCAATTTTTAGTATAATCTGTAGTTATTTTCAAAAGTTTTTGTCATTTTAGGGACATTTTATTCCATAATCTTGAAATATTTGTAAAATGTATACTACATTTTCATCCCTGTCTTCTTTAAGCTTCTGCTCCACCAAGGCATGTAGAGCAGCCAAGTAGTCCACAATTTACAATAAAACTAGCGCATATCAAATCGGATGCAGTACGAAGGCCAAATCCTCCAATTGGTAGTTTAAATAATTTCTTCTGATTGGTCGACAATCAAAATGTTCCGATTAAGTTCAAATTTTGCGTGGTGATTAAGACCAACAACATAATCTTAAATTTAACACATTGGAAGCCCAATCAGTCAAGTAGGTATTAATTGTCATCTTATGGGTTGTCAAAAGCTGGAAAAAGTAGGTATGTAGGAGTCACGACACAATGGATCTGATATTCATCCAAAGTATTTATATGGAGATTGGAAAGTTGTAGAGAAAATCGTGTTGTGCCGTGTCGTGTATCGTGACTGGGGATATTGCATGTTCTGTGCTCGCTCATCAACGCGTTACACTGAGCGTTTTCCTAGTATTAAATATATAGTTTGTGTACCGTCCTAAGAAAATTGGTTTTAGTAGAATAAATCCAAACTAAAGAAGGAAAACGAAAATAAATTCATCAAGAGTGGATGTTGTTGCACCTGTTTGCCACCTGGCTGTGAGAGTGGATGTTGTTGCACCTGTTTGCCACCTGGCTGTGAGAGTGGATGTTGTTGCAGCGGCTTGCACCTGTTTGCCACCTGGCCGCACCTGCTGGACAATGCGGTGGTGGACAGCGAGACTTACAGCGACCTTGAGCCCGGCCAGGCCCCGCGGTGGTCTGTTGCCGCGGCGATGACGGAGAGGCCCGCCTGCCTGCTGGCCGAATACTTCACCGAGATGGTTCAGCTCTGCGGGAGCAATCGCACCATGAGGGACCTTCTCGGGGACATCACGGACACCGGTCAGTCCAACAACATTCACCATGCACTTTCAAACCGCATTCAATCCGCATTAATCAAATTGGTTTTAAACCTGTGATATACAAATCGAATTTAACTCAATTAGCATTTGATTCAATTCTCTTCTGAAAGTGAGCTGGAAGGTTCAATCTTCTTTGAAGACGCACGAGCATTTGTTCCAACGCAGAAACGTCGTCAAGCAGGCTTTGGTTAGCTGTCATTTACTTGATTGTCATTTGTTTTGTTTAACACGTTTTTGTGGATAAAATCGTCTAAAATTAATTTTATTTAATTTGAGATCAATTTGGAGTGACCAGGAAGTATTGGTTCTAATCTAACCCAAACCATTTATTACAGCCACATAATTAAAGCTTTGGATAGAAAACTGTAAGAATCATTCTATTTACTACATGGCGGGAAATTTGACCTCAATTGGATTGCACTCATCGTTCTTGCGTGATATACGACCATGTTTAAACCAACCAAATGCGGTTTGAAAGTGCATGTTGTACGTGGTAATAGTTAGGTCACATTATACCCAGGTATTCTCATGATAAAGGATTCCATCATCATCCCAACCATCTCCATGGAGCTGTGAGAACGCAATTGACATCTGAATCAAGATCAAACTCAAAGTCAAAGAAAGGAAATCATGGGGACTTCAAAAGGATTTTAAAGTTCAACCTAATGGTTTGCCTCCATTTGGATTGTGATTGAACTGGATCTTGATGGAATCCTCGGAGTGACAAGGAGCACGTGACATCACACCTGACCACGATCTAACTGGGAGACAACACACAGTGTCAGGATATCAATGGAATCCTCGGAGTGACAGGAAGCACGTGACATCACACCTGACCACGATCTAACTGGGAGACAACACACGGTGTCAGGATATCAATGGAATCCTCGGAGTGACAGGAAGCACGTGACATCACACCTGACCACGATCTAACTGGGAGACAACACACAGTGTCAGGATATCAATGGAATCCTCGGAGTGACAGGAAGCACGTGACATCACACCTGACCACGATCTAACTGGGAGACAACACACAGTGTCAGGATATCAATGGAATCCTCGGAGTGACAGGAAGCACGTGACATCACACCTGACCACGATCTAACTGGGAGACAACACACAGTGTCAGGATATCAATGGAATCCTCGGAGTGACAGGAAGCACGTGACATCACACCTGACCACGATCTAACTGGGAGACAACACACAGTGTCAGGATATCAATGGAATCCTCGGAGTGACAGGAAGCACGTGACATCACACCTGACCACGATCTAACTGGGAGTCAACACACAGTGTCAGGATATCAATGGAATCCTCGGAGTGACAGGAAGCACGTGACATCACACCTGACCACGATCTAACTGGGAGACAACACACAGTGTCAGGATATCAATGGAATCCTCGGAGTGACAGGAAGCACGTGACATCACACCTGACCACGATCTAACTGGGAGTCAACACACAGTGTCAGGATCTTGATGGAATCCTCGGAGTGACAGGAAGCACGTGACATCACACCTGACCACGATCTAACTGGGAGACAACACACAGTGTCAGGATATCAATGGAATCCTCGGAGTGACAGGAAGCACGTGACATCACACCTGACCACGATCTAACTGGGAGACAACACACAGTGTCAGGATATCAATGGAATCCTCGGAGTGACAGGAAGCACATGACATCACACCTGACCACGATCTAACTGGGAGACAACACCCAGTGTCAGGATCTTGATGGAATCCTCGGAGTGACAGGAAGCACGTGACATCACACCTGACCACGATCTAACTGGGAGACAACACACAGTGTCAGGATATCAATACCTACATCTCTCTTGCTTTGATAATATGTCCTTATTTTATTTCAATTCTATCTTTCTTTCACTAATGTATTTAAAATACGATAAAATTATTGAAATGTCTCCTGACTCACAGTGAAATAAACAGCCAGGGTGATTGAAGATAAAGTTGTTCAGAATGTATTATTGTTTTCCAACAGGCGGGGCAAAGTTGAGCGCGTCGCTGAATGCGCTGACGGAGTCGCGTGTGCCGACCATCTCGCGCGTGTTGCGCCGCTCTCAAGGCCGCACAGAATCGCGCGGCAAGCAAGGCCCGCTTCACGATGACCTGCTCATGCGACTGCTCTACTTCCTGTTCCCAGACGCAGAGGAAAACACAGTGAGTTTATTCATTTAACAATTAATTACCTCACCGTATGATCCAATTATATATTCTGATTACTATACTATGCCAAACTAATTTATATTTGTAGTGCAATGTTGCCAGATTTATGGTAAATGTCTCACAGTATTCCCACACTTTTCTTTCTTATTTGACCAGTGACTCTATATTTCCCAACATATTTCTTTGACTTTCCTTTTGTATTTTTTTTTCTACACTTAAAGTGAAAACATGCAAGTTTCAGTTGTGACAACAAGTACGTATGAAGACTTAATATCTGATCTCTCAATGTTTTAGTATTTGCTTTTCGGTTTGGTTGCAAAAATATTTATTTGTGTTTTTCTTTGGTTAGTAAAATATGTTATTTTAAACATGGGACACACTGTACACAGTATGTACACTGTACTGTGTGTACACCATGGTGGTATATAGGTTAGGTGAGAGAACGCCCTATCTCGTTCCCATTGCCCGCGCGGTCTCAAAAGGCACGCTGTTCACAGTTCCACCGCCAGGCGCGTGAGCGTCACCCGGTCTGATGCACGGCGGGCTGATAGTCGCGGAACAGAAGTAAAACATCACAACTTGGCGGGAAGGTCTGTTAAAAGTTGCCAACGTCGATATTCCTATGTATTTTGACGCGCTGAATCCAAAAAGAACCGTTGGCAAGTTGTGGTTTGACTCCTTCACCCTTAAATTCAACAAAAACGGGGATAACTACCCTTATTCATAAAATCAGCTCTATGTCCAAAACTAGACGAGCTAAAACAAATCTTAAAAAAACATAATATAGCTGGCAATGTCATGAACATATTTGTCGCTGCATGTATGGTCAAAATGTCAACATATAATGGTCAAAATTATTTTTTTATTTCGACTTGATTAAAATTCCGCCAAATTGAAAACATAACACTCAATTCCGGCAAGAATATACAAACCAAGCAGTTGCCATTTTTTCGTAACATTCCTAACTTCTTGACTGCCATAACAAAAGAAACGGCATGCAAAAATATTGAATAGTTTCGTCTACACAAATTTTCAAATACATTTGCCTCATATCGCGGCGGCCTCGGCTCGACTCATGCGGCGTAGACCCCGCCTTCCTTTACAGCCATTCAGCCAATTAGAATAAAGAATGACATCATGTTGATCAGCTGATTCCTAGCTTCTTCAGGGTTTTCTGCATAAAAATGCATTTGTTTTATTATGATAATATGATATAAGTATGATATTATGTACTTACGTATCTCACGCGGCAAAGGTATACATATAGATAAATGATATTTCACAAGATCACAATGAAAGTATAGATAGCAAAGCAACACATGAAAGACTGGACAATATGTCACATAATTAAATGTCTGTGGAAAACATAATTGTAATTAATGATAATATTAATATGATAATAGTAATACGATATCGACTTATGCCAATAAATATGAACGTGACGTGTCTACGCATTGTCCGATATTATTATTAATTAAAATCATACTTTTATGCAAGTGTTGAATGAATTCCAACAATTTAGCCCGAGGGGGAGGGGGGGGGGGGGCAAACAGATTTTGCAAAAATAAGTGGTCTAGCCGGGCTCAATGGGTTCTTGACACCCAGAAAACTGCCGCGCGGCGAAATTTTTTATAACTGACTATCTTAGATTAGTTTCAAATTAACTTATAGAGCATGTTGGGTCTGTCATATCTGCAATCTAAAGGAGGTCTATAATGACAAGTTTGACAGTGCAAAAGGTGTCATAGTAGGGAAAAAGTAGGGTTTGTAAAATGTTCGGCTCCCCCCCCCCCCTTCAAGGATGCCATGATGCAACCCTGTTTTGTGCATACCAAATGACGAAAAATTATGTTCACCCTGAGATCACAATGATTGTAGATGTCACAAAGTCAAGATTATAGATAATATCTTACAAATTAAAGGTAATGAAAAATATGTATTATCTGTGGACTGATAATAGCCATCTTGCCAGAAGTGCCTCCATCACGGGAACTTAATGAGCCCAGATTGTTATGAAGAATCATTGAACAGTGTATTTGGACAAAGGGCAGTTAATTTTTTCGTATGCTCACAAAGATGATGTTGATTATTCACTAGGAAAACGCTCAGTGTAACGCGTTGATGAGCGAGCACGGGTACGTGCAAATTCTCGAACCGGAAATGCGTACACAACGCACAGAAAACATATACATCCATATTGAATTGATTATGATCTGTGCTCGAAGTAGGAATGAAATAGTGGCGGTATGGTAACATAAGAATACCACGTGAGGGGGGGGGGAGGGGGGGGGGGGTACGATATTAGATGAGGGTCCAGATTCCAGAATTACACTGACAACCATTGTCATGTCATTAGTTAGATTAGTCTTTTACCTTGATGAAACAACTAAATTAAATAATGAATTTTACTTTATCTTGTAGTGAATGTTCATAGTTCATAGTTATGCTTGAAATATGCAGTCAAAAGATAACCATGAAATACGAGTAAATTAGAATCTAAAATTACGTAAATTTTTTAAGCATTCCGTTTTTTCTGAAAAGTAACGATATGAAATCAAATGTGTAAAGAAGTACCGGTATACCATACCGTCCCATACCGGCCCACTTCGTGCACTGATTATGATATCAACTTAAAAGTAGGTATATGCTTTTCATCGAAACTTTAAAATAGCATCTAAGCACCTGGTTCATAAAGCAAATCAGAATCAATTCAATTGGCACTGGAAAACATTCATTTCGATACTTCATACTGACAGATATTAAAAATGTCAATAAGTTCATACGTTCTTAACTGATTGGGATGAAATTTTGTAAAATAAGAGACAATATTGGTCTTAATGATCATGCAAAATATGAGTTTGATCAGAATTATCGAAGACCGTTTTCAATTTTCAGCCTATCAGGAGATATTTATTTAAATTTTAACCAATGAATGGATTTCAAAAAAAATTATGGTGTGCAAACAGAGAAGGTTGGTTTTACATGTGTGCAAAATTTCAGCTCGATCAAAGAAAAACTCTGACCTGTATAGCCAAAATAGGATTTTGATCAGATTTATCGAAGACCAGTTTCATTTTTCAACCTACCATCAGGAGATATTTATTTAAATTTTAGCCAATTAATAAATTTCCACAAAATTTAAGGTCTGCAAACAGAAAAGTTTGTCTCTACATGTGTGCAAAATTTCAGCTCGATCGAGGAAAAACTCTAGACATGTATAGCCAAAATATGAGTTTGATCAGATTTGTCGAAGACCATTTTCACTTTTCAACCTATTAGGAGATGTTTATTTAAATTTTAACCAATCAGTAGATTTCAAAAAAATTAGGGTCTTCAACGCCCAGAGAATGTCCAAACACGTGTGCAAAATTTCAGCTCGATCGAAGAAAAACTCTGACCTGTATATCGTCAGTAACAGAAAAAAACAAAAACAAAAAAACAAAAAAAAAAAACAGAGGTCCGTGCCAAATGAGCCAAAAGGAGACGCTCGCTTCGCTCGCTCAATAACTACATTTAAACTAAAGAATGCGACAACATTGCAAACAAACAACAATGTCTCTGAAGTGAAATCAAACCAAGAAAAAGTTATCAAAATTAACGACATCGTAAAACATAATTTTAATTGCCTATCTATGTGTTAATTACTTAATTAGTAATAGTAACATTTCAGTTCGAAATAGTTTATCGTGTGCAATTTCAAATATCAACCATTCAGTGCACAGTACTAAAAAATCAATGAAAACAGTGATAGAACATTAATTGTATTTTTACATAAGTATAACAAATAGCGTATTGCTTAAACTGATACGTAAACAATTATTATCGTTTGTGAACACACAATATGCGTAAGTGTAGAAATGAACGCGGCGTGAAATAACACTTTGCCGTCAGCGAAATCCTCGTCCTTGCATATGCTTGCAATACAAGCGTCAGACCGGGTGATCGCAGCGCGCGCTGCGGCAGCGCGCGGAACCGCGTGCGTTCTTGTACCACTGCCTCAGCTTTGGTTCACTCACCTAACCTATATACCACCATGGTGTACACTGTAGGGGGGGGGGTCATATGGGACAAAATATACAAATATGTGCAAATATTAACTTAAATGTTAATCTAGCAACATTGTTCTATTTTTTGTAAGTTATTATGGTCCTTCATACATATTTTGTCCATTGACACATTTTGAGTAGGGTGCATCAATAAAAAACTATACCCATTTTAGAAATCCTCTACAAGTGTCCCAAATGACCCCGACTATGGGGTCGGGGTTTCAACCAATATGACACATGTACAAAGTTGATTCTATTCATTTAACTTGTTCGTTAATTTTACAAAATTAGAAAATACTGAACAAAAAGTAAACCAAAAACTGTTTAGTAACAAAATTAAACCTAAAATAGTAAAATATTACTTCTCTCTATTAAATAACTAGTCCCAAATGACCCAAACCTACAATTTCCTATTCAATTTAAAAAAAAAACTTAACTTCATTTCTGCATCTAACTGAAACACTGAAAATACAGCCCATCCATCCAGCTTTCAGATACAACATTGGTAACAAACATATGTATTACTACTTTCATTTAATAAGTGATTAAAATATCGAAAAATAATTACTTTTGGGGTACAAAAACTTCCTTTGCTTCTCAAAACTTTACCAGAGAGCTGATGTTCACCATGGCTGGAATTTTCACAGGAAATGAGGTGCTGGTATCTGATGGCTATAATGGAATCTTCTGTACATCAACTGTTTAAAAAATATTGACTGTGTCCCATGTGACCCCCGTCCCATATGCCCCCCCCTCCTCTACACACTGTACGGGACTCTGCTTTTCGATCATGACCAAGCAGCAGAGGGCAAGTAAGGTCACATGACAGCTGGCAGCCAATGAGAGAGAGTGTCCGTGTTTTATGTTTGATCATGGAATACAGACGTATGCATTGTTCCGTGATGTCATCCATGTTGGTAGATGCAACAGATCTCCTGATGTTTCAGAGGAATCCCTACCCGGATGATTTGACCGCTGAAGACCACATTACACAGGACAATGAGGTACGTGAAGGCTTACTCAGTCGCTTTTTTTGAGGTTCTAATCTGTACGTAGCTCAAACACTGTCATGATGTATATTACGATGTTAGTAAATAAATTAAAATATATTTCATTCCAATTCTAACATACGGGGCAGTGACGTAGTCAGCAAGTGGAAAGGAAATGAACCAGCTACAGGCAGCTGAGATGAAGTTTTTGAGGAGTGTGAAGGGGGTGACAAGAATGGATAGGATCCGAAGTAGAAAGATAAGAAGAGAGCTGGGGGTTGAAAGATTGGTGTTCAAGCTGGGAAGAGAGAGGCCTAGGTGGTTCGGCCACATGAAGAGGATGGGAACCGACAGAGTGCCAAGGCGGGTGTTCGAAGCGGCTACAGTGGGAACTCGGAGAGTGGGGCGACCGAGAGACAGGTGGATTGGACTGATCAAGGAGGATGTGCTGGAGGGAGGAGGAAGGTGGAGTGAGTTGGAGGCTGAGAGACAGGTGGATTGGACTGATCAAGGAGTATGTGCTGGAGGGAGGAGGAAGGTGGAGTGAGTTGGAGGCTGAGAGACAGGTGGATTGGACTGATCAAGGAGGATGTGCTGGAGGGAGGAGGAAGGTGGAGTGAGTTGGAGGCTGAGAGACAGGTGGATTGGACTGATCAAGGAGGATGTGCTGGAGGGAGGAGGAAGGTGGAGTGAGTTGGAGGCTGAGAGACAGGTGGATTGGACTGATCAAGGAGGATGTGCTGGAGGGAGGAGGAAGGTGCAGTGAGTTGGAGGCTGAGAGACAGGTGGATTGGACTGATCAAGGAGGATGTGCTGGAGGGAGGAGGAAGGTGGAGTGAGTTGGAGGCTGAGAGACAGGTGGATTGGACTGATCAATGAGGATGTGCTGGAGGGAGGAGGAAGGTGAAGTGAGTTGGAGGCTGAGAGACAGGTGGATTGGACGGATCAATGAGGATGTGCTGGAGGGAGGAGGAAGGTGAAGTGAGTTGGAGGCTGAGAGACAGGTGGATTGGACTGATCAAGGAGGATGTGCTGGAGGGAGGAGGAAGGTAGAGTGAGTTGGAGGCTGAGAGACAGGTGGATTGGACTGATCAATGAGGATGTGCTGGAGGGAGGAGGAAGGTGGAGTGAGTTGGAGGCTGAGAGACAGGTGGATTGGACTGATCAAGGAGGATGTGCTGGAGGGAGGAGGAAGGTAGAGTGAGTTGGAGGCTGAGAGACAGGTGGATTGGACTGATCAATGAGGATGTGCTGGAGGGAGGAGGAAGGTGGAGTGAGTTGGAGGCTGAGAGACAGTAAGAGGACAGAACACGGTGGAAGGAATATGTGGAACATTTAGATGTAGAAGAAGAAGAGGAGGAAACGCCAGGCGGGGCCAGCCGGTTTCCAGGAGTCTTGCGGTCCTTGGAGTCTTGGAATACCCACCCCCTGACCCATTGAATTGGAACCAGGGATGGGTTATTATTATTATTTATTATGTTCGAAAGGAAAAGTTAAAAGGTAACAATGTAACTACATGGTTA
Source organism: Leuctra nigra (assembly GCA_934045905.1). Taxonomy (NCBI): domain Eukaryota; kingdom Metazoa; phylum Arthropoda; class Insecta; order Plecoptera; family Leuctridae; genus Leuctra; species Leuctra nigra. The sequence goes on along the minus strand of OW203761.1, from coordinate 61,982,252 downwards.
GCATTTACAAAGCTTTTGCCCCAGGCCCCCTATTTTCGAGATAGGGCACTGGCCAAACTTTCTCCCACTTGCATGGCGCTACCATCGAGACAGGTCAACTCAAAATTACAATGCTGTCAATTTTGACAGGCATAAGAACTGTTTATTTACTGCATACTTACTTACCACGGCCTACTTTATAAGTTTTGTTGTTTTGTTTCACTCCACGTTCCTGGCCTGTCCACCAACTGAAAAATTGAAGTTACATATTTCGCCAAGCGCCACTCTCCACCCCAGCATTGCACGCCCTACTTGATGAAAATATTACATGTCCACCTGATGAAACAAAGTATGCAGTGTTGCTTTTGTTCGAAATTCAAATGTTTTTTTTCTGCATTTTCCGTAAGTAGAACTCAAATTCTCATACAAAATTGTACGAAAAATAATTAGGAATGGGACAGATAAGTTATTCAAGAATTTATACAAATCAGGCTTTAGAGTGGAATAAAAAATGTTTCGTACATAACATATCAAACTAAATGATTGGGAAATGCTTTACTTACCGTAAACCGGGGTCACTTTGGACGCCGGGGTGACTTTGTCCAATTTGAAATTTCCGCATAAACATAGCTCTCCTGTGCCCAAGCGGCTAAACTTTGAACTAAAAAAAATCGTGGGTGCTTCAAGGTCTTTGAGGAGTGGAGGGAACACTTTTTCATGGAATTTGTAAGCATTCTTGTTTAGTAAAATAATTTTTAGATATATGTCCATAAAAAGTGCTTTTTTCATAGGCTGTAAACTTCCTGTGTCCCACAATAGCATATGTTTTAAAATATGTTCAGACCTGAATCAGTTTACAATTTGATGTGTTGTTTTGAGGTTTTGATAAAATATATTTTTTTTCATTGAGTTTCAGTGGGTGGTTATCACGTTTTTCCGATTTTTGTGCTTCTCAGGGGTGAAGTTGGACAATGCTAAAGGGAGCTTGGCATTACCAAAAATCATTACCAAAGGACCTTTTAATCATTTGGTTGTGATATCATATATGTTACTACCTAGTCTAGTACTACCTATAATTTAATTTGGTAATTGAAGTGCCCTTTTGGTATTGTAATACATATTCAAGCATTTTATAATAAACTGGCTAATAACGTTCTTTTTTCATGCAAAAAATGGCTTATATGATCAAAAATCTTTTTTAAAACATAAATACTGTCCAAAGTCACACCTGCTGTTGGTTTAAAATGATTTTTCATTGATTTTATGAGTGTGTCTAAAGTCACCCCCACCCCCGGGGTGAGTTTGGACACTTTAAAATTTAAAAAAAAACATGTGTATTATGGGAGGAAAAAATATGTGTGAGTCTCTATGCTTTCCTTAGACCCCAACAGCACTTTTGGCCAAACCAAAATAAAAATTTTGACCACCATGAGTTCACAGGACTTCAAAGTATGCTAAAATTGTCCATAGCCACCCCGGTTGACAATACCTACAATTAAAATATTTATCAGTAATGAAATTGATCTTATATTATATAAAACTTAAACATCACATACATTAGCTAAATTAATTAATTATTTCCTAAAATACAGTTATGTTTGATAATGGATGTGTGCGTACGAACTAGCATCCATCCATTCATATCCTGATCGAATAACGATTATAGAGACTAGCTCTAAGCTTGATGATCAAGATTTTTACAGATTACTGATTAGAGTCAATGACCATTGACATCCCCTCCCCCCATCCCCTCATTGAATTTAGTGAACAATGTTTGATAATATATCGTTAGCATACGTTTTGTTTCAACAAAATTATTTTCTTTCCAATAGTTTTCTCTTTAATCTACGATAATCGGGTACCTATACCTATTTATTAATACTATTTTAATTCGATGCATGTAGCAGAGCAGTGCCGGACTGGCTCTTCAGGGGCCTCGGCTGCTATTGTTTCTATTTAACAGCTGTTTTTGGGAGAAAGCAGCCCACCAACGAGCCCTGCAGAGCGATTTTTGGATTTTTATAACTTTAAAATGGAATGTAAAAACAATTGGGTGATTTTAAACGTTCATTATTTCACAAGAAAAACTTAACAGAAAGGCCTGCCAATTATGCCCGCAGGGTTCACTTTGATTTTCTGTTATTCTTAAAATGATTTTGGGATATGAAAACTTGTATTTTTTCAGAATGAGGTTAACAGAAAGTGAAGTTGAATGTACCCAAATTCAGCCCCGCAGGGATTATTTTAAATTTCAGTCACTTTTAAAACGATTTTGCGATTATAAAAACTTGTATTATTTTGAGCGAAGAAGCTAACAACGAATTGAAATTAATGAATTGACCCAGCCTGCCCCGCAGGGCGATTTTTGATAATTTGTATTTATTTAAGCGATTTTGGGATCTAAAAATATGTATATGGCTCCAAATGTCAAACATAAAGTTAATGGAAGATGCGACAAACCTGCCCCGCAGGGCGCATTTGGATTTTTGTTTATTTCCAAACGATTTTGGGATTGTATTCGTGTATTTGACTTCAAAAGCGCCAAATATGGCATGGCGCTTTTGAACTTTTATAATTTTTAGTTCATACTAAGAGGAGGCCCCCAGACTGCCAAGAAGGGTTTTTTTTTTAGATTTTTGTTAATTTTTAATTGATTTAGGGATTGCAAAATCGTGTACCTAAATGGCTTCAATATGCTCAACATGCTGTTATTGGAAGAAACATTTAAATTGAAGAGCCCCCAGCCTGCCCAGAAGAGCACTTTTTGAACTTTTGTAATTTTTAAATCGCTTTTGGGATTGTAAAAATGTTTAATTTGCTGCAAATGTTCACCATAAAGCTAATGGAAGATGGGTTTTCTTACGTAGAAGAGGGCCCCAACCTGCCACGCAGGGCGCTTTTTTACTTCTGGTATCTTTAAATGGACTTTTTGATGATAAAAATGTATGTTATACACAATCTAGGGGCCTCAATAGCCAGGGGCCTCGGCGGCGATCGTCGCCTAGCTGCCAGGGGCCAGTCCGGCCCTGCATGTAAGTTACATTCATTGAAAAACTCAGTGGTTATACGAACTGATTTCTGACTTACTTTCTCATATAGAGACGAGTTACAAGAAATTGAATAATACAGAAACACAGTAGGTATTTGAATCATTTGCAGTTGCAGAATTATTTAAAGCGAGCGCACCAGGGAACCGTTTGACTGATCAATTTTAAATTTGGCATGGTCATCGCAATCAACATTTTAGGTGATGTAAATGTTCAGTCAAATTGGTCTAGAAACTCAAGAGTTATTGACATTATACTGACATTTTATGCTTGATTTAAAATAATTTATTAAAATTTATTAAAATAAAAGGGGTTGTCTAAGACCAACACAGCAGCAAATTTCACGCGCATTTGAATTCGCATGCAATACGATGGCTTGTTTATCAACGCGTCACACACATAGCGGAGTCCTATATAGTCATTATCTCGTCAGACAGAATTTCCACATGACTATTAAGTAGGGGTGTGCGAATAGTGATTTTGACTTCGAATACGAATATCGAATATTTGACAAAATTATTTCGAATATCGAATCGAATATCGAATAGTTGGAACCTAAATTAAAAGACATAATATCAATTAAAAATAATAATTGGACACCAAACTCTTTTCATATGACCAGAATGAAAGATGGCCATAGTGAAAATGTACTGAGTCTGATTATGATAATATGCAAGGATAATATTGTTGTCACTAATCATCACAAAAAATGAAATTAACATGAACAAAAGGGGTATGAGGAAGGTCTTCCTGGAGGAACAATATCCTACAAATAATATTTCCTCGAAATCAAAATGGCGGCCATGACTATTTTCGGTTGGAGTTTTAGACTTTGCAGCAGTTGGCAGCATTGAAAAACACTCCCAAATGAGAAATGGCGGGATAATTTTGAATTAAAAGACATGAACTATTCGAAAATTTTCGAATACTTTATTTTCGAATACCAAATCGAATTTTCGAACCAAATATTTTCGAAGTATTCAAAATTTTCGAATATTCGCACACCCCTACTAGTAAGTCTTCCCGCGTTGCACAGGTCTAAGGGCGATATACACATGATTTTCAGTGGTAAAATGACCCTTATTCCACATAAAATTCAAACTATAGTTGGCTTTAAAGTTTGTCTGGAAGCAATTTAGGTAGATATTTTCTTACTCCTCCATCGTCTCAAAATCATTGAAAACAATATTCAATTTTGAATTTAAATAATGCACCAACCGGGAAGTATCCTAAGAGCACAAGCCACACGGTCGCACATGGCAAAAGGCTATGCTACACATCCAAATATCGCGAGACAAATTAATAAGAGACAAACACTCCAAACTTCAACTTTCTACGTGCAAAATATACGGTTCTACGGTTTAAGATTTAAATTTCTTGAAAAATTCAGATTTTATGGAATTATCATTCTGACAACATTAGAGTAGCCTCGACTTTACAGTAAAGACGAAAATTGGGAAACTAAGTCTTTAACGATAATTCCCTCTTATCTATGCATTTCAAAGAAAAGAGGTTCAAACAAAAAACATTTTTTCAGGTAAGTGCATCTGTAAGAAAATATCTACCTAAATCTCTTCCAGACAAACTTTCAAGCCAACTGTAGAATTTGAATTTTACGTGGAATAAGGGTTATGTTACCACTGAAAATCTTGTGTATATCGCCCTTAGACCTGTGCAACGTGGGAAGACTTACAAGTCATGTGGAAATTCTGTCTGACGAGATAATGACTATATAGGACTCCGCTATGTGTGTGACGCGTTGATAAACAAGCCATCGTATTGCATGCGAATTCAAATGCGCGTGAAATTTGCTGCTCTGTTGGTCTTAGACAACCCATTTTCTTTTAATAAATTTGAAAAAAATATTTGAAATCAAGCTTAAAATGTCAGTAAATTGTCAATAGCTCTTGAGTTTCTAAACCAATTAGTCAGAACATTTACAACATCACCTAAAATGTTGATTGCGATGACCATGCCAAATTTGAAGTTGATCAGTCAAACGGTTCCCTGGTGCGCTCGCTTTAAATAATTCTGCAACTGCAAATGATTCAAATACCTACTGTGTTTCTGTATTATTCAATTTCTTGTAACTCGTCTCTATATGAGAAAGTAAGTCAGAAATCAGTTCGTATAACCACTGAGTTTTTCAATTAATGTAACTTACATGCAGGGCCGGACTGGCCCCTGGCAAGTAGGGATAATGGGCTAGTTCGTACGCACACATCCAATATCAAACACAACCGTATGAATGGATAATGGGCTAGTTCGTACGCACACATCCAATATCAAACACAACCGTATGAATGGATAATGGGCTAGTTCGTACGCACACATCCAATATCAAACACAACCGTATGAATGGATAATGGGCTAGTTCGTACGCACACATCCAATATCAAACACAACCGTATGAATGGATAATGGGCTAGTTTGTACGCACACATCCAATATCAAACACAACCGTATGAATGGATAATGGGCTAGTTCGTACGCACACATCCAATATCAAACAACTGTATTTTAGCAAATAATTAATTAAGGTATTTATTAATTTGAATTATTAACTGAATTATAAATTTTAAATGTATGTGATGTTTTATATAATATAAGATCAATTTCATCACCAATAAATATTTTAATCACATATTAATTTTAATATTATTATTTTATATTAAGTTTATTTAATTATTAATAATGTAGTATTCAGCTCAAAATAGTTAGGTCAAATAATTTGCTCGTAATTTGCTCAGAAAACCAAACTGTTGTGAAAATTGTCAAAAAAATAACATATTTTTGGGGCCAAGAAATCGGCGGATATTTATCAGATTTGATTTTTAACACATAATGTCAAAAAAGTTTGAAGCTTCAGGAATGTATTTACCATTAAAACATTTAGTTTGTATAATTTTCTTCAGAAGTTATTAGGATAACAAAATGGGAAATACACTTTTCCCCCAAGTAGTAAAACAATATTACCTAATATTGGTGTATGTATGTTCCTTACAATAAATTTTACGAAATTTTATATGATTATTTAATCACAATACCAAATTTGGTAATAGGGAAGTCTCGTGAAATTTTATTCCAGTAAATTTGTAGTTATCAACATAAATAACCATGATAAACACACTTATCGTCAGCGAAATTTAAAATTTTCATTAATAAAAATCAAATTCTAATGTCATTAGATATTTTGGCGGGAAAAACGGCAGGCAACGAGAATCAGAATTGTGATGTCATTTCCAAGCCTCCAACAATGTGTTGCCATGGTGATTTCTTTGTTGCCATGGCAATATAGCTAATTATGATGTCACTGTCAATTTTCCTGTTTTTGAATTAGAAGAAATCTTTCAAACTTTGTAAATTAATTCCTTGAAATGGCTGAGTGGTTAACGCTCTGAGCTTGTATTCCGGAGGCTCGGGTTCGATTCCCGCGGCCGTCCTTCCTGACTGGGGTTTTTTCTTGGTTTTCCCACAGTCGACAGGCAAATGCTGGGAAGGTACCCTACAAATAGGCCACGACCGCCTCCTTCCCACCTTCCATCCTTACCTACTCTTCACCATCATCTCCCAATCATCATCATAATCATTCATCCGTCGCCATTAGCCTCGCTGCAGAACAGTGCGACGTTAAGCCCCAGACAAAAAAAAATTAAATAATAATATCATATCTGTGTTCAGCAACATCTCTACGCTCATAAAATAACCATTATTCAAAAAATCTAATTCTAAGGAGACTTCCCTATTGTATTTGAAAGACAATTAGTATTTTCTTTTTTCCAAAAATTAAAAGTTAACAAATATAATCCAGCTCTAATCTCGTAATTATGTCTATTCAGGAGTCTTGTAAATCATCATTTGTAACAACATGGTTTTATTTTAGAGCCAATTTTATATTTGCTTAATGTAATGTGGCCTTTGAAGACCTCCCAAATGTAGGTAACATGTGCGAACAATGTGCGATCCCTTCCCATTCTCTGGCTCGGCAACGTGTTTCTATTCTCTCTAGGCTGACCCAAGACCAGTTATTCTAAGACTAGTTGTCCCAAGACCAGTCGTTCCAAGTCCAGTTGATCCAAGACCAGTTATTCTAAGACCAGTCGTTCCATGTCCAGTTGATCCAAGACCAGTTGTCCCAAGACCAGTTATTCTAAGACCAGTCGTTCCAAGATTAGCTGGATAATCCAGATAGCTGGGATTAATTAAATTGAAACTATTTTATTTTTATTTCTGCCAATAAAGTTAATTAAATGTTTCTTGTACAGCCCTGTGCAAGAAAAGCTAAGACCAGTCGTTCCAAGACTAGTTGTTCCAAGCCCAATTGTTCCAAGACCACTTGGACCTCAGCCCAACCAATAAGTCATTGGCTGAGGTCCAAGTGGTCTTGGAATAATTGGTCTTGGAACAACTGGTCTTTCAACCTTTAAACTTGGCGTCATTTTGATTTGGATTGTATTAAACTGATGATTGAAGTGTCTGTGTGAACAAGTGAATGTTATTGTCTGCAGACGAGTCTGCACGGGCTGAAGTCGGCATCACCCGGGGGACTGGTGTGGCGTCTGGCGGTGCTGGCGGCGCATCTGATGGTGGCGCATGGCGGTGTCAGAGCCATGGCGCATCTGTGGTGGGAGTTCGTGCAGGAGATGCGCTTCCGTTGGGAGAAAACCATCCTTGTGGCGGGGTGAGTGAAGCTTCATTCATACCACCATATTCTCCGGTCTGTTGAAAATATTCGACGTGCGGAAATGAGCTGAAGCACTTTATCATTGATAACACAAAAGATATCACTTCATTTCGCATACCTAGTCGAAGATTTTCACATGCGGTTTCGATTCGAGAATAGGTTCCCAGATCACTAGGGATATTCCGCGGTTGGTTGACGGGTCAAACACTCTCGACTGTTTCATTTAACACACTACTTGCAAGTTGCATGCACTGTTAAAATAGCAAAGTTACTTGGTATGAAGTTAAGTTAGAAATCCAATGTTTTTCAGAAAATAATCCAAATTTTCCGGCTTTTGTTACGTATTTTTTGTGTGTTCACCAACGGACACAATATTTGTGCGTTTCTACCATAAGATTGATGGTGAAACACTTTTCCGTGGAACTTAAATATGTGTTTTTGCTGATTTCTATAAAACTCTACTTTTAAGTGGATCGCTTAACTTTTACCAAAAACAGCATTTGACCGGTTGAATCACATCTGTACGGATCACCGAGGTTAAGCAACATTGAGCGCGGTCAGTAGTTGGATGGGTGACCATTCGGTCTGACTTGCCAGTTGCTGCCGTTGAGCCAGAGAGACTGGGTGTTTGGGGGTTAGTGTGACGACCTCCCTCCACCTGTTATCAGTCTCTCAACTGTGTTTGTGCTGTGAATGTTACACCGTCCTTCATGTTATCCTATAGGCCTGGCTAGCAACCCACTCCTGCCATTTGTAATCTACACAATGTCTAAATAAATCTATTGACTAGAGGTTTAACTTAAATATGCTTTGGACGTTGGAGATGGTAACGAAATGACTATTATCAAGGCGTTTTTAAGTGGAACCGGGATGATTTGTTTTATTTTTGCCTCTTAAAAATATATTTACATTTGTTAAATTACTGGTACATATATCTATATAAATAGGTACTTAATAATCTGCATACAAAAATATAATACTAGGGTGCGGTTTGATCTCAAACTATAACTTAGAAGGTGGAAAAGACTATTTAAATAACTAGATATAGTATTGAATCTAAACTACATACCGACTGCATATTGTCCGTCCACTAGATCGTTGTTTGAAACTTTGAAACACAGTGGCAAATGTTCTGAATCCGGGCAGATGTTATGCCGGTGTTCTTGATGTTTTCTTGACATCACGTCCGCTCATTATACGCTATGGTACTTCACTCCTTGGACAGTTTGCTCATTTCTTCAGTACATTTCAACTCAGCTTAGCTTTGCTTTGAGATCCACTGAGCTAAATATGAACTATTTTACGAATATCTAAGTCGGTTGCTGAAGTTAATCTTCGTGCAACTTGAGAAATTGTGGTATTTAGCTGATTCGAATTGAATTCCAAATCAACCGAATGAGAAGCATTGTGTCTTCCTTTAGAGGCAGTTACAGCATGTATAACTAATCACTGGGATCACAATGTGGTAAAGTGCATTACCGCTGTTGTTCGGTTACGATGAGAGGAAGGACGACTTTTCTATTCTCAAGATGAAGACCATCTCGTCCAAGATAAATAATATGCTCAAGCGATCAGCTTGTAGGTAAATATTTGTTCTGTGTGGATCATTTACAACTTTTCAACTTTTTAAATTTCGAATTAGGTACACCCAACAAATCATAAAACGGTATTTTAACGAAACGGATTGGCTGCTGGTCAGGTTCCTTGGCAATCAATCCTTGTAATTATCAATGAAATCTGAGCTCACCTACTAGAGGTAGATGACGAGTTAGCATAGGTTTCATCGGATGATGCCATCACATTTTTTTCAGACAATCCATTTCTTTCAAATACCGTTTTATGAATTGTCGAGTGTACCTAAATAATATGAGCAGTTGTATTTTCATAAAATATTTCAAAATTATGTCTGCTCATATAAATAATATGAGTAGTTGTATTTTTCATAAAATATTTCAAAATTATGTCTGCTCATATTAGTATTTATAAAATTTAGGGGTGTGCGAATAGTGATTTTTGACTTCAAATACGAATATCGAATAATTGACAAAAATATTTCGAATATTGAATCGAATATCGAATAGTTGGAACCTACATTAAAATACATAATATCAATTAAAAAAAATAAAAAATTACACCAAACTTTTTTCATATGACTAGAATGAAAGATGGCCATATAAATTAATGTACTGATTATGATGTAATATGCCAGGATCATATTGTTGTCATTATTCATTGCAAAAAATGATATTAACAGGAACAAATGGAGTATGAGGAAGGTCTACCTAGAGGGACAATAACCTACAAATAATATCCCTCGAAATTAAAATGGCAGCCATGACAATTTTCGGTTGAAGTTTTAGACTTTGCAGCAGTTGGCAGCATTGAAAAACACTCCTATATGAGAAATGGCGGGATTATTTGGAATTAAAAGACATATTCGAAAATTTTCGAATATTCGAATTTTCGAAGTATTCGAAATTTTGAATACTTTTTTTTCGAATACCGAATCGAATATTCGAACCAAATATTTTCGAAGTATTCGAAATTTTCGAATATTCGCACACCCCTAATAAAATTTAAAAAGTGGTCAATGAAGCACAAAGAACAAATGATTCATTTACAACTTTTTCGCTTCAACATATATTTTATGTTAAATTAGTCTGTGGATCATCTTTAGTCTCGAGGCTGGTCCTTCTCCCCAAGTGTGGCTGTGTTGAGAATGTCGCTTGACCTTTCTGTTGGCTTGCGGCTAGAGGGGAACGAGTCCTCCACGCGTGGTCGGGTTCCGAGCCATGTAGATGTCCATGTCGTGATCGGTCCAGTTGTCCGAGGTGTCTCCGTAGTTGTTGAGCGTGTGCGTGGACCCCGCCGTGCTGTATCGGCTGGCCGGCCGCGCGGGCTGGTCTCGCGCGCTCGACCGCGGCCTATCGCGCTGCCTGCGTGACGCCGCAGCAGCCTGGTGGCTTGGGGAGTAACTGATGCGCGACATTCGCTCCGACGCGGCCGCCAACGACTGCCGAGACTGACGGAGTTCTGTCGGACGAAACACAGTTTCAGTCATTGTCAGTCGGTCAGGAAATCTGTGAATGTTAGTAAATGTTTAAACACTCTCAAAAGTTACATTTATGCTGTGTGGAGCATACAAATGCTGGCAGTAATATGCCTCTCCGCTGTCTCCCCTGTCAAGAGAATTGTGAAATACTTGAGAGCTTTTCAACACTCGAACTGCTGTAATGTACACCCCACTGGATTCCAACCTTCATTACTATCTAAATAATAATAATTGCACAACATAAATAAAACATAACTACTAATTTTCAGCGAGGTTGACACAATATTTTGAACGTAAATTGAGCGATATAATTCAACTTCAAACAAATTGTAAACTGCAAGCAGATGTAATATAATATTCATACTAATTGTTGAAGAAGTAAACCAATACCAGTGCAAGTGCAATTATGAGGTGCAATGGAATGTACAAATGCTGTACAATAACAGGTGAACTTTCACAGACTTGGTCATTGATAGACAGATCCGAGTTATAGGTATATAGGTCTATCTCGTACTGTAGTCTAGTGCATTAGAAGCATAAGGCCTGAAGTCCAGTGTTGCAATGTTCATTTGCAACATATTGAATCATGTAATGAAGCTCTATTAATTGCAAACTGACTGTTGTCACTACTACATATGATTGAATGAAAGTAGACATGTAAGTTTTCGAGCTGACAACAAGAGTGATTGCAATGCTGACAGATAGAGTGTGCTGGTGCAATACCTGGCCTGGAGTTAACGAGCCCGGCAGTGAACGCGCTTGCACCGGACAAATATCTACCGGAATGGTTGGAAAAGCTGTGCTGTGATTGGCCGTCGGCTATGGAGCGAGGCTTCTTGCCTTTGGAGCTGAAGTGCGAGGCGTGCGATCGCATGTCGTCGCCCACACAACCACCTGCGATCAGCGAACCTGGTCAATAACAAGTAAACAGAGCTTTAAGATCACAACATTTTACAGATTGCAACTGTCAATTGACAAAACTGATTCTGATAAAGACTCTTTGCATTAACTAATAATCTAGTGGAGCGGTCGCTCCACGCCAGCCATGTCGTACGGCGCGCATACTCTCATTTAAAAAGGCTGGAGCAACCCACTTTTACTGTAAGCAACAAAGTGGCATTTTTAGCCATTATCAGTAGCAAATGACTAAAAATTATGTAAAAGAAACCGGAAATGACGTCATGCAATTTGTACGTCCATTGGCATTTTGCTAAGAAATATTTATCGGATTATTTTGATATTTATGTAACGTATGTAGGTACTTTTGATATCTCATTTTACTTGTTATAAAACCAAACGGAAGCCGCCATTTTGAAACAGGAAGTGACATCATATCTCGAAAACTGGTAGATTGATCGGTACGAAACTAGCGCCAAACGATTCGGAAGGTCATCTCTATGGAATAAGAACAGTCAAACTAGAATTTTCCTATTATTAGACCGGAAATGACGTCAATCAAATTTAAAAATTATTAGTATCACCTCTCTATACAATGAATACATATTCAGAAAGCTTAAAATTATACACATTATTTGAAGATGTAAATTCTATGTGGCTGTGCAGTAAGTTCAGCAGCCATTTTGAAAACCAAAGTGTTGCCATATCTCGGAACTGGGTTGACCGATTGGAATGAAACCTTTGCTTTTCTTTATGAGAGATCATTTAAAGCAAATATATAGTACCATATGCAGATTTTCATTAGTAGTAACCAAATTGTCAATGGGGACTTTTTTTTTTTTTAGTTTTAGTAATTGTTCATTCGATATGACGTCATCACAAGTTCTAAGAATAAACTAAAAAAAGGAGTGATATCCCCATAAAAAAAACACTCCATGTAAAAATACCAGCCAACTCTCTTCAACAAAAAAATTTGAAATCGTAAAATTCTGCACTGAAAAGTAGTGATATCAAAAAATGAGCTAAGTCAAAACTTTATTTGAAAATCAAAAAATACTTGGCGCATCGTTTTTTAGGGCATTAGGTATATTATATGTAGGTATAGATGTATATTTGATGTATATTTTACATCTGGCATACTTCTTAACTATTTATATATACGATGCGCCAAGTATTTTTTGATTTTTAAATAAAGTTTTGACTTGGATCATTTTTTGATATCACTACTTTTTTGTGCAGAATTTTTAGATTTCAAATTTTTTTTGTTGAAGAGACTTGGCTTTTTTTTTTACACGGAGTGTTTTTTTATGGGGATATGAGTTAGTGTTAATTATTGAATACTGAAAGAAACAAGTAGGAAAAGGTTCCTCTTTATGATGATATATTTCCTGTTACAGATGATGAATCTTTCCAGTAATTATTTCGTCAATTGTTTCGGTACACTTGCGGACACAATATCTGAGCATTTCTTCATCTGTATTTGAACAAAACCGATTGGCTGCTGGTCAGGTTCCTTGACAATCAATCCTTGTTATTATCAATGAAATCAGAGCTCAACTACTAGAGTTTGATAAGGAGTTACCAAGGAGTCATCGGATGCCATGAAACCTTTATCAGACAATCCGTTTCTTCCAAATAACATTCTTTGTTTGGCTAAGTATACTACCTAATCAGTTTTAAGTTAACATTTTTCCATACAATTAAAGTTGTTAGTGGATTGCTTTATTGTTAGAAATGAAGTATGTGAGTGTGAATCGGCTGCAGAAGTACCTTGTCTCTCGATGAAGGCCCTGGGCCTGGGAATGCTTCTGTTGCTGTAGACCGACACCTGGTCCCAGTCCTTGTGGTTGGTGAAGGCACTGAGCGTGGCCAGCGAGGACATGGGGCCCCCGGGGCTGGGGGAGGGCCCCAGACCCGTGCAGCAGTTGACAGGGAGGCCTCCGCTGGGCAACACCCCCTTGGTGCCATGTGCAGACAACGTGTGCAGCTTGCGAGACCTGAGATACAAACACAATGGAATTGCCAACATCAACTAACTGGCTTCAATGGCTTACGGAGGATGCCAAGTTTTACTCTTCATCAGAAATCATTCAAACTCGACTTTGGAATAGATTCATTTTTATTCTGTACAAAATATGTCAAGAAAACTATGTGAACTAATTTCCAATTAATTACGGGAACTTAATTAGGGGATTCGCGTCGATGAATGCTGACATACTGCCTCGTTCTCAGGTACAGACCAAGGTCAAATTCTTCACACGTCCGACGAAGATTGTCTTACATTTCACCATATTGCAGGGAAACCTGACGTAGTACTACAATATGCTTCTGATCTACAGTACGTTTGACACAGAATTTGCAGCAGCGAAAAAACTACCGTATTAACTCGTGTATAAGACGCACTCGTGTATAAGACGCACCCTTGTTTTGAGAAGTCTATTTTAAGAAAACATATAGCATGCGTGTATAAGACGCAGTAAATGAAGAAAAACAGTGTGTGTTTGTATACATGATATCCATCTAAATGTTGGTTTTCCAGCAAACTGAGCTATTTGAATGAAAATCACTGCCAACTTGTTGTAAACAAACAGTAATTGCCTGCTTCTGAGAAAGGGGGGAGGGGAGTCTTTTCCCAGCAGCTGTTGCTTGCTCTAAGAGGCATGCACCTGCCTTTCCTCTGCATTCCAAAACAAACCCAACTCCTCTCCTCCCCTTCCATTAAGATCGCCATTCAACAGTGTTTAGTCTATTTTATGTCTGTCAGAGCAATGTTTTTCAGACGTAAACATATATTTTGTCTCCTGATCTAAATGCAAGGGAAAACATTTTGTTGCAAAAATGTAATATGTTAATTGAGTGTTGTGTCTAGACACAGTATGAGTAGTCCAGACAGAGTGAGAGGGAAAGGCAGAGATAGACAACATGTGGCAGTCTACCACAGCTCTGTTTACAAACATCCACCTTGGATTTACTGGGAAAAAAGCTTGGTATGCGTGTATAAGACGCAGGGCTGTTTTCAGAATCAAAATATTTACATATAATTGCGTCTTATACACCTATTTTACACGCTAATTTTGGCTATTTTCCTGGTTCTACCTCCACCTCACCCTATAACAATAGACGAGCAAAGAATATCCACATTTCTGAGGTGCACTGCATTTTATTGGCGATTGTAGCTTGGCATTTGCGCTCAGGCATTGAACGGTCCGCTCGGAATGGAGTATAATTCAATATGTATACATGATCTAATCACCTCCAGATGTCTTTATAAAGCCAGATGTGAATGATGTACCTGCGCCTGCTGGCTGCGACGAAGACGATGACTGCGATGACGACGGTGCCGCAGATGGCTGCGCTGGCTGCGATGGTGATCTTGTCCATGTTGCTGGTGGGCGATGAGACGGTGCGCACCTCGCGACACTGCGCGTGGGGAACACTGTCGGGCGTCACGTTCACTTCCTCCAGCGAGATCACGCACACCACGATACATTCCTGCAGACAGAACACCAAGACATTTGATACTCGGACCGAGGATCTCAAGTCATGTGCACAATCTCGGAACGTGAAACACACGGTTCTTTAAAGTTTTTTTTTTGAGTTTTGTCTTCACACTAACAGAATTTTAAGAGATCAGATATTAGCGAACCTTTCAAGCTTAATATTCCAAATAATTTAGGACCTCCGGTACGACATCAAAACTTTAAATACAATAACTTTACAATGCATTTCGTATTTATAACATACGGTAACTTACAATATATCTTTCATTATTAATTGAGCGAGCGAAGCGAGCGTCTCCTTTTGGCTCTTTTGGCACGGACCTCTGTTTTTTTTTTGTTTTGTTTTTTTTTCCGTTTACTGACGCTATACAGGTCAGAGTTTTTCTTCGATCAAGCTGAAATTTTGCTCACATGTGGAGACAACCTTTTCTGTTTGCTGACCCCTAATTTTTTTGAAAAAAATTGATTGGTTAAAATTTAAATAAACATCGCCTGATGGTAGATTGAAAAATGACTACGGTCTTCGATAAATCTGATCAAACTCATATTTTGGCTATACAGGTCAGAGTTTTTCTTTGATCGAGCTGAAATGTTGTACACATGTAAAACCAACCTTCTCTGTTTGCATAACATATTTTTTTTTGAAATCCATGTATTGGTTAAAATTTGAATAAATATCTCCTGATAGGCTGAAAAATGAAAACGGTCTTCGATAATTCTGATCAAACTCATATTTTGCATGATCATTAAGACCAATATTGTCTCTTATTTTACAAAATTTCATCCCAATCAGTTAAGAACGTATGAAGTTATTTACATTTTTAATATCTGTCAGTAATGAAGTATCGAAATGAATGTTTTCCAGTGCCAATTGAAAATTGATTCTGATTTGCTTTATGAACCAGGTGCTTAGATGCTATTTTAAAGTTTCGATGAAAAGCATACACTTTTAAGTTGATATCATAATCAATTCAATATGGATGTATATGTTTTCTGTGC
Organism: Leuctra nigra; assembly: GCA_934045905.1. NCBI lineage: Eukaryota > Metazoa > Arthropoda > Insecta > Plecoptera > Leuctridae > Leuctra > Leuctra nigra. The sequence goes on along the minus strand of OW203761.1, from coordinate 61,966,094 downwards.
GTTGTGTACGCATTTCCGGTTCGAGAATTTGCACGTACTTGTGCTCGCTCATCAACGCGTTACACTGAGCGTTTTCCTAGTTTACAAAATACCATTATATTTTTGATGTCTTGATGACTTAACAGAGGTTGTAATGTAAGTACATATTCAAGTTTGTGGCTTTATTTAGAACTGTGTTTATTATTATTTATTTACTATCAAGGTGTGTTTAAGAGAAAAACACTCAGCATGAAAATTGCAAAGACTGCACCAAGTAATATTTCCCGAAGGATTGACGGCGAATTTGATGGTTTTGAATGTGTACCTGTGAGGGAACGTTCTTGATCTTGAACTCTCTCTCGCTGGCCTCCAGCGGCGGTCCCTGCTTGAAACTCTTGTCTCCGAAGAGCCGATAGACGACGCGGAAGCCCAGGATGTTGGCTGTGTGCGAGTCCCATTGGATGATGACAGCGTTGTCTTGGCGATACGCTTGCTTCACCATCACCTCCTGCGCGGGGTCGGCGTGGTTGGGGGGGTAGCCCAGCACCAGGGGGGGGCGCGACGAGCTGCGCCAGGGGGCCGCCGTTGTCGTTCTGCACACAGACATAGCAGTCAGCCTTCGCATAGGATACGAGGCACACTCTTCTCCTCGGACGCTTCACAAACTCAATATTTCTCCTACTATTCAGTGGGCTTCAACAGGTGTTTGTAGTTTGTGAAATGTCCTAACTAAAGAGTGTGTTAATTTAACCAAACTTATTATCGAGGAACAAACGTTTAAAAAATAGTCAAGGATGCTTTAACTGCATACCGGTAATAACATCTCTATTATCATGATATTATTATGTTAAAACTATAAATGGAGACGTGTCCAATTAAATTCATAGAGATGTGCCGGTAAAACATGGTAATAGCTAATATTGAATTAGCTTTTTCGGTCATAAGTTCTTCTTTGTGAATCCAACTCCAGCTGAATGTGACTAATGGAACAGCACAATTTTGATAGGTCATCAAATATTTATATATTAACATGTAAAAACTACTTGTCACAGAACTTGAGCTCAACTTTTATATCATTTAGAACATGTTCTAACTTATGTCAGGAAGTGTGACACAGAAGTTGTTTAAGAAATTGCTCCGTGTAAATGTAGCTTTATTCTTTTTCCTTGTACTACCTGGACAGCTAAATGAAACTGTCAATACAAATGATAACAACGGAGGCTTGAATGAACAAGAATGTCACCTGGAGACGATGACGCTGCCTCTTCTCGTGGTGGTGGGAGGTTTCTCGGTGGTCGTCCGTGCCGTCGTGGTCGTCCTGGGAGTGGTCGTCCGTGCCGTCGTGGCCTTGACAGTGGTCGTCCTCGTCGTGGCGACCTTGGCGGTGGTCGTTGACGACGTGGTCGGCGCCGGCGATGAGTCTTCTTCTCCGATCATGTCAAGGTCGTCCGAGACCTCCGTCGAGTCCTTGCGCAGGATCTGGTTGGACTCGAGTGTCGACAGCTCCGGCTCGTTGCCGCACTGAAACTCTGGAGGAGGTGGACGTTGGTACACTTGGCAAAATACAAAATCATTGGAGACCAATTTGAATGACAGCTGGCAGTGATGATTTCAGGCTGAAGGTTTTGAAGGTTTTGAAGGTTTGGGCCCCCCCGAGCCCAGAGACAAAACAATCTATAGAAACAACATTCTTAAATAATGTTTTCATTAAAACGAAAAATAGGGAGCTATTTGCTGTAATTAGAGAAGTTGAGCATCCCAGAATCGATTTTAAAATGTTTATATTCAAAAAAATGCCCTGCGGGGCAACAATTGCAAGGTTTTTTGCTTCAGTTTGTGCATTTTAAAGCCCCAGAATCTAGGGGTGTGCGAATAGTGATTTTTTACTTCGAATACAAATATCGAATAATTGACAAAAATATTTTGAATATCGAATCGAATATCGAATAATTGGAACCAAAATTAAAATATATAAAGTCAATTAAAAAAAAAAATTGGACACTAAACTCTTTTCATAATGAGAAGAATGAAAGATGGCCATAGTGTGAATGCACTGATTATGATGTAATATGCAAGGATAATATTGTTGTCTTGTCACTAATATTCGCAAAAAATGAAATTGACAGGAAACAAAAGGAGTATGAGGAAGGCCTACTTGAAGGAACAATAACCTACAAATAATATTCCCTCGAAATCAAAATGGCGGCCATGACTATTTTCGGTTGGAGTTTTAGACTTTGCAGCAGTTGGCAGCGTTGGAAAAACACTCCCATATGAGAAATGGCGGGATTATTTTGAATTAAAAGACATCCCCATTAAAAACACTCCGTGTAAAAATACCAGCCAAGTCTCTTCAACTTTGAAGTTGAACTTTGAACTTTGAACCTTCAACTTTCAACTTTACTTTGAAGTCTCTTCAAAGTAGTGATATCAAAAAATGAGCCAAGTCAAAAATTAATTTTAAAAACCAATATATACTTGGCGCATCGTGTATATAAATAGTATAGAAGCATATGCCAAAAATCAAATGTACCTAAATATATATAATATACCTATAATGCCCTTAAAAATGATGCGCCAAGTATATTTCGGTTTTTAAAACTAAGTTTTGACTTGGCTCATTTTTTGATATCACTACTTTTCAGTGCTGAATTTTTAGATTTCTTCTATTTTTTTTTATAGTTGAAGAGACTTGGCTGGTATTTTTACACGGAGTGTTTTTTATGGGGATATCACTTATTTGTTTAGTTTATTTACACAACTTGTAACACACATCGGAGCAACAATGACTAAATACTTTTAAAAAATACGCCGTTACAGAATTGGTTAATACGAAAAATTGGGTTTGGTGCTCAATATACCTAAGCTTAAAGTGATATTCCATGAAGAATTGCGAAAGCTTCGTTCCAATCAGTCTAGCCGTTTTCGAGATATGGTATAACTTCCGGTTTTCAAAATGGCGACTGAAATTACTGCCACCTAGAATTTATTTCTATAAATGTTATGTATCATTATAAGCCTTCTGAATATGTAGTTATTGTAGTAAGAGGTCATTAAAATCTAGTTCTTCATTTTCATGACGTCATTTCCGGTTTCGGTAATAGTACATCTCTACTTTAACTATTGATATTCCATATAGATGACCGTCTGAATCATTTGGCGCTGGTTTAATTCCTAACGGTCTAGCCGTTTTAGAGAAATGACATCACTTCCGGTTTCAAAATGGCGGCTTCCTGTTGGTTTCATAAAAAGGCACCTCAGACGCCAAAAGTGCACATGTGGTGAAAATTTCAGATCGATCGGCTCAGCCGTTTAGGCTGTGGCGGTGATTGCGGTGTTTCCTGATATCATCATCATCATCATCATCATCAGTTCGAGATAGGTTTTAAAAGGGGTGTAATTTCACGTTTTTCACGGCCCTCTAGCTCGCAAACGGCATAACATATTGTTCCCCAATTTGGTATATGTAGTGGGGTGAGCCATAGCTCGAAATTAAGATATATCGCAACAATGTGAGATTTTCCAATTTTAAGATCCAGTAGGCCGAAAATGCCATGTTGTTGCTTACAGTGCTTACAGTAAAAGTGGTTGGTCTGCTCCTCAGTTTATTATGCATTTATGGTATGTTGAGTGAGTGTGAGTGTACGGTACGACTTGGCTGGGTGGAGCGACCGCTCCACTAGATGAACTATTCGAAAATTTTTGAATATTCGAATTTTCGAAGTATTCGAAATTTCGAATACTTTATTTTCGAATACCGAATCGAATATTCGAACCAAATATTTTCGAAGTATTCGAAATTTTCGAATATTCGCACACCCCTACCAGAATCACTTTTAACTGGTTTAAATTCTAAAAAACGCCCTGCGGGGCTAAGGCTGGGGATTTTCCTCCCAGACCCCCCTTCTGGGTGTCGCAATCCCCCCCCCCCCCCCCCCCCCATGATGAAAGTAGTTCCTTTGCGGACTACGTTTGGGTACACCCACCCCCCTCTCCAGATTAAATTTTGCACCCCAGTTTTTCATTAGCCCCCTTACCCCCCCCCCCCCCCCCAAATAAAATGTCTGAAATCATCACTGACAGCTAGTTATGTTCCGTAACAACCAATCAATGCTTGTTATTATCATTGAAATGTGAGGTCACCTACTAGAGTGGGACAAGGAGATCGCTTGGACTCACTTCTGATGGTGCGATCTTACATGTCAATCAGATTTATTGAGCGATAAAGTCTACATTTCACAACACAACAGTAGGTGCAGGTTAGGATTGTTATGAGGATATTTGTCCTGAACATGGAAACTTCAAGTTGTATAGCTTTAAAAGTTTTAATTGATTTTTGGAAGGAACTTTGACTTCTTTCTCATCCGTTTCTTGAGAACTTTTTGAAGAACTCATAAAATATTTTATTAATTGAATACTTGGATGATGTTTGATGATATATTTTTGAGAACTCTCTAAATTTGTTATTCCCTTATCCCACTGATATTTTGTTTATTTTGTTTCTCTGTTTAGAGCATTATTACCAGACATATCAATCAGATTCTGAAGTGGCCCACAGAGATATTAACATTTTTGAAAGGAGCTTTTGAAATTCACTTTTTAACCAAGTTCATAATTCAACTTGATACATATTCTCAATTTTGCTTCATAGGTAAACAATGGCACTTGAACTTGTGAATATCATTTTCCTCAGTAGTCAGTGACTGTCTCTACAAGGTCTTTTTAAAAATTAACTTCCACAAAACTGTTTTAACTAAGATTAGTTAGAAATAACTAAGAATAATAACTAAGAACATGATACAGTCAACCAGTCCATGTCAATATGAAAATATTAGTTTTATTTTGGTCATGAAGCCTTTCTGTTCTAAAAGGTGGCAACATTTGCATGTCGCAAAGTAAAGATTGGAGCAACGAAGGCCTGTGTATTGCTAATGTACTGACCTTCGGGATTGATGCTGTAGAAGCCTCGCTCCTTGAGTCCACTCGGCATGCCACAGAACTGCGGGTTGCGTTCTCGACTCGTCACTTGCAAGTCTCCCTTGCGGATCCATTCCGACACCCATCTACGTGAACAAGTGTCATGTGATTGCATCGTATTACATCTTAGCATAATAAATATCTCCCTGTTAGATGAACTAACATCAAATAGTACATCTAAGGAAGAAAAGTTACATTTTACGAATCTCTTTCAACAATGGTTTTATCTTATTGATCAGACGGTTTTACTTGGTTTCACGTAATGAAAAATTATTTATACAAATTGAACGATTTCAATGAGTTTTTTTATGATTACTAACAGCCTTGCTGTGCAGAAGTTGTATGCAAGTAGATATGCGATGTCCGTCCTCAACACCACAAGACCAAGGTCCACTAAATCCCCGCTACTACTAGCGCGCAGCCCCTACGGTGCTAATTAGGTCGTGGCACACACTTCCACTATGTTAAATACAAAAGTGTCCGCCATTGCGGAGCAAAACGACCTTGAAGATGTCACGCATGCGCAAAAACGCTGAGCATTGGTGCTCAGCGTTGGTGGGCACAGCCTTCTTCACATTCACCTTGAATCTTTTACTTCCGCTTGATTGAAGAAGGCAGTAGATTTTGCTCCGTAATGGCGTCACGTGAAACGACCTAATTTGGCGGTTCGCCTGTTCTCCGCTAGGAGAAGATTTAGTGGACCTTGCACAAGACCATGAGCTAATAATCTTATGGATGAAATCCAGTAGGCTCTGGGCACTTGCATCGATAAATCTGGAGGTCTATAGGCAGCGTGAATAGACTACAGATAGCGCTGCAAAAAGTACAGACAGAGCCACCTAAGCTGTGGGAAGGAAGCTTACCTTTGGCAAGGCGTCCAAGTCGCTGCAGTTATACTTTATGTTGCTGCACATATTACGCATTATCACTCCTTAAAATTTACACAAGTTTATCTAATGTTTATTCCCCTACAAAATCTTGATAATAATGTGTTTACAATTTCACTGAATCTGATCACAATATTAATTTGCGCGATTAGTTCTGATTCCGAAATATTTTGAGTACATTTGTTGACATCTGATGTAGAGCCAGTTTTAAATGGTGATGCGCGAATTCGCGAATTGTTCTGATTGCACTATTTTCTTCTACTAAAATCCATTTCATTGTGTATAGAACCCAAATCTACCATTTTTACATCGCGAAAAAAAACGAAATCCAACCCTGATCGCGATATTCAACATTTTCCGCGAAATGACCACGAAATAAAGGGTTTCTATTAAAATTACTGCTTTTATCCCCCTAACAGGTCACACAACAACAAACGAAACCAGTTTCTTTCCATGTGCTACTCACTCAACCCCCTCCCCCTCGCCAGACACTTTGCTACCCACCCTCAAAGTGAACCAGACCAGTCTAACCAGTTGATGATGCCTCCAGGCTGCTTTGTTTTGCGCCCCCATCTGTTCAAGGTCGACCGGTTTTCCCAACCCCCCTTCCACCCTCAACCAGTCGCAACTATTCATCAATAGTCTACTTACACAGAAGGATATTTTGGAACAATTACTGCACTGAAAATGGTTGGATTGGGAAAGAAAATATCTTGTCAAACTATACATTTTGCGTCATGAAATTTTAAATATGTATCATCTATACAGAGAAAATGTGGGTTGGGGAAAAGACAGTACAGAGCATTAAAGACGCCATTCTAGACGAGCCTATTTCAGTGCTAAAAGTGCATGACCAATCCATTCCAATCCCTCCTCCAAAGTGGCATACATGTTTTTCATCAAGTAATGGTTTCTGGGGGCTATTACAATGTGTTTTATAACCAATTTAATATCACCACAAAATCGCGAAATCCCTCTTCCAGAAAAAACACAAAAAACGAAATTGATGATTTTAAAAACGAATTTTAAGAAATAAAATCACCATTTAAAACTGGCTCTACAGTGATCGGTTGCTAGGTCACGGCCAATGAGAAATGAAAGAGTTGACGATCATTCCCACAAGTGTTGCTTATTTCTCTCACTCGTGGCGAACACTCGGTGCCTATTCTAGAACGATTTTCCAATTACAGTCTGATGGAATTCAGTCACGTCCATAAGGATAAACATTGCATGAAATCGAATTCCATCAGAATTAGGAATTTAAAAGTTCTAGAATAGGGCCTCAGGTCATTCTTTTGAGCACAGAGCTGGGTTCCCATACTTCGGATCGAATTTGCTTCGTTTTCGGTTCGCTTTCACAAAATGGCCACCTTTTAACAAAGGTTTACATTCGCATGTTCGCCTGTTTCGGTTTCGTCAAAGTTAAAATTGGTTCAACTTTAATGCAACCGAAACACGCAAACATTCAAATGTAAACATGGACAATTTCCTTTTTTAAAAGGAAGCCATTTTGCGAAAGCGAACTGAAAACGAAGCGAATTCAATGCGAACTATGGGAACCCAGCTTGAGGCTGTAAGGGGTATTTTAGTTTCATTTTCAAAGTGCAAGCTGAAAGGTATTCCTGTCATACTTGAAAGTGGAATGCAAGGAATAGTTATTGCTGGAGCCCATGAGAATGTTACCTGAGTCTGCAGTCGCAGTTGAGGAAGCGGCCGCCGAGACTGAGGCCTCTAAGCGAGGTGTTGAGATGTGAGAGAGCGGCCTCGGGCACGGTGGGAAGCGGATTTCCGTCCAGAGCAAGCAGAGTGAGTGACGGAGTGCCGAGGAATGAGTCCGCAGGCAGTTCAGTCAACAGGTTGAACCCGATGTCCAACACCTGGCAACATAGCAGGAAGTGAGGAGGATTCAAATATAACACTTTGAATTCCAACGAGAACAACAATAATAATTTTCAACTGAGTGTGAGGACAGACAGCAATGTTTATTTGTGACTTCTGTCATTTAACCGACTGTGCTTTTGATAAGTGTCTCGTTTTATTCAGATTTGTAACAAAATTCATTGATGACTTTATCACACAAGAATAATTTCCGTATGTACTGCTATCATTTACATGTATATTTTCAACATGTTATGTTTTATGCAAATTTTGAAACTTTATGTTTAAATTATACTATGGTCCTTTGACTAGAAATGTATTATTTCTTCAATATGTCTGACTATTCAATGATGATCTGCAATATCTGTAAGAGGTGAGTTACCCTGAGCTCATTGAGACTCTGAATGGCTGCTCTGGGGAAGTCTGTGAGCAGATTGTTGAGCAAACTGAGGGAGCTAAGTGTTTCCCTGACTCCATGGAACGCATCTCGCCCGACGCTCTGAATCAGATTGCGCTCGAGGTTGAGCGCCGTGAGCGCCGCCAGACCTTCCATCACCGTGGCGCCGCCCGGCCCCGGGAGTTCCCTCAGCCCATTCTGCGCCAGATCCAAGAACGCCAGAGCTCTGAGTCCTCGGATCGCGTCCGGAACTCGCTTCTGCCGAGTTCCCTTCAGGTTCAAGTTCTTGAGAGTTCCCGCCAGACCTCGGAAAGCTCCGGAAGAAAGCGTCAAGTTGTTGTCGGCGAGCTTTAGCGTCGACAAGCTTCGTAGCGTGAGGAAAGCTTCGTCAGGGATCCTCGCTATGCGATTCCTTGATAAATCCAACAGAGAGAGGTTGGTGAGCTGTCGAAGACTCTCGACCGGCACTTCGGTCAGCTCGTTGTCCTGAAGATTGAGGTTTCGGAGACTTCCCTCTTGGCCGACGAAAGCGTTTGGCGCGATAGATCTGATCCGACAGCCCGACATCTGCACGTTGTGAAGACGCAGGTTGCGGAAGGAGTTGTCGTCGAGCTTGTGCACCGTGCTGTTGTTGACGTAGAGCAAGTCGACTGTTGCGGCGCGCGCGTGGCGGTCGAGCGCGGTCAGCAAGCGAGGGAAGTCCACCATGTCACATTGCACAGACAGTTCGCGGCCCAGGTTGTACGCGCAGATGCAGCTGGCTTGGAGCTCGGGCGCATCACGCTGCCACGGACATTGAGACAGTACGCAGCTGACAGAGAGCAGCACCAGACACACACATCTCCACGCCATCTGTGACAGACAACCACACTAATCATGGACACATCTCACATAGTATGGGATACATTTTTATGCAGTTTACGAGCAGGGGGCCTTGAAAATCGTACATAAAATATAAAAAATTACAGCCTAAACGGCTAAACCGACTGACTGAAGTTTTCACCACATGTGCACTTTTGGCGGCTGAGGTGCCCTCACTCTTAAATGACTTTTATGTGCAACCTAATCCATGGGAGCCAATTGTTTTACAATGCGTTGTGTGTGAGGATAACACTGCCAAGTGGACTGCTAATGTTTCTATACAAAATAGTGCATGTAAAAGATGACGCTATGACGCTTCCGTCATGCGGGATCGAGAAGTTGTTCTGTTTTCTGTGCAAGATTTCAGTAAGCAAGATCACACTCCTCAAGTCACGTATCTTATCAATCATAAACTATGGGAGGAAAATACTTAGTGTTGATTATCGCGCCGTAATCAAATAATGACGTTTTGACTCGATTAGTTTGTAATTGCAATTGTTACAAACTCAGACTCTGTTATACCTACTGACATTAGGTTTCTCTGATCTCCTCAGACGAGATATTCCCCACTGGGATTCGACCACAAGCCTTTACATTGCTTAGGACCCCACGTCGAGTTCTGCTAGCGATTCACTTTGTACAAGAAAACAGTTTCAATAACTGTTTCAAATACTTTATTTGAAATTACTGTGATGCATTATATGACTACTGTCCATTGGTTTACACTTTGGTCTTTCTGTATGGTTTGTTCCGATGTTGGTGTTGGTGATGCAATGAGGCGGCGTGGACATGGCTAAATGACGCGGAAGTGACGTCACAATGGAGGCAAAGTGACCGGGTTGTCTAATTGTTTGTCTTGAAGGCGGGGCTTGGGAATGGAATGTAACGGCGGGAAACAAGAGGTCAAGGCGCTTCCATCGCTCTGGCCGGGTCTTATGATTGATCACATTGTTCACTAGGAAAGTAAATCACTTTCTTCTGATAAAACATTGCGTTGCCTCACGCGGTTATTACAAACTTCTACCTTTCAATATTAAATCTCCTCGAGGGAAGGGCAAAACATTCTACATAACAGGGGCGCCGACTTTTGTACAATCCAATGGGTGCCCGACAGGCGCGTAGGAACGGTTTTCCATCATGATCAGGGGGGGGGGGGGGAGGGGCTGCCGTGTCCGGATGATGGTCATAGAGACAAAGTTCAGTTCTAGGTCGTTTTTTAGAATTTAAACAAATTATAAGTGATTATGGGACAATATAAACTTCATTTTTTAATGTGAACATACTGCTTGATTAAGACGGCTGGGTAGTGAGTTTGACCTTGAAGAGTTTTTTAATCGATTTTTATCAATATCTTTTACCAATGTAATTGTTAACAAAATAGGGCTTTGTACGCATATTCAGAACAGTTCAATGAAAATAATTTCATAGTTTGGATTAAGTTATTAGTTTTATTTTGTCCAACAGATGTTTAGTGCCATAATTTTACTAATTTTCGGTAACTTAATATCTGTTGGACAAAATAAAACTAATAACTTAATCCAAACTAAGAAATTAATTTCATTGAACTGTTCTGAATACGTGTACAAAGCCCTATTTTGTTAACAATTACATGATGTAAAAGATATTGATAAACATCGATTAAAAAGCTCTTCAAGGCCACGCTCAGTACTCAGCCCTCTTTTAACCTTCCTACGAACTTCGTGCCCGAAAAATAATGTATTACAACTCATTTTGTGGGACTGAAGGGAGAAGATGACATACAGGCAGGTCCTGGGCTCAAAGCCCTGTTCTTTTGCATATCATCACTTCTTTTAGTATGCTTTTATGCGTTTTGAGTGCAGTTTCAACAATGTTATCAATAGTTATTCTTTTCAAATTACAACAAATAGTCAATATTTCAACATAACAATACCCAAATTAAAAATATATCAAAATGATTCAAGCAAGAATATTAAAATTATTGAGCGAGCGTAGCGAGCGTCACCACGGTACTCTTATAGCACTTTCTGTGTGTGTTTTTGTTTGTTTGTTTGTTTGTTTGTTTGTTTGTTTGTTTGTGTTCACTGCCTAGGTCAAACCGCTCAAGCAATAGATCTGAAATTTTGTACACATACTAACGTACTCTATGCGGTCCCTGGGATCGTTTTTGAACGGGATCCCGTGATTGGTTCAAATTTAAAAAAATTATCTTTCGATTGGATGGCCCGTTCAATTTGAAATTTGATAAGTCATTACGACCAACATTTTGCCCAATCAAACAAAATTTCATCCAAATCCTCCCATTGGGGACCGTATGACCTATCAACTTAAAACTTTGCATGGTCATTGGGACCAACATTATCTGTATTTTTGACTACTTTCAGACTATTCTGTGTTTAAATCCAAAAGTAATTGACATTTTACGGACATTTTGCGTGTTGGCTGTCAAATTTCTCGAAAATTTTGATCACGGCTACTTTGACTCTTCAGTTCTAATCCAAGGTAGTTGAGCAAAAACTTTTAAACGCATATGAAACTAATAATTACCGTTCAACAGATCATATTCATAACAGATCGATCTGATATTGTGTACACACACAAATATCGTATGAGCGGTCCCAGGTATATTTTTTGAAAGATATTCTGTGATTTTTGAATATTTACTGGGAACGTAGTTCAATTATAAAGGTTTAATCGATCAACTTAAAACTTTACATGGTTATTGGGACTAATATTTGAGTGATCTTTGGAGATTTTTAAACAAGTCTATGAAAAATTCAAGAATTATTGGCTTTTAATGATATTTTTGATAGACGCAGAATTTCGGTTCGAGGTATTGCGCGTATCCGTGCTCGCTCATCAACGCGTTTCACAGAGCGTTTTCCTAGTTATAAATAAATTATGTATCAAGTATAGACAAATTATTCTCTCTGACTTCTAAAGATTTTGAATCGATTAATTAATTCAGCAGGTATAGGTATTTTTAATACATCATATTTTAAGTGCGAAATAAATAATTTAATTCGATGATTTGATTTGATTTCTTAAAATTATTTCAATGGGTGCTCAAGCCCCGGAGCACTCACGGCGCCAGTCGGCGCCATCTGTTACATAAATAGCCTCCATAAAAAATAACTATTTAGCTCAGTTTGATTATGATTTTAATGACTGTCAAAATATCTGCAATGTAATAATGTTATTAAATAGTTCCAATAGCTAGATATATGGCTAGGCTTGAGCCGCGAGAATTATGGTGAATTGATTAATTAGGATATTTATCCGGATTTGCAGGTTTCATTTGTCCCAAGTTCTACTTTGAAGTCCGCTAATCTGAATCGAAATGAGCTTTATGGTTCTTTAGACCGGATATTCATTGCTCTGTTTGGTCAGTTATTGGTTAATTACGTTGTTATAACCAACTGATCAGATTTAACAAATAGACCTTCGCTGTTAGAAGCGGATGCGCCCAGATATTCAGCCGTTGCGTGTCCTCGTGGTACAAAGAGTAAACTTTGCGTAACAATAGTAATCAAATCCATGATTAATAACTGTAAACGATGACGACTAATGAATTAACATCGTGTTGAACCTCTTCACCCTGCAAGTGTTTCGGCGTGTACAGAATGAAGCGTGTACAGAATAAAGCGTGTACAGAATAACCGTGTACAGAATGAGCTTGTACAGATGAGCGTGTACAGAATGAAGCGTGTACAGAATGAGCGTGTACAGAATGAAGCGTGTACAGAATGAACGTGTACAAAATGAGCGTGTACAGAATGAGCTTGTACACAATGAGCGTGTTCAGATTAAAGCGTGTACAGAATGAAGCGTGTACAGAATGAAGCGTGTACAGAATGAAGTGTGTACAGAATGAAGCGTGTACAGAATGAAGCGTGTACAGAATAAGCGTGTACAGAATAACCGTGTACAGAATGAAGCGTGTACAGAATGAAGCGTGTACAGAATGAGCGTGTACAGAATGAGCGTGTACAGAATGAAGCGTGTACAGAATGAAGCGTGTACAGAATGAGCGTGTACAGAATGAAGTGTGTACAGAATGAAGCGTGTACAGAATGAACGAGTACAGAATGAAGCGTGTACAGAATGAGCGTGTACAGAATCAAGCGTGTACAGAATGAGCGTGTACAGAAAGAGCGTGTACAGAATGAGCGTGTACAGAATGAAGCGTGTACAGAATGAAGCGTGTACAGAATGAGCTTGTACAGAATGAAGCGTGTACAGAATGAAGCGTGTACAGAATGAGCGTGTACAGAATGAAGCGTGTACAGAATGAGCGTGTACAGAATGAAGCGTGTACAGAATGAAGTGTGTACATAATGAGCGTGTACAGAATGAGCGTGTACAGAATGAGCGTGTACAGAATGAAGCGTGTACAGAATGAGCGTGTACAGAATGAAGCCAGAAATGAAGCGTGTACAGAATGAAGCGTGTACAGAATGAGCGTGTACAGAATGAAGCGTGTACAGAATGAAGCGTGTACAGAATGAAGTGTGTACAGAATGAGCGTGTACAGAATGAGCGTGTACAGAATGAGCGTGTACAGAATGAGCGTGTACAGAATGAAGCGTGTACAGAATGAAGCGTGTACAGAATGAAGCGTGTACAGAATGAGCGTGTACAGAATGAGCGTGTACAGAATGAGCGTGTACAGAATGAGCGTGTACAGAATGAGCGTGTACAGAATGAGCGTGTACAGAATGAAGCGTGTACAGAATGAAGCGTGTAATGAAAAGTACCTATGTAATGTCGACTTGGTGACACAGTGCGGTGTTCCCTGGGCGCATTGTTCTTCTGCTTGCGGTAAATCCTGCGGTCGTTCACCGGGTCACTGGGATCCATTTGCATCATATCACTCCTCATTAGAACATTATACGGCAACAATTATCCAGATATCACTTGAAAGTTACAGTTTTTCTTTCGGCTTTACATTGCCACCATACAGAAAAGGACATGCTGATATTTTCAAAAGTTACCTCTATTATATTGTGTATCAGTTCTAATATGTTATTCTAACTGTTTTAAATGTACACTTTCGCGAATATTGTACCCCGCTATGCTGTAATCGAAGTAAATCAATGTCGCTCTTTGAAATGTCATCGATTCATCTGCCACGACTTCAGCCCGCGGGGCTCGAAGAGGAATGTGCGGGCGCGCGGTCTAGCCACTAGACAGTCATTCGGAGGACCCACTTCATACGCGTTGAGTGTAGAGACAAATGATGGGTAGGTTCCCTACTAATTGGCCACGTCCGCCTCCTTCCCACCCTCCATCTTTAGCTCCAATCATAATCATAATCACTTATCCGTCCCCATTAGCCTAACTCAAAAGAAAGCAACATTGAAACAAATTTGAATGTCCTGCAAAATGATAGAACCATTTTGTTACGCAGCATCAACTCGTTGTGGTCCTCGCTGTTTCTCCTCGAACCTCAGTCGTCTACAGACCTTGGCGACTGCTGCCCGTCATAATCATCATGAGTAACTCTACAGACCTTGGCGACTGCTGCGCGTCATAATCATCATGAGTAACTCTACAGACCTTGGCGACTGCTGCGCGTCATAATCATCATGAGTAACTCAACAGACCTTGGCGACTGCTGCGCGTCATAATCATCATGAGTAACTCTACAGACCTTGGCGACTGCTGCCCGTCATAATCATCATGAGTAACTCTACAGACCTTGGCGACTGCTGCGCGTCATAATCATCATGAGTAACTCTACAGACCTTGGCGACTGCTGCGCGTCATAATCATCATGAGTAACTCTACAGACCTTGACGACTGCTGCCCGTCATAATCATCATGAGTAACTCTACATACCTTGGCGACTGCTGCGCGTCATAATCATCATGAGTAACTCTACAGACCTTGGCGACTGCTGCGCGTCATAATCATCATGAGTAACTCTACAGACCTTGACGACTGCTGCCCGTCATAATCATCATGAGTAACTCTACAGAACTTGGCGACTGCTACGCGTCATAATCATCATGAGTAACTCTACAGACCTTGGCGACTGCTACGCGTCATAATCATCATGAGTAACTCTACAGACCTTGGCGACTGCTGCCCGTCATAATCATCATGAGTAACTCTACAGACCTTGGCGACTGCTGCGCGTCATAATCATCATGAGTAACTCTACAGACCTTGGCGACTGCTGCGCGTCATAATCATCATGAGTAACTCTACAGACCTTGGCGACTGCTGCGCGTCATAATCATCATGAGTAACTCTACAGACCTTGGCGACTGCTGCCCGTCATAATCATCATGAGTAACTCTACAGACCTTGGCGACTGCTGCGCGTCATAATCATCATGAGTAACTCTACAGACCTTAACGACTGCTGCGCGTCATAATCATCATGAGTAACTCTACAGACCTTGGCGACTGCTGCGCGTCATAATCATCATGAGTAACTCTACAGACCTTGGCGACTGCTGCCCGTCATAATCATCATGAGTAACTCTACAGACCTTGGCGACTGCTGCGCGTCATAATCATCATGAGTAACTCTACAGACCTTGGCGACTGCTGCGCGTCATAATCATCATGAGTAACTCTACAGACCTTGACGACTGCTGCCCGTCATAATCATCATGAGTAACTCTACAGACCTTGGCGACTGCTACGCGTCATAATCATCATGTGAAACTCTACAGACCTTGGCGACTGCTGCGCGTCATAATCATCATGAGTAACTCTACAGACCTTGGCGACTGCTGCCCGTCATAATCATCATGAGTAACTCTACAGACCTTGGCGACTGCTGCGCGTCATAATCATCATGAGTAACTCTACAGACCTTGGCGACTGCTGCCCGTCATAATCATCATGAGTAACTCTACAGACCTTGGCGACTGCTGCGCGTCATAATCATCCTTCCTAGTGCAAGTGTTCTGGATCGACTCGGGCGTATTCCCGTGGCAACGTGATGTATAGTTGTACAAACAAGTCGTTGGCGCTCCATCATCCGCTCCGTCGTCTTCTCTTGCGCGGTGACATGGCACAGCTCCGTCACCCGAGCACCCACGAGTCTTCTTGCGCCGGTGACATGGCACAGCTCCGTCACCCGAGCACCCACGAGTCTTCTTGCGCCGGTGACATGGCACAGCTCCGTCACCCGAGCACCCACGAGTCTTCTTGCGCCGGTGACATGGTACAGCTCCGTCACCCGAGCACCCAAGAGTCTTCTTGCGCCGGTGACATGGTACAGCTCCGTCACCCGAGCACCCATGAGTCTTCTTGCGCCGGTGACATGGTACAGCTCCGTCACCCGAGCACCCACGAGTCTTCTTGCGCCGGTGACATGGTACAGCTCCGTCACCCGAGCACCCAAGAGTCTTCTTGCGCCGGTGACATGGCACAGCTCCGTCACCCGAGCACCCATGAGTCTTCTTGCGCCGGTGACATGGGACAGCTCCGTCACCCGAGCACCCATGAGTCTTCTTGCGCCGGTGACATGGTACAGCTCCGTCACCCGAGCACCCATGAGTCTTCTTGCGCCGGTGACATGGCACAGCTCCGTCACCCGAGCACCCATGAGTCTTCTTGCGCCGGTGACATGGCACAGCTCCGTCACCCGAGCACCCATGAGTCTTCTTGCGCCGGTGACATGGCACAGCTCCGTCACCCGAGCACCCATGAGTCTTCTTGCGCCGGTGACATGGCACAGCTCCGTCACCCGAGCACCCATGAGTCTTCTTGCGCCGGTGACATGGCACAGCTCCGTCACCCGAGCACCCATGAGTCTTCTTGCGCCGGTGACATGGCACAGCTCCGTCACCCGAGCACCCATGAGTCTTCTTGCGCCGGTGACATGGCACAGCTCCGTCACCCGAGCACCCATGAGTCTTCTTGCGCCGGTGACATGGCACAGCTCCGTCACCCGAGCACCCATGAGTCTTCTTGCGCCGGTGACATGGCACAGCTCCGTCACCCGAGCACCCATGAGTCTTCTTGCGCCGGTGACATGGCACAGCTCCGTCACCCGAGCACCCATGAGTCTTCTTGCGCCGGTGACATGGTACAGCTCCGTCACTCGAGCACCCATGAGTCTTCTTGCGCCGGTGACATGGTACAGCTCCGTCACCCGATCACCCATGAGTCTTCTTGCGCCGGTGACATGGCACAGCTCCGTCACCCGAGCACCCATGAGTCTTCTTGCGCCGGTGACATGGCACAGCTCCGTCACCCGAGCACCCATGAGTCTTCCTGCGCCGGTGACATGGCACAGCTCCGTCACCCGAGCACCCATGAGTCTTCTTGCGCCGGTGACATGGTACAGCTCCGTCACCCGAGCACCCATGAGTCTTCTTGCGCCGGTGACATGGTACAGCTCCGTCACCCGAGCACCCACGAGTCTTCTTGCGCCGGTGACATGGTACAGCTCCGTCACCCGAGCACCCACGATTCTTCTTTCGCCGGTGACATGGTACAGCTCCGTCACCCGAGCACCCACGAGTCTTCTTGCGCCGGTGACATGGCACAGCTCCGTCACCCGAGCACCCATTAGTCTTCTTGCGCCGGTGACATGGCACAGCTCCGTCACTCGAGCACCCATGAGTCTTCTTGCGCCGGTGACATGGTACAGCTCCGTCACCCGAGCACCCACGAGTCTTCTTGCGCCGGTGACATGGTACAGCTCCGTCACCCGAGCACCCACGAGTCTTCTTGCGCCGGTGACATGGTACAGCTCCGTCACCCGAGCACCCACGAGTCTTCTTGCGCCGGTGACATGGCACAGCTCCGTCACCCGAGCACCCATGAGTCTTCTTGAGCCGGTGACATGGCACAGCTCCGTCACCCGAGCACCCATGAGTCTTCTTGCGCCGGTGACATGGTACAGTGGCGGAGGCTGGGGAGGCGGACATTACCCTAGCAGTCCCGACCTGGGGGGCTATTCTAGAAGTTTTACATTCCCAATTCCACTTGAATTCGATTCCATTCCATGCTATGTTAATCCTTATGGCCGTGACCGGATTCCATCGGAATGGAATTAGGAAAACGTTTAGAAGGATCATTCTGCCAAAGAAGTCGTAAATGGGAGAAAACATTTCTTGATTGAAGTTTTAACATTTGTAGAGATGATGGTATACAATCAAATGAAATGCCTTTCACGATATTGCTCTGCTATACGTAATTGGAGTCGCGAAACCCTGTAGAGTCAATAATGTTCGATTAATGTTTATCCCCATAAAAAAAATACTTCGTGTAAAAATACCAGCCAAGCACTTCAACTGAAAAAAAAAATAGAAGAAATCTAATGTCGTTTTCGGCTGGCCGCACTGGGGTTGCACTGAGTTCTTGATCGTGACGTCATGTCGTAACCTGGTTTTTGCACTAGTGCTGCCTAGTGCTGCTCCCAGTGCGGTCTCAGCCGAATACGAATGATATGTTTTGATTTTGTGTTTTGACACTGACAGCTATTTTCAAATGGCAACCGAAGAAATTGAGCTCCCGAGTGTTTTGAAGGAAAACCTCCAGTAACAACATCAATTTTGTTTTTCGCGCCGCCATTTTGTCGGAGTGCGGCGGAGTGGAGGGGGCAACTCTACCAAATATTTCCGAGCAAGAAATAGTGCACTGAGTGCGCACCCAGTGTGCACCACTTCCCAGTCGAATACTAAAACATTGCCCCAGAGCAACTCGCACTGCCAGTCGAACACGCCACTTGCACTCAGTGCAGCTCAGTGCAACCCCAGTGCGGCCAGCCGAAAACGACATAAAAATTCAGCACTGAAAAGTAGTGATATCAAAAAATTGGCAGCGCCAAGTATTTTTTGAAAAGTTTTGACTTGGCCAATTTTTTGATATCACTACTTTTCAGTGCTGAATTTTTAGATTTATTTTATTTATTTTTTTCAGTTGAAGTGCTTGGCTGGTATTTTTACACGGAGTGTTTTTTATGGGGATATTACTCCTTTTTTCAGTTTATTATTACAACTTGTAACATATTGTGGCACCAAAGATTATAATTCTTTTAAAAAATAAGATTTTGTGATTTGGTTGCTAAGAAAAGTTGTGCTTGTTACTGTGTTTATGCTATAAATAATATGTTACGAAGTATAGCGAAAGTTTCGTTCCAATCGGTCCAGCCGTTCTCGAGTTACGGCATCACTTCCGGTTTTCAAAATGGCGGTTGACATCACTGCCACCTAAAATTTGTATCTATAAATGTTATGTAACATTATAAGCCTTCTGAATATGTAGTTATTGATATAAGAGATGATTTTAGTCAGATTTGTCATTTTTATGACGTCATTTCCGGTTTAGGTTATATGAAATTTCTTCTTCAACTTATGGTATTCCTTACCCAGAAAAAACACTCCGTGTAAAAATACCAGCCAAGTCTCTTTAACTATAAAAAAAAATAGAAGAAATCTAAAAATTCAGCACTGAAAAGGAGTGATATCAAAAAAGGAGCCAAGTCAACGAATTTTCCAAATTTTAATCGTACCATTGAAATAAAAATATCAACCCCCGAGAAATACTTAAAAAAAGGACTTGGCGCATCGTTTTTTTAAAGACACTTTTCTATCCTAAAAGTATAGGAAGAACTCTACAAGTATATTTTCCTGAGTATATCACATTCATTATCGACGAATCATACTACGTTTTAATATAACTAGTACTCTTACCTACTGGCAGTTTTGGTATTTTGTCAATATTCAGAGGAAATAAACGGATAAACGAATAACGAATAAACGGAAGCGGCCTAGTCTATTCGTTATTGCCACTATTTCTAGGGTCATATTAATCAATCATACTTCTCAATATCGTGACTGAGGGAAATAGCGAAAGCGCTCATTACAAGAAGGCCGTCAATGAGATTTGTATAAGTGACTAGTGCACTGAGCCATGCTGCTCAAATAATTACTGACTAGATTTTTATCTAAAGTAATACGTTATGTAATTTATGAATTTTTTTGGTATAAAATGTTAATTAATAGCAATTAATTACACGGCGAGAAGGTTCAAAGTATAATGCTGTAGTAGGTATGTTGATGTACCCACAAAACTATAGGTACCTACCAATCACAAACACAACTGTTCTGTATTTATTGCTTGTAAGACAATGCTATGTTTCTTTGCGTACTTATATTTAAATTTAAAATATTTTACAGAATGTTCAATATTTAATTTGAAAGTTTTGTCCCAATTTTTCTAGGCATTTCTGAACTACGTAGTATGTGAGTGGCATAAGCTTAAGAATAGAAAAATGTCTTTAAAAAAACGATGCGCCAAGTCCTTTTTTTAAGTATTTCTCGGGGGTTGATATTTTTATTTCAATGGTACGATTAAAATTTGGAAAATTCGTTGACTTGGCTCCTTTTTTGATATCACTCCTTTTCAGTGCTGAATTTTTAGATTTCTTCTATTTTTTTTTATAGTTAAAGAGACTTGGCTGGTATTTTTACACGGAGTGTTTTTTCTGGGATATCACTTCTTTTGTTAGTTTATTCATACAGCTTGTAGCACATGTCCGAGCAGGGACTAATTTCTTTAAAAAAATACGCCTCAACCGATTTGGTTACTATGAAAAGTTGCGTTTGGTATAAGATGAAAATGATTATCCAAGAAGAATAGCTTAAGTTTCGTTATAATCGATCCAGCCGTTTTCGATACATGACGTCACTTCCGGTTTTGAAATAGCGGCCGAATTCCGGTATAGGTAATAAGAAAACAATCTAGTTTTATCTAGTTGATACCTTCATGAACGACCATCTGAATTCCTAATCCCTATATTTCCGTAAAATCGGTCATGCCGTTTGTAATATATGACGTCACTTCCGGTTTCATTTAGTGGTTCCTGCCGCCATTTCCGGTACCATTAATTTATTTATTCATTTTTCACAATTGATTTTTCAAATAAATAGCAGAATGAATACGCAGGAGCTAGTTCAGTTGCAATCGGTACAGGCGTTTTAGATATATGACGTCACTTCCGGTTTCAGGAATGGCGGCCGAGAACACTGCTACCTTGAATATATAAATTGTATTGTCTATGTTACAATGTAAGTTAATTATGTACGTATTTTAAGTATAATTTGTTGAAATAAGTTAAATATTGCGTATTTATGACGTCACTTCCGGTTTAGAAAATAAGAAAATAATATTTTTTTTATTGATACTTCATATAGATGACCATCTAAATCGAATGGCGCTAATTTCGTTCTAATCGGTCCAGACGTTTTTGAGTTATGACGTCACTTCCGGTTTAAAAATGGCGGCACAAAAAATCACAAGAGGCAAGGTATCATCAGACGCCAAAAGTGCATATGTGGTAAAAGTTTCAGGTCGATCGGTTCAGCCGTTTAGGCTGTGGCGGTGATAGCGGTGTTTCCTGATATCATCAGAATCAGAAAGTGGTGTAATTTCACTGTTTTCTCGGTCCTCTAGCGCGCAAATGGCATAACCTATTGTTCCCAAATTTGGTATATGTAGTTGGGTGGGCCATAGCTCGAAATTAAGACATTTCACAACAATGTGAGATTTTCCAATTTTAAGATCCAGTAGGCCGAAAATGCCATGTTGTTGCTTACAGTAAAAGTGTTTGGTCTGCTCCTCAGTTTATTAGGCATTTACGGTATGTTGAGTGACTGTGAGTGTATAGTACGACTTGGCTGGGTGGAGCGACCGCTCCACTAGATAGATGACCTTCTTAATCAAATGGCGCTAATTTCGTTCTAATCGGTCCAGCCGTTTTTGATATATGACGTCACTTCCGGTTTAAAAATGGCGGCACAAAAAATGTATACAAACAAAGGTATCATCAGACGCCAAAAGTGCACATGTGGTAAAATTTTTAGATCGATCGGTTCAGCCGTTTAGGCTGTGGCGGTGATAGCAACGTTTCCTGATATCTGAATCTGAATCATCATCATTAGATAGCTTTTAAAAGGGGTGTATTTTCACTGTTTTCACGGCCCTCTAGCTCGCAAATGGCAACACGTATTGTTCCCAAATTTGGTATATTGTCAGGTGGGCCATAGCTCGAAATTAAGTTATTTCGCAACGATGTGAGATTTCCCAATTTTGAGATCCAGTCGGCCGAAAATGCCATGTTATTGCTTACAGTAAAGTAAGGTTTCCAAGGGCGGAATTTCGCCGCGTTGCGGGAGAAATTCCGCAAAATGGCCGACTTTGACCAATCACAAGCCAGAAACCCAGCGGCGAAGTCGCCGCCGAGAATGTTGAATCTACTTCTACTTTAGCGGGACGAAATTAGTTCCGCGCACCGGAAGCTGGTAGTTTTCTCACGATTACCGCCAGGTTCGTGGTGTTATAGTTTCCGTTTTTCAGTCGACTTTCGATATCGATATTCGATATAAATCAAATATGTTGTCTGCCGTCAGGTAGTGACATGTGTTGTCAAGTTTATATTTGTTTATTAATAAAATATGTACTTATCATGGAATATGATCCAGAATATTTTATTTAAGTGGTCCAGGACAATCCTTGTCTTTACGATTTTAAGATCTCGATCTCGATAGATCGACTTATTTCAGCGCTGCCTAATTTGGCCGCTAGGTACCACTACAAACTAGGCGGAGAAAAATTCGCGCTTGGAAACGGGATACTTCCGCGGAACAAATCCGTCGCGAAATATTTCCCGCAACGCGTCAAAATTCCGCCCTTGGAAACCTTACTTTATAAGCAAGTTTTGGCACCGTCAATTATTCTCTCATTTAAGAGGTCACGATTTCGATTTCTTCATGACTGATCGTTTTTCTATGGTTTACCTCAGTCGAGAGGCAAATGCGGGGAAGGTTCCCTGACTTCGCCTATAGTTGCAGAACAGTGCGACGTTAAACTCCACTAAACAAGCTTTGACCATAATGAATGTCTTTGTGCAAGTTTGTCATCCTCTTTGACTTGGTTCTTCTGGTTTGTTGTTCTTGTCGAATGGCTGTGTGGTAATGCTAAAGCTGGTGTACTAATGCTGATTGCACACGCACCTGGCCGATCAGATACCAACTTGGTGTGGGCAGAACCAGAACAATACGCAGAGCAACGCATGCACACACACTTCTGTGCGAAAACGCCTTTATACATCATTGGTCGACTTTCTTTACACACGATCATAATAATATGCATCAAGTTTTTAAAATATATTGATCAAACTCTTATAGAGTTAATTTCTTTTGATGCAATATGTCATATCATAGCTTCACGACATTTAAGATATTTTGCAATTTCCCCCACATTCTTGCTCTGGATTTCACTCGGCTGGTCCCCGCCCCCGCGGCATCCACCTGACTGAGTCATGTCGTGGTTTCCTCAGTCAGAGGCAAATGATGGGAAGGTTCCACCACGACCGGCTCCTCACACCTTCATCGTCTCCTTATGTACCTCACAGGTAAAAGGCCCGAAGTCGTTAAAAATCAAGTAATTTGCCTTCATCCAAACATATTAATGCAGTAATGGTCAAACCAGTCATTGTAAGAAAATACTCCAATCAATATAACTGTATTTGTATACTCTTCAGTTAGCTTGATTCGTCATTCCAGAAGTGTGCAACGCAAAATTTTTTAAATGGACTTCCAACCTTCTACCTATATAGTGTAATGCAACTGAATGTATTCTAACCCCTTCCATCTACTCTCGTATGGCAGATAATTTCCACGCATTAGAATTTGACCAAGCCCAGTCTCAATGATTGTGTATGCCAGTCGTCCAAGTCAAAACCAGTCCAAACTTGACCGTTGCCTTGCAGATGAAACATAGATTAGGAAGCGATTGAAAAGTTGAAACCGATTATCGGTAATAAAATCACACTCGTTCTGGTTGACATATTTCCATTCTCCGCTCACTTTCTTCATGATTCGCGATGAAACTCGTACGTAAATATATTGTTATCAGGTGGAATTGGTCTTCAATTGACGGGATGTGGAATACTTTCTCCTATAATCACGAGACATTTTGATTCACGTCCGCCGCGGTTCGGATTGTAGGCCCGGTTGTCATTAGATATCCAATCTCGATGCAAGATTCTCGCGGCAATTGTTGTATTTTCACTTTTGGCTGTTAGAAATGTGATGTTTAATTGATCGTGACATAGGGGATTCAGATTGCTGATCGAGAACAAATGCAGCTGCATATCAGACCCTTATCATCATTCCATGTGGGTGTGTCCCGCCCATCACATTGCAACTCGCTCCCTGCCATCACACTTTATGCAGTGAAAATATCAACTGCTTTACCTTTGGGATGGCAAACAGAGGTGAAAAGTGGAGACAGGCGAACAGACTTATTAGGATAGAATTATGACCCTCATGACTCAAGTATATTCACACCACCACACCACCACGCCTGTCAGTGGAGACAGGCGAACAGACCTATTAGGATAGAATTATGACCCTCATGACTCAAAAGTATATTCACACCACCACTCTTTAAGAGTCGACAGGACTCGCAGAAAATTTCGATTTCGATGTAAAAAAAATCCTAGAAATGCATGAAAATGCATTAGCTCTGGGTTGTACGTGACATTTGTGACATATAATCGTGTGTTGCATGTTGCATATACTGCTGTGAAGTAAGCTATTTTAAATCAAATATTGAAAACCACAAAAAACCATAAAAAGGCGGCCCCTACTTTTTTCTTAACGGCTTGACCGATTGCTTTCAAAATTTAACAGCGTAGAGATAAAGAGTAAATCTGTGTCTCTAGTGATCGAAAAAAATAATAAAAAATGTTTTTTCTCGTTTTGAGGAAGTGCTAACATGGGCAATATTTGAGTCTTTTTGGCACCTCTGCCCCGAAATAACTAAACGAAAAATTAAACTTTGGGGCCACTAGAGACACAGATCTACTCTTTATCTATAACCTGTGAAAATTTGAAGACAATCGGTAAAGCCGTTTAGAAAAAAGTAGGGATCGCCTTTTTGTGCTTCATAAAACATGGATTTCATCAAGTATCGTAGACTCTTAACGCACTCGCACTTTTACGCACATTTCACGTTTTTGAAGACTTTTTTCAATTTCTCACCGGTATGGTGCAAACTTTTTACCACACCGACAAAAGGTTGTACCGATTTCACAATTATTTGTGTGTGTGTGTTACTTTGACAAAATAAAGTGGTAAAAAAGCTAAATTGATTAACGGGGATGGAGCCTTTTGTGTGGATTCTCGCCCCCTACTCTCCTATGACGTTTTATTGTCGAACAAACGCGGGTTTGAATCTTACTCGGGTTGTGCGTTTTATTGTCCGGTTCCGTTTGTATAAGTTATAGTTCTTTCTATTGATACAGACATAATCCGGCACTTATTCTCTAACTGATTTCACTTGGTATTTCATGTGAAATCTCCTCATCTCCGTAAGAATAACATTAGAGTGGAACGAGAACGCGGGGATAAAGGTTACAGAATAGGGTCCAGACGACCTTCCAGTTTCCGATCGTAACTTTCCTGAGTCGAATCATCTCCCAATCATCCTTATTTCTTACAACAATCACTCACAGACAAGACTTGTCGAGCGCTGAAACGTTGATAAATAACCGGCAAACCGAAGCGAATGGATCGGTCAGCAATAAATGTTTGCGAGCGCATCTCGATCAATGGTGTAAAAGTGAAGTTGAACCTGTAAGCGCTGTGGAGCGATGATGTTGTGAGGAGCTAGGAAGTGCCGGTCAAATGGTTCGATGTTGAACCTGTAAGCGCTGTGGAGCGATGATGTTGTGAGGAGCTAGGAAGTGCCGGTCAAATGGTTCGATGGCCGCTAACTGTACTCTGCTCATGCAATAGCGCGCACGCCCTCCTGATGCTTGCTCATTCATCTGCATGCCACCTGACACCAGCCGTGTAGGAGATATGCGGCTTCATTCCCTTCCCCAGGCATGGAGAGCGTTTTTAAGACGGCTGGGTAGTGAGTTTGCCCTTGAAGAGTTTTTTAATCGATTTTTATCAATATCTTTTACCAATGTAATTGTTAACAAAATAAGGCTATGTACGAGTATTCAGAACAGTTCAATGAAAATAATTCCATAGCTTGTAATGGTTTATTAATTTGGGTTTCCATGACAGGAATTATTTTCGTGACACGGAACGATTTTCGTAAAATGGCGGACATCAACCAATCACAAGACAGAGAAAAAATCTTAGCGATTGATTGATTGGTTGATGTCCGCCATTTTACGAAAATCGTTCCATGTCACGAAAATTACTTTGTCCTACAGGTGTTCAGTATGCCCGAAAATTAGTAAAATTATGGTACTAAACATCTGTTGGACAAAATAAAACTAATAACTTATTCCAAACTCTACGTATACGATACGATTACGATCGTATCATAAACATCATATACGTTGATTACGTATACGTAATCAACACTAAATATACGATTTTATTTTTTAAAAATCTGATACACGTTAAAGCTAAGTTCCCATACTTCGCTCTCGGTTCGGTTTCGGTTCGGTTTCGTTCTTTTTCGGCGAAAAGGTAGCCATATTTTGCGAAATTGAACCACAGTCGTCGTTTTTGTGGAAATATTCCAATGTGTGGAATTGGGAAGTAAAGAAAGAGAACCGCTTGTGTATTCATTCTTCCCGTCGCCTTGGTTTGTGCTGCAGTGCATAGTGCATAGTGCATAGTACATAGTGCATAGTACATAGTGCATAGTGCATAGTGCATAGTGCATAGTACATAGTGCATAGTGCATAGTGCATAGTACATAGTGCATAGTACATAGTGCATAGTGCATAGTGCATAGTGCATAGTGCATAGTACATAGTGCATAGTACATAGTGCATAGGTAGTGCATAGTACATAGTGCATAGTGCATAGTACATAGTGCATAGTACATAGTACATAGTGCGTAGTGCATAGTGCATAGTGCGTAGTGCATAGTACATAGTGCATAGTACATAGTACATAGTGCGTAGTGCATAGTGCGTAGTGCATAGTACGTAGTGCATAGTGCATAGTGCGTAGTGCATAGTGCATAGTGCATAGTACATAGTGCATAGTGCATAGTACATAGTACATAGTGCGTAGTGCATAGTGCGTAGTGCATAGTACGTAGTGCATAGTGCATAGTGCGTAGTGCATAGTGCATAGTGCATAGTACATAGTACATAGTGCGTAGTGCATAGTACATAGTGCATAGTGCATAGTACATAGTGCATAGTACATAGTACATAGTGCGTAGTGCATAGTGCGTAGTGCATAGTACGTAGTGCATAGTGCATAGTGCATAGTGCGTAGTGCATAGTGCATAGTGCATAGTGCATAGTATATAGTACATAGTACATAGTACATAGTACATAGTGCGTAGTGCATAGTGCATAGTGCATAGTGCGTAGTGCATAGTACGTAGTGCATAGTGCATAGTGCATAGTGCATAGTGCATAGTACATAGTGCATAGTACATAGTACATAGTACATAGTGCGTAGTGCATAGTGCATAGTGCATAGTGCGTAGTGCATAGTACGTAGTGCATAGTGCATAGTGCATAGTGCGTAGTGCGTTACTCATCCATAACGCAACGCGTCTTGCAGCTTCTCGGATCATCACGCTGCGCTGCGTTGCGATGTTCACGTAGATGTTACACTCGCTCACGCACTCAACTATAAGCTGTGACGTCCTCAAATCAATTAGTATGATTTTAAAGAAGAAAACTGACATAATTGTACGTTTTGTTGATGAATCAGACCTCGTAAGCTACTCCAGATTATTTACATCAGTGATCTCGATGCTTTCAGATGCTATTTATTAGTGTGGTGAAAACATACTGAAACTTCTGACATCTTTAATAGTTATAATGCAACTAACAGTAGATAAACAAGTAGATAGAGCTCATTTCCTACGTTTATAATAGAGAGGATCATACTTTTTGGTTCTTTACTTAGATTGAAAATACTTAGAAATAGTGTAATATGGATACACATATTTTTGTACTACTCTAATGTTATTTCTAGAGAGTAGAACTCTTCAACTGGCTGATATATTCTTTGCTCGTTCCCCTGGGCCTGAAGCGAGCTGTTGTTTTGCGATCCATTCAATGTCGTGACGTACACTTTACCTCGAGTGCAATCGCTGTTTGTTCAGGCCAGACCGTTTCCTAAAACCAAGCTGTAGTTTGGCATAATGTTACGTCAGTTTTACCAACAAACCACTTTCAGTAGATGCCTGGGGAAGCTAACGGGGCTCTTCGAAGAGGTTTTCAGCTGACCACTCGCATAACATTGAAAGAAATCGAGCATATGAGTAGTTCAAGATCACGGAACTAAATAAAGACACACTGGAGTAAAATGCCTACACCTCATAGTCATAGTACTCATGGTACTCACATGGTACTCACATGGTACTCACATGGTACTCACATGGTACTCTCATGGTACTCACATGGTACTAACATGGTACGCACATGGTACTCACATGGTACTCATGTGGTACTCTCATGGTACACACATGGTACTCACATGGTACGCACATGGTACTCACATGGTACTCACATGGTACGCACATGGTACTCACATGGTACTCACATGGTACTCACATGGTACTTGCATGGTTTTCACATGGTACTCACATGGTACTCTCATGGTACTCACATGGTACTAACATGGTACGCACATGGTACTCACATGGTACTCACATGGTACTCACATGGTACTCTCATGGTACTCACATGGTACTCACATGGTACGCACATGGTACTCACATGGTACTCACATGGTACGCACATGGTACTCACATGGTACTCACATGGTACTCACATGGTACTCTCATGGTACTCACATGGTACTCTCATGGTACTCACATAGTACTCACATGGTACTCACATGGTACTCACATGGTACTCACATGGTACTCTCATGGTACTCACATGGTACTAACATGGTACGCACATGGTACTCACATGGTACTCACATGGTACTCATGTGGTACTCTCATGGTACACACATGGTACTCACATGGTACGCACATGGTACTCACATGGTACTCACATGGTACGCACATGGTACTCACATGGTACTCACATGGTACTCACATGGTACTTGCATGGTTTTCACATGGTACTCACATGGTACTCTCATGGTACTCACATGGTACTAACATGGTACGCACATGGTACTCACATGGTACTCACATGGTACTCACATGGTACTCTCATGGTACTCACATGGTACTCACATGGTACGCACATGGTACTCACATGGTACTCACATGGTACGCACATGGTACTCACATGGTACTCACATGGTACTCACATGGTACTCTCATGGTACTCACATGGTACTCTCATGGTACTCACATAGTACTCACATGGTACTCACATGGTACTCACATGGTACTCACATTGGACTCACATGGTACTCACATGGTACTCACATGGTACTCACATGGTACTCACATAGTACTCACATGGTACTCACATGGTACTCACATGGTACTCACATTGGACTCACATGGTACTCACATGGTACTCATATTGTACTCACATAGTACTCACATGGTACTCACATGGTACTCACATGGTACTCACATGGTTCCTTAATTACCTTAATTATAAAAATTAAGTTCTGCATATACCATTAGTTGGTCTTTACATGTGTGCAACATTTCAGATCGATCGATGGAAAAATGTTTCCTGCGTAAATCGGAAGTTCGCAAGTCAATGAATGTGAACCGTCCGTTGTGTCGATATAGACACGCACTTGCACGCACTACATGGCATCGAGTCACTCTCTCAACTGTCACTGTGTCCCTCATGCAACACTGTCAAACATTGTACTTGTGCACGGCGAGGATCGTAGGTCGAGGACGAGGGTGTTCTCATTTTCTTACGGAAAATTATAAAAATACGTACCTACCTATAAAAATCATTGGTAAAATTAAAGTCATCGGAACTGACGTAATTAGTTAATATAAAAAACTCTATTACTTTCATGGACATGGGTTAGAAGTATTGGTGACACTTACGGATAATTTCAGATTAATAGTTCGATCCGTTTGTTGTTGGTGATTAGAGATGTAAAGTTACCGGCAACATTGAAATCGGTAGTATAAGAGCACGGTAATATTGAATTCTCTGCACAGTTACCTACATTTACCTACATGATCATAAGGAAATTAACTTTCAGGTGAATTAATTAATTTGTCATATTACATAAACCATGCTTTTACATGGGTATTGTACGTATGACATAAGGAAAATAACTTTCAGGTGAATTAATTAATTTTTCATGTTACATAAACCATTCTTTTACATGGGTATTGTACGTATTTATTGATTGAGGACATCTCAATTTTACAATAGCAATATTTATTGAGCGAGCGTAGCGAGAGTGAAGATGGCTATTCTCAGTTTCAATGAAATCAGGTACCTAGTCACGCACTGTGTCACGCATGTCACGCACTATGTCACGCACTGCGTCACGCATGTCACGCACTGCGTCACGCATGTCACGCACAGTGTCACGCATGTCACGCATGTCACGCACTGTGTCACGCATGTCACGCACTGTGCCACGCATGTCACGCACTGTGTCACGCATGTCACGCACTGTGCTTGCATGTCACGCACTGCGCCACGCATGTCACGCACTGTGTCACGCACTGTGTCACGCACTGCGCCACGCATGTCACGCACTGCGCCACGCATTTCACGCACTGTGTCACGAATGTCACGCACTGCCCACGCATGTCACGCACTATGTCACGCACTGTGTCACGCATTTCACGCACTGTCATGCATGTCACGCACTGTGTCACGCGTGTCACGCACTGCGTCACGCATGTCACGCACTACGTCACGCATGAAACGCACTGCGCCACGCATGTCGCGCACTGTGTCACGCATGTCACGCACTGTGTCACGCATGTCACGCACTGTGTCACGCATGTCACGCACTGCGCCACGCATGTCGCGCACTGTGTCACGCATGTCACGCACTGCCAGGAATGTCGCGCTACTTGCTGTCACTTAACGTGCTCATTGGCACTGGTCATTGGGACTCGTACAATCAGGTGGAATACTGACCCAGTTGTAGGTGCGACACTTGACTTGATAATACTTCCGTACGCATGTCGACAACCACTGCGCCACGCATGTCACGCACTGCGCCACGCATGTCACGCATGTCGACACGCACAGAGGCCCGGCGCGACGAGGAAAATGGTTGCGGCCGCTTCCCGCCAGTTCTCCAACGACTTTCGCCTCTTCGTCCATTTTCTGGCAAAACTCCGTAGGGAAAAATTTCAGTTTCAACATTTTTTAGCGTGAAATATGTTCGATACTTTCACATAGGTAAAGTCCTGCGACGGAATTGGAGTCGCAGGACTCCCTTTCGTGTAAATAATGTTCGATTTTAATTCGAAATTGAGCATAATATTTTGTTCGCCTCCTTCACAACTAACCTATCCACATGTTCAGTAGCAGCATAGCTCATGTCAAACATCTTACTCTAAGGCTTTGATAAGCGCACATCCCCATGTTCAGTAGCAGCATAGCTCATGTCAAACATCTTACTCTAAGGCTTTGATAAGCGAGCATCCCCATGTTCAGTAGCAGCATAGCTCATGTCAAACATCTTACTCTAAGGCTTTGATAAGCGAGCATCCCCATGTTCAGTAGCAGCATAGCTCATGTCAAACATCTTACTCTAAGGCTTTGATAAGCGAGCATCCCCATGTTCAGTAGCAGCATAGCTCATGTCAATCATCTTACTCTAAGGCTTTGATAAGCGAGCATCCCCATGTTCAGTAGCAGCATAGCTCATGTCAATCATCTTACTCTAAGGCTTTGATAAGCGAGCATCCCCATGTTCAGTAGCAGCATAGCTCATGTCAAACATCTTACTCTAAGGCTTTGATAAGCGAGCATCCCCATGTTCAGTAGCAGCATAGCTCATGTCAAACATCTTACTCTAAGGCTTTGATAAGCGAGCATCCCCATGTTCAGTAGCAGCATAGCTCATGTCAATCATCTTACTCTAAGGCTTTGATAAGCGAGCATCCCCATGTTCAGTAGCAGCATAGCTCATGTCAATCATCTTACTCTAAGGCTTTGATAAGCGAGCATCCCCATGTTCAGTAGCAGCATAGCTCATGTCAATCATCTTACTCTAAGGCTTTGATAAGCGAGCATCCCCATGTTCAGTAGCAGCATAGCTCATGTCAATCATCTTACTCTAAGGCTTTGATAAGCGAGCATCCCCATGTTCAGTAGCAGCATAGCTCATGTCAATCATCTTACTCTAAGGCTTTGATAAGCGAGCATCCCCATGTTCAGTAGCAGCATAGCTCATGTCAATCATCTTACTCTAAGGCTTTGATAAGCGAGCATCCCCATGTTCAGTAGCAGCATAGCTCATGTCAAACATCTTACTCTAAGGCTTTGATAAGCGAGCATCCCCATGTTCAGTAGCAGCATAGCTCATGTCAATCATCTTACTCTAAGGCTTTGATAAGCGAGCATCCCCATGTTCAGTAGCAGCATAGCTCATGTCAAACATCTTACTCTAAGGCTTTGATAAGCGAGCATCCCCATGTTCAGTAGCAGCATAGCTCATGTCAAACATCTTACTCTAAGGCTTTGATAAGCGAGCATCCCCATGTTCAGTAGCAGCATAGCTCATGTCAAACATCTTACTCTAAGGCTTTGATAAGCGAGCATCCCCATGTTCAGTAGCAGCATAGCTCATGTCAATCATCTTACTCTAAGGCTTTGATAAGCGAGCATCCCCATGTTCAGTAACAGCATAGCTCATGTCAAACATCTTACTCTAAGGCTTTGATAAGCGAGCATCCCCATGTTCAGTAGCAGCATAGCTCATGTCAATCATCTTACTCTAAGGCTTTGATAAGCGAGCATCCCCATGTTCAGTAGCAGCATAGCTCATGTCAAACATCTTACTCTAAGGCTTTGATAAGCGAGCATCCCCATGTTCAGTAGCAGCATAGCTCATGTCAAACATCTTACTCTAAGGCTTTGATAAGCGAGCATCCCCATGTTCAGTAGCAGCATAGCTCATGTCAATCATCTTACTCTAAGGCTTTGATAAGCGAGCATCCCCATGTTCAGTAGCAGCATAGCTCATGTCAAACATCTTACTCTAAGGCTTTGATAAGCAAGCATCCCCATGTTCAGTAGCAGCATAGCTCATGTCAATCATCTTACTCTAAGGCTTTGATAAGCGAGCATCCCCATGTTCAGTAGCAGCATAGCTCATGTCAAACATCTTACTCTAAGGCTTTGATAAGCGAGCATCCCCATGTTCAGTAGCAGCATAGCTCATGTCAAACATCTTACTCTAAGGCTTTGATAAGCGAGCATCCCCATGTTCAGTAGCAGCATAGCTCATGTCAATCATCTTACTCTAAGGCTTTGATAAGCGAGCATCCCCATGTTCAGTAGCAGCATAGCTCATGTCAAACATCTTACTCTAAGGCTTTGATAAGCGAGCATCCCCATGTTCAGTAGCAGCATAGCTCATGTCAAACATCTTACTCTAAGGCTTTGATAAGCGAGCATCCCCATGTTCAGTAGCAGCATAGCTCATGTCAATCATCTTACTCTAAGGCTTTGATAAGCGAGCATCCCCATGTTCAGTAGCAGCATAGCTCATGTCAATCATCTTACTCTAAGGCTTTGATAAGCGAGCATCCACATGTTCAGTAGCAGCATAGCTCATGTCAAACATCTTACTCTAAGGCTTTGATAAGCGAGCATCCCCATGTTCAGTAGCAGCATAGCTCATGTCAATCATCTTACTCTAAGGCTTTGATAAGCGAGCATCCCCATGTTCAGTAGCAGCATAGCTCATGTCAAACATCTTACTCTAAGGCTTTGATAAGCGAGCATCCCCATGTTCAGTAGCAGCATAGCTCATGTCAATCATCTTACTCTAAGGCTTTGATAAGCGAGCATCCCCATGTTCAGTAGCAGCATAGCTCATGTCAAACATCTTACTCTAAGGCTTTGATAAGCGAGCATCCCCATGTTCAGTAGCAGCATAGCTCATGTCAAACATCTTACTCTAAGGCTTTGATAAGCGAGCATCCCCATGTTCAGTAGCAGCATAGCTCATGTCAATCATCTTACTCTAAGGCTTTGATAAGCGAGCATCCCCATGTTCAGTAGCAGCATAGCTCATGTCAAACATCTTACTCTAAGGCTTTGATAAGCGAGCATCCCCATGTTCAGTAGCAGCATAGCTCATGTCAAACATCTTACTCTAAGGCTTTGATAAGCGAGCATCCCCATGTTCAGTAGCAGCATAGCTCATGTCAAACATCTTACTCTAAGGCTTTGATAAGCGAGCATCCCCATGTTCAGTAGCAGCATAGCTCATGTCAAACATCTTACTCTAAGGCTTTGATAAGCGAGCAACCCCATGTTCAGTAGCAGCATAGCTCATGTCAAACATCTTACTCTAAGGCTTTGATAAGCGAGCATCCCCATGTTCAGTAGCAGCATAGCTCATGTCAAACATCTTACTCTAAGGCTTTGATAAGCGAGCATCCCCATGTTCAGTAGCAGCATAGCTCATGTCAAACATCTTACTCTAAGGCTTTGATAAGCGAGCATCCCCATGTTCAGTAGCAGCATAGCTCATGTCAAACATCTTACTCTAAGGCTTTGATAAGCGAGCA
Organism: Leuctra nigra; assembly: GCA_934045905.1. Taxonomy (NCBI): domain Eukaryota; kingdom Metazoa; phylum Arthropoda; class Insecta; order Plecoptera; family Leuctridae; genus Leuctra; species Leuctra nigra. Next base: position 61,931,508 of record OW203761.1, on the reverse strand, counting down.
TCCCCATGTTCAGTAGCAGCATAGCTCATGTCAATCATCTTACTCTAAGGCTTTGATAAGCGAGCATCCCCATGTTCAGTAGCAGCATAGCTCATGTCAAACATCTTACTCTAAGGCTTTGATAAGCGAGCATCCCCATGTTCAGTAGCAGCATAGCTCATGTCAAACATCTTACTCTAAGGCTTTGATAAGCGAGCATCCCCATGTTCAGTAGCAGCATAGCTCATGTCAAACATCTTACTCTAAGGCTTTGATAAGCGAGCATCCCCATGTTCAGTAGCAGCATAGCTCATGTCAATCATCTTACTCTAAGGCTTTGATAAGCGAGCATCCCCATGTTCAGTAGCAGCATAGCTCATGTCAAACATCTTACTCTAAGGCTTTGATAAGCGAGCATCCCCATGTTCAGTAGCAGCATAGCTCATGTCAATCATCTTACTCTAAGGCTTTGATAAGCGAGCATCCCCATGTTCAGTAGCAGCATAGCTCATGTCAAACATCTTACTCTAAGGCTTTGATAAGCGAGCATCCCCATGTTCAGTAGCAGCATAGCTCATGTCAAACATCTTACTCTAAGGCTTTGATAAGCGAGCATCCCCATGTTCAGTAGCAGCATAGCTCATGTCAAACATCTTACTCTAAGGCTTTGATAAGCGAGCATCCCCATGTTCAGTAGCAGCATAGCTCATGTCAATCATCTCACTCTAAGGCTTTGATAAGCGAGCATCCCCATGTTCAGTAGCAGCATAGCTCATGTCAAACATATTACTCTAAGGCTTTGATAAGCGAGCATCCCCATGTTCAGTAGCAGCATAGCTCATGTCAAACATCTTACTCTAAGGCTTTGATAAGCGAGCATCCCCATGTTCAGTAGCAGCATAGCTCATGTCAATCATCTTACTCTAAGGCTTTGATAAGCGAGCATCCCCATGTTCAGTAGCAGCATAGCTCATGTCAAACATCTTACTCTAAGGCTTTGATAAGCGAGCATCCCCATGTTCAGTAGCAGCATAGCTCATGTCAAACATCTTACTCTAAGGCTTTGATAAGCGAGCATCCCCATGTTCAGTAGCAGCATAGCTCATGTCAATCATCTTACTCTAAGGCTTTGATAAGCGAGCATCCCCATGTTCAGTAGCAGCATAGCTCATGTCAAACATCTTACTCTAAGGCTTTGATAAGCGAGCATCCCCATGTTCAGTAGCAGCATAGCTCATGTCAATCATCTTACTCTAAGGCTTTGATAAGCGAGCATCCCCATGTTCAGTAGCAGCATAGCTCATGTCAATCATCTTACTCTAAGGCTTTGATCGAATTCGCAGATAATTTGTAAAATATGATTGAACGTTTGTTATGATGACCTTGCTACATTTTAACTGGTGAACATTTTCACTTTTCACCCGGAGGATGTTGTGTTTCACTCTCTACCAATAAGAGTGATCTCGTCAAACTACTGCAAAAGAGATAATTGTTCTTTACGTGTATGAAACTGCAGCTTGACCAGAGGAACAGTGTGATGTGCAAGACAGATCCTAGCCAAATACAGTTCTTTGTTGCCATTCTAATCATGTGCGTGAGATTATGCACTTGTAATTGATTCAAGACTAACACTACACATGTTAATGTGATTCAAGGGTAACGCCATGTGATAATAGCGAACAGATATATGTTCGATCCCCGAGCAATAGAATGTGTGATCTCCATGATCATGTGAACTCTCGCTGTGAACATGCGAGGACATGTGACGTCATCCCGCAACGTGGCTCATGGAGGATGTCTGTGAGCGACAGTGGGTAGAACGGGGTCGGTTGTCATGTGACGTCATCCCGCAACGTGGCTCATGGAGGATGTCTGTGAGGGACAGTGGGTAGAACGAGGTCGGTTGTCATTTGACGTCATCCCGCAACGTGGCTCATGGAGGATGTCTGTGAGGGACAGTGGGTAGAACGGGGTGGGTTGTCATTTGACGTCATCCCGCAACGTGGCTCATGGAGGATGTCTGTGAGGGACAGTGAGTAGAACGGGGTCGGTTGTCATGTGACGTCATCCCGCAACGTGGCTCATGGAGGATGTCTGTGAGGGACAGTGGGTAGAACGGGGTCGGTTGTCATGTGACGTCATCCCGCAACGTGGCTCATGGAGGATGTCTGTGAGGGACAGTGAGTAGAACGGGGTCGGTTGTCATTTGACGTCATCCCGCAACGTGGCTCATGGAGGATGTCTGTGAGGGACAGTGGGTAGAACGGGGTCGGTTGTCATGTGACGTCATCCCGCAACGTGGCTCATGGAGGATGTCTGTGAGGGACAGTGGGTAGAACGGGGTCGGTTGTCATGTGACGTCATCCCGCAACGTGGCTCATGGAGGATGTCTGTGAGGGACAGTGGGTAGAACGAGGTCGGTTGTCATTTGACGTCATCCCGCAACGTGGCTCATGGAGGATGTCTGTGAGGGACAGTGGGTAGAACGAGGTCGGTTGTCATTTGACGTCATCCCGCAACGTGGCTCATGGAGGATGTCTGTGAGGGACAGTGGGTAGAACGGGGTCGGTTGTCATGTGACGTCATCCCGCAACGTGGCTCATGGAGGATGTCTGTGAGGGACAGTGGGTAGAACGAGGTCGGTTGTCATTTGACGTCATCCCGCAACGTGTATCATGGAGGATGTCTGTGAGGGACAGTGGGTAGAACGAGGTCGGTTGTCATTTGACGTCATCCCGCAACGTGGCTCATGGAGGATGTCTGTGAGGGACAGTGGGTAGAACGGGGTCGGTTGTTATTTGACGTCATCCTGCAACGTGGCTCATGGAGGATGTCTGTGAGGGACAGTGGGTAGAACGGGGTCGGTTGTCATGTGACGTCATCCCGCAACGTGGCTCATGGAGGATGTCTGTGAGGGACAGTGGGTAGAACGGGGTCGGTTGTCATTTGACGTCATCCCGCAACGTGGCTCATGGAGGATGTCTGTGAGGGACAGTGGGTAGAACGGGGTCGGTTGTCATGTGACGTCATCCCGCAACGTGGCTCATGGAGGATGTCTGTGAGGGACAGTGGGTAGAACGGTGTCGGTTGTCATTTGACGTCATCCCGCAACGTGGCTCATGGAGGATGTCTGTGAGGGACGTGGGTAGAACGGGGTCGGTTGTCATGTGACGTCATCCCGCAACGTGGCTCATGGAGGATGTCTGTGAGGGACAGTGGGCAGAACGGGGTCGGTTGTCATTTGACGTCATCCCGCAACGTGGCTCATGGAGGATGTCTGTGAGGGACAGTGGGTAGAACGGAGTCGGTTGTCATGTGACGTCATCCCGCAACGTGGCTCATGGAGGATGTCTGTGAGGGACAGTGGGCATAACGGGGTCGGTTGTCATTTGACGTCATCCCGCAACGTGGCTCATGGAGGATGTCTGTGAGGGACAGTGGGTAGAACGGGGTCGGTTGTCATTTGACGTCATCCCGCAACGTGGCTCATGGAGGATGTCTGTGAGGGACAGTGGGTAGAACGGGGTCGGTTGTCATGTGACGTCATCCCGCAACGTGGCTCATGGAGGATGTCTGTGAGGGACAGTGGGTAGAACGGGGTCGGTTGTCATGTGACGTCATCCCGCAACGTGGCTCATGGAGGATGTCTGTGAGGGACAGTGAGTAGAACGGGGTCGGTTGTCATGTGACGGATTGCCATGCAGGTGAAGTCGCTATGTATTTGGACGAGGGATGTAAAACAAGATGAAATAGGTTTTGTCCAACTAACAATCTGACGCGAAACCCACAGCGTGTGGCGCGTGTCAAGAAATACACTGATTATTTCAGATACAGAACCATTGCATAGGAAATTACCAAATCAATCACAGAGGTGGAAATCACAGAGGGTTCAACCAATCACAGAGGTGGAAATGTCCCAATTTCAAATGGTTTTTCGAACAGATGGGATACGAATATAGGGAAGAATCTGAACCAGAAATAGTAGTTTTGAGCAGGAAATCCCAAGTCTGCTGTAACTCTCCTCATGACGTCAGTGGCTATGGACGTGTTATGATATGAATACGACTACGTCTGCGCTATGGACGTGTTATGATATGAATACGACTACGACTGCGCTATGGACGTGTTATGATATGAATACGACTACGTCTGCGCTATGAACGTGTTATGATATGAATACGACTACGACTGCGCTATGGACGTGTTATGATATGAATACGACTACGTCTGCGCTATGGACGTGTTATGATATGAATACGACTACGTCTGCGCTATGGACGTGTTAGGATATGAATACGACTACGTCTGCGCTATGGACGTGTTAGGATATGAATACGACTACGACTGCGCTATGGACGTGTTATGATATGAATACGACTACGTCTGCGCTATGGACGTGTTAGGATATGAATACGACTACGACTGCGCTATGGACGTGTTATGATATGAATACGACTACGTCTGCGCTATGGACGTGTTATGATATGAATACGACTACGACTGCGCTATGGACGTGTTATGATATGAATACGACCACGACTGCGCTATGGACGTGTTATGATATGAATACGACTACGACTGCGCTATGGACGTGTTATGATATGAATACGACTACGACTGCGCTATGGACGTGTTATGATATGAATACGACTACGACTGCGCTATGGACGTGTTATGATATGAATACGACTACGACTAGGTGGAATGATCGGCCTACTTGATCAGTGATCGACCACACATCTTCACCTTGTGGAGAGACGAGGATCCAGACCGTATCGACATCAACTAGAGCTGATCTTGCTGCTTACAGCATCGGTCTGTGACGCAGTGCCACGCTCCTCTTACGTCACCAGTCCAGCTGCCAAACACTGCGTAATGGCAGGGAATCAAGTATTTTCACACTCAAATCCTTCATTTGACTGATGTAATAGATGTCAGCACACAACATGTATCCTACACTTTTATCAGAGGTCTAATTGTTTCAATTAAAGGTTTTGTCACCGTCAAATTTTTTCTCCCGTCTGTCTTAAATTTTTGCCACAAAATTCTCGCTACCTGGTTCGGGATCAACAATCGACTTTCAATTTGATACATACAATTACTTCTACATACTTCTACATATCGTAAGAACCTAAAAGTGTGAAAACATACCTCAGTTCTGTTCTGGAAAGCTCCTGTATGTATCAACTCGACCAAACATCCAAATGCTACATCGTCATACAGTAGGTATTAGGTATTCCCACAAATAAGTGATACGTGATGGAGTTACTTCTGGCAAGATGGCTACTATCAGGTCCACATATTAATTTGTTTGTTTTTAAATTTCGTGTTTCCATAAAGCAGTGAAAAACAAAAAACAAATGAAATTGATATTTATCTATAAATTTACTTTCTTGGCCATAACAAACAACTATATCAAATATTTGTATTTATATTTATGCAAATGCGCCCTTGATAGCCACCATTTACCTAGTACCAAAAAATCCACCAGATGTCAGTTGTGTTCCTTATTTTCTCGAATAGTATTTTCGTGAGGGGCAAAATCGCACAATTTATTATTTTAATTTTGGATTTTTTTTGCGAATTGTTAACAAAATATGCATGAATTAAATCGCGACAAATCGCGTTTTTTCAATTCACCACTAATAATTATGAAATTGGCACCGAAATCCAGTAATTGTAATAATAAAATCATCTACTTATATTATTTGAATGAATAATATAATAATGAGTAATTTAGCGAGCGAAGCGAGCATCTCCTTTTGGCTCTTTTGGCACGGACCTCTGTTTTTTTTTTTTTTGTTTGTTTATTTGTCGTCTGCTCGTATACATGTCGCACCGTTTATCCGATCGAGCTGAAATTTTGCACACATGTCCAGACCAAATATGAGATTTGCTGACCCTTTTTTTTTTGAAATTCCCTGATTGGTTCAAATTAAAAAAAAAATATCTTTCGATTTGTTGGTCCGATCAATTTGAAATTTAGCATAGTCATTTCAACTAACATTGTACCCAATCATAAAAAGTGTCAGCCAAATCCTCCCATTGCTTAAAATTTAAAACCATCTTTCCTGTGTTTTTTGAAATTTAAACTAGAACCGATTGAACGATCAACTTATAACTTAGCATGATGGTTGGGACCAACGTTATCTGCATTTTTGACAATTTTCATACTAATCTGTGTTTAAATCCAAAAGTGATTGACATTTTACGGAAATTTTGCGTGTTGGCTGTCAAATTCACGGCGACTTCGACTCTTCAGTTCAAGGCAAGGTAGTTAGAGCACCGTGTAGAGAACAGCTTACTTCACACTACTAAATTTAAGGTGACGGCAGCAGGGCTTCAAACGTGAAATCTGCTGCAATGTTAAACTCAGACCAGGTCTATAGAATGGAATGTCAAGGTCAAGTCAAGGTCTATGGATCGTACAAAACGGATACTAGCGCAGCGTTTTGATAGAAGTACAAACTAGATTTGTTTTCAATCTTACCTCGGTAGGTACAAAACCATGGTCAAACAAGGATTCACTTTTAAATCAACTCCTTCAATAATAAATAAAACATCCTTAATGAAATTCCCCGTTCTCGAGTGTTTTCATTCTCTTTTTAAATGAATTAACTGCCCAATAACCTAAGATAACATGCATCTGACATTGAGATCAAAGATTTAATTTTAATTGACTATCAATTAATGAAGAGAGATGATGTACTGGATCTAGTGATAAAACAGTTCCGATAACTGCCAATATCGTACACTGGCGCTAGTATCCGTTCTGTATTCTCGTCCGGGGGTGCGTTCCATGCATTTCCTTCTGCGAGTTCCGCCCGTAATTCGTATTCACGGGTCTCCATGGTAAAGCAGTCATCTGCCGTCACCTTAAATTTAGTAGTGTGAAGTAAGCTGTTCTCTACACGGTGGTTGGAGCAGAAACTTTCAAACGCATATGAAACTGAAAATGACCGTTCAACAGTCGATCTGATCTGATATTGTGTAGACACACTTATATCATATGAGTGGCCCCAGGTATATTTTTTGAAGGAGATCCTGGGATTTTTGAAAATTCACACGGAACCGTTCAATCATAAAGGTTCAATCTTTCAACTTAAAACTTTGCATGGTTATTTGGACCAATATTTAAGGAATTCTTTGAGATTTTTATACAAGTCTGTGACGAAATTCTGGAAATGATTAAACCAAGAAGATATGAGCATATTATCTTTGTAGATTATTCCTATTCATTGTGGTCGCTGGACGGACAGTGGAGTAAGGGAAATGATTAAACCAAGAAGTTATGAGCATATTATCTTTGTAGATTATTCCTATTCATTGTGGTCGCTGGACGGACAGTGGAGTAAGGGAAATGATTAAACCAAGAAGTATGAGCATATTATCTTTGTAGATTATTCCTATTCATTGTGGTCGCTGGACAGACAGTAGAGTAAGGGAAATGATTAAACCAAGAAGTTATGAGCATATTATCTTTGTAGATTATTCCTATTCATTGTGGTCGCTGGTCGGACAGTAGAGTAGGGGAAATGATTGAACCAAGAAGTTATGAGCATATTATCTTTGTAGATTATTCCTATTCATTGTGGTCGCTGGTCGGACAGTAGAGTAAGGAAAATGATTAAACCAAGAAGTTATGAGCATATTATCTTTGTAGATTATTCCTATTCATTGTGGTCGCTGGACGGACAGTGGAGTAAGGGAAATGATTAAACCAAGAAGTATGAGCATATTATCTTTGTAGATTATTCCTATTCATTGTGGTCGCTGGACGGACAGTGGAGTAAGGGAAATGATTGAACCAAGAAGTTATGAGCATATTATCTTTGTAGATTATTCCTATTCATTGTGGTCGCTGGACAGACTAGAGTAAGGGAAATGATTAAACCAAGAAGTTATGAGCATATTATCTTTGTAGATTATTCCTATTCATTGTGGTCGCTGGTCGGACAGTAGAGTAGGGGAAATGATTAAACCAAGAAGTATGAGCATATTATCTTTGTAGATTATTCCTATTCATTGTGGTCGCTGGACAGACAGTAGAGTAAGGGAAATGATTAAACCAAGAAGTTATGAGCATATTATCTTTGTAGATTATTCCTATTCATTGTGGTCGCTGGTCGGACAGTAGAGTAGGGGAAATGATTGAACCAAGAAGTTATGAGCATATTATCTTTGTAGATTATTCCTATTCATTGTGGTCGCTGGACGGACAGTGGAGTAAGGGAAATGATTGAACCAAGAAGTTATGAGCATATTATCTTTGTAGATTATTCCTATTCATTGTGGTCGCTGGACAGACTAGAGTAAGGGAAATGATTAAACCAAGAAGTTATGAGCATATTATCTTTGTAGATTATTCCTATTCATTGTGGTCGCTGGTCGGACAGTAGAGTAGGGGAAATGATTAAACCAAGAAGTATGAGCATATTATCTTTGTAGATTATTCCTATTCATTGTGGTCGCTGGACAGACAGTAGAGTAAGGGAAATGATTAAAATTAATGTTTCCAAACTTCACATTGTGTTTTTAACTATCACTTATAAATGCATGCTAATTTGTAACCCAGTGTCCTTATACATAGTTAACTAAAATAATATGTAAATATTTGTGGAATTTCTCCTGTAATGCTACAGTGTTAACTTGCATTAACTTATTTGTAACATTGAATCCATGCAAATGATGACATTTCTTGTGTCTCCGGGTATACATGAGAGGTCAGTACTTGTAATTGTCGCCATGAAATAGTTTATTTGAGTGTTATCAATAATGCATGAGCGCAGCTGCCTTTGGCTCGATATCAGCATTCCAAATGTGATTCTCATTTGAGTGGGTTTTTGTGCGTCGCGGGATAGTAGTGGAACCGGAGCGACTTCGAGACTTCCAATAAATACACAAACACGTCTGATTCACGCCACTGATGACTTTGAGCATCATTATTTCATGTCGTATCGGCGAACTTCTGCTCAACATTCTTGGTTTGATCTGGGATCTTGGGACGATTTTACAGAACTTGACAATATCGTGCAATATTTATAAGGATTTGGTAATATCGGCCAATATTTTACAAGAACCTTTTGACAAGAGAGTGCACGATCTTGCCGATAATTTTAGTCGTAAGGACTGGAGAACACGCGATATATAATTGAATCTAAATATTAATGCCAAAAGCTTGACGACCTCTGTTAGGTTCTTAGCAAGTCAAATGTCTCTACAAAAACATATTTGACGTCTCCAAGACAAACCAGACATTGTAAACATTTTACTTCGGGCATTTTTAGATTATATAAACATTACATATTTTAAATTCAATTATTTTAGCCCGAGGTTTAAACATTAGCAATTTCCCTCGACTGATTGAGTGAGCGTAGCGAGCGTCACCACGGTCTCTTATGACACTTTCTATGTGCTCAACCAATCCATAGTGCGTGTAGCGAGCGTCACCACGGTCTCTTATGACACTTTCTGTGTGCTCAACCAATCCATAGTGCGTGTAGCGAGCGTCACCACGGTCTCTTATGACACTTTCTATGTGCTCAACCAATCCATAGTGAGCGTAGCGAGCGTCACCACGGTCTCTTATGACACTTTCTATGTGCTCAACCAATCCATAGTGCGTGTAGCGAGCGTCACCACGGTCTCTTATGACACTTTCTGTGTGCTCAACCAATCCATAGTGCGTGTAGCGAGCGTCACCACGGTCTCTTATGACACTTTCTATGTGCTCAACCAATCCATAGTGCGTGTAGCGAGCGTCACCACGGTCTCTTATGACACTTTCTGTGTGCTCAACCAATCCATAGTGCGTGTAGCGAGCGTCACCACGGTCTCTTATGACACTTTCTATGTGCTCAACCAATCCATAGTGCGTGTAGCGAGCGTCACCACGGTCTCTTATGACACTTTCTATGTGCTCAACCAATCCATAGTGCGTGTAGCGAGCGTCACCACGGTCTCTTATGACACTTTCTATGTGCTCAACCAATCCATAGTGAGCGTAGCGAGCGTCACCACGGTCTCTTATGACACTTTCTATGTGCTCAACCAATCCATAGTGCGTGTAGCGAGCGTCACCACGGTCTCTTATGACACTTTCTATGTGCTCAACCAATCCATAGTGCGTGTAGCGAGCGTCACCACGGTCTCTTATGACACTTTCTATGTGCTCAACCAATCCATAGTGCGTGTAGCGAGCGTCACCACGGTCTCTTATGACACTTTCTGTGTGCTCAACCAATCCATAGTGCGTGTAGCGAGCGTCACCACGGTCTCTTATGACACTTTCTATGTGCTCAACCAATCCATAGTGCGTGTAGCGAGCGTCACCACGGTCTCTTATGACACTTTCTATGTGCTCAACCAATCCATAGTGCGTGTAGCGAGCGTCACCACGGTCTCTTATGACACTTTCTATGTGCTCAACCAATCCATAGTGCGTGTAGCGAGCGTCACCACGGTCTCTTATGACACTTTCTATGTGCTCAACCAATCCATAGTGCGTGTAGCGAGCGTCACCACGGTCTCTTATGACACTTTCTATGTGCTCAACCAATCCATAGTGCGTGTAGCGAGCGTCACCACGGTCTCTTATGACACTTTCTGTGTGCTCAACCAATCCATAGTGCGTGTAGCGAGCGTCACCACGGTCTCTTATGACACTTTCTATGTGCTCAACCAATCCATAGTGCGTGTAGCGAGCGTCACCACGGTCTCTTATGACACTTTCTATGTGCTCAACCAATCCATAGTGCGTGTAGCGAGCGTCACCACGGTCTCTTATGACACTTTCTGTGTGCTCAACCAATCCATAGTGCGTGTAGCGAGCGTCACCACGGTCCCTTATGACACTTTCTATGTGCTCAACCAATCCATAGTGCGTGTAGCGAGCGTCACCACGGTCTCTTATGACACTTTCTTTGTGCTCAACCAATCCAATCCATCTGAAATGTTGCACACATTTTAATCTGAGTGGTCTAGTGTCTTAGTTTTGAACACGAACCTGTGATGTTTTGAAAATTAAAACTGGAACCTTTTTACTCGGTCAACTTCAAATTTTGCTTGGGCGCAACATTTTAGGTGTTTTTGAAAATGTTCAGACTTATCAGTCGATCTTCAAACGCTACATTTTATGCGTGTTTGGAAATATTTGTAATATTTCTCAAAGGATATTTCAGATGTCTGATAACTTTTTTGAGTCATTTCGTTGTGGCTTTTTCCAAGGTCTAATTATAGCAGAAACTTGCAAACTTATCATTCGCATGCAAATACCACATTGTAAAAGTTATCTTCATCAGCTCTGCCTTTTCACAACTCTCAACTGCAGCTCGTGTAAGTTCCCAAGCGCTCGGCCCCTTTAGCAAATTGAGAGAGAATTTTTTTATAAGTGGGTGTAACTTTGATAGGATGTTCACATGATCAGTCTGATTGAGCGAGCGAAGCGAGCGTCTCCTTTTGGCTCTTTTGGCACGGACCTCTGTTTTTGTGTGTGTGTGTGTTTTTTTTCTGTTACTGAGGCTATATATGTCACAGTTTTTTTTCGATCGAGCTGAAATTTTGCAGACATGTTTGGACATTCTCTGGGCGTTGCTGACCCTAAATTTATTTGAAATCCATTCATTGCTTAAAATTTAAATAAACATCTCCTGAAGGTAGGTTGAAAAATGACAATGGTCTTCGATAAATCTGATCAAACTCATATTTTTGCTATACAGGTCAGAGTTTTTCTTCGATCGAGCTGAAATTTTGCACATATGTAGAGACAACCATTTCTGTATGTAGACCCAATTTTTTATTGAAATTCATTCATTGGTTAAAATTTAAATAAAAATCTGATAGGTTGAAAAATTAAAATGGTCTTTGATAAATGTGATCAAACTCATATTTTGCATGGTCAGTAAGACCAACATTGTCTCTTATTTTACAATTTTTCATCCTAATCAGTTAAGAACTTAAGAACTTATTGACATTTTTAATATCTGTCAGATATGAAGTATCGAAATGAATGTTTTCCAGTGCCAATTGAATTGATTCTGATTTGCTTTATGAACCAGGGTGCTTAGATGCTATTTAAAAGTTTCAATGAAAAGGACAATATTATACTTTTATGTTGATATCATATTTCAATTCAATATTGATGTGTATGTTTTCTGTGCGTTGTGTACGCATTTTCGGTTCGAGAATTTGCACGTACCCGTGCTCGCTCATCAACGCGTTATTCTGAGCGTTTTCCTAGTTGTAGATATATTAGCAGCACTTTTTAATTTTTGCTTCGTGCCTTGTTAATTATTCCCACAAATAAGTGATATGTGAAGGAGCCACTTCTGGCAAGATGGCTACTATTAAGGTGGATTCACACGGCCGCTCCAAACTTCGAGTTTAAAACTCAAGTTTACCAAAGTTCCGAATCACCGTTCCAAAAACCTACGTGTGAACTATGAAAAGATTCGAACTGCGAAGATTGAGTTCCAAACTTTCATAGTTCACACGGGAGTTTTTGGAACGGCGATTCGGAACTTTGGCAAACTTGAGTTTCAAACTCGAAGCTTGGAACGGCCGAGTGAATCCACCTTTAGGTCATCATATTAATTTGTTTGTTTTTACATTTCGTGTTTCCATAAAGCAGTGAAAAAACAAAAAACAAATGAACTTGATATTTAGCTATAAATTTACTTTCTTGGCCATAACAAACAACTATATCAAATATTTGTATTTATATTATTGCAAATGCGCCCTTGATAGCCGTCATTTACCTAGTACCACAAAATCCACCAGAGGTCAGTTGTGTTCCTTATTTTCTCGAATAGGCGCCGGTTATTCAACAAAACCGCGCAAAACTATGAAATTCCCGATACGATTGGAGATTGATATCAAATTTTAATCATGATTAGATAAAAGACAAACTTAGGTTATCACTTGGCACATTTTTTTAAATTAAATTTCATACGACCCCCAGCGAGACAAGAAAATATAAAAAATTTCACCAAAAACCAACTAATTATCACTTATTAACAAAGCAAACAATTTAAAATGTAACCATAAGTTTGTCTGATGTTTAAAATTTAAAATGATTTCGTCAAGCCATTTTGTCTTGAATCGTGTCCCAACACGTGGCTGTAACAAGCGCTTGGATGCGTGTGAAATGATGTCCAAAGCGTCATCGCGATACATCCAGTCTACTTGCTGCTCGGCTAATCGTGTCCCAACACGTGGCTGTAACAAGCGCTTGGATGCGTGTGAAATGATGTCCAAAGCGTCATCGCGATGCATCCAGTCTACTTGCTGCTCGGCTAATCGTGTCCCAACACGTGGCTGTAACAAGCGCTTGGATGCGTGTGAAATGATGTCCAAAGCGTCATCGCGATGCATCCAGTCTACTTGCTGCTCGGCTAATCGTGTCCCAACACGTGGCTGTAACAAGCGCTTGGATGCGTGTGAAATGATGTCCAAAGCGTCATCGCGATGCATCCAGTCTACTTGCTGCTCGGCTAATCGTGTCCCAACACGTGGCTGTAACAAGCGCTTGGATGCGTGTGAAATGATGTCCAAAGCGTCATCGCGAGGCATCCAGTCTACTTGCTGCTCGGCTAATCGTGTCATCGCTCTCGACGCAAGCACGTGTAACAACTGGCCTGCATGTGCACGCGGCGTCGGCGTCGTCCTTGAGGCGTCGGCCTTCACGTGTAGGATGTTCGTCCTGATTCATACAGACCGGCTTAGACTAGGCACTCTTCAACCCGATGACGCGGTTCCCTCAGTCGACAGGCTCGTAGACCACGACCACCTGCTTCCCGCTGTCGCCGCTATATTATTATACAACCGACTAGAGGCACGGCACTGTGCACTATAGTGCTAGAGGCACGGCACTGTGCACTATAGTGCTCGAGGCACGGCACTGTGCACTATAGTGCTCGAGGCACGGCACTGTGCACTATAGTGCTCGAGGCACGGCACTGTGCACTATAGTGCTCGAGGCACGGCACTGTGCACTATAGTGCTCGAGGCACGGCACTGTGCACTATAGTGCTCGAGGCACGGCACTGTGCACTATAGTGCTCGAGGCACGGCACTGTGCACTATAGTGCTCGAGGCACGGCACTGTGCACTATAGTGCTCGAGGCACGGCACTGTGCACTATAGTGCTCGAGGCACGGCACTGTGCACTATAGTGCTCGAGGCACGGCACTGTGCACTATAGTGCTCGAGACACGGCACTGTGCACTATAGTGCTCGAGGCACGGCACTGTGCACTAGTGCTCGAGGCACGGCACTGTGCACTATAGTGCTCGAGGCACGGCACTGTGCACTATAGTGCTCGAGGCACGGCACTGTGCACTATAGTGCTCGAGGCACGGCACTGTGCACTATAGTGCTCGAGGCACGGCACTGTGCACTATAGTGCTCGAGGCACGGCACTGTGCACTAGTGCTCGAGGCACGGCACTGTGCACTATAGTGCTCGAGGCACGGCACTGTGCACTATAGTGCACGAGGCACGGCACTGTGCACTATAGTGCTCGAGGCACGGCACTGTGCACTATAGTGCTAGAGGCACGGCACTGTGCACTATAGTGCTCGAGGCACGGCACTGTGCACAATAGTGCTAGAGGCACGGCACTGTGCACTATAGTGCTCGAGGCACGGCACTGTGCACTATAGTGCTCGAGGCACGGCACTGTGCACTATAGTGCTCGAGGCACGGCACTGTGCACTATAGTGCTCGTGCTTAAAACTTCATTTACGGTTGACCTTGAAATAATTGTACCAAACTTCGTGATTGAACGATTGAACGCGGTGTAGAATTATATTTGTTTTAATTTTTATTCATTTGGATCGTGCTGAGCCATAATTATCTCGAAAACATCGTAATTTTGAGTGATTAACGCGTCATACCTTTTCAATGCGGAAACTCTTTAGTTGCCCTCAACCCGCAAGTGATTCGTCCCGAATTCAAAGTCGGAATTACCTCACAATACAATAGGCATAACATTTGCTCATTTCAAATAAATTCCATCCCCAAATCCCACAAATCCCAAATCTCAGCTCGGCAAATCTCAGCAAATCTTGGGGTTGCCCCAATTCAGCTCGAAAAGACTTTCGTTCTGAATCAAGAATTGTTTTGAAATCGTTCAAGTTTTATTTGTTTTAAATTTGACAACTATAGGCCTTAGCCATAGAGGCCTTTAGTCTACATGCCTTAGCCTAAACTTTTTTTTTCGAAAACGTGAATCTCAAAATTGGCCTCCCGACTGTTTTGTTCGTTTCGCGTATTGACTGAAGGTTGAATGTAATTGGCCGCGTGTAGCTAGCGCCCCCGTGTGACAGTGACAGTGACATGCGACTTGTGACGCAATGATCTGGAATCTGGATCACATCGCTGCAGTCACAGTGACAGGAAGCTATTTGCACGCGCTTTGTTACTTACGTAGCTCGGCTTTGCTGGTAGGAACAAAACTCAATGTTTTTTTGCAATTTCACTGACATAACAAGAAAGTGAGTAAATGGAAGAGTTCTGTGCCTATAGCTCTTAATCGTATTGTCTTCTACTGAAGTGATTCCGGACTGCATGCAAGTGTTGGAACAGAACTGAGATTGCACTGAAAAGCCGTCTGTGGAACGCGTTAATGAGCGAGCACAGGTGACACGCATTCTCAATCGCCCACCTGCATTTATAACACTCTCACATTCTAATGAGCAGTTTTATTGCCGATAATTCTATTTTCTCTTCTTTTCAAGTTCATATTTTTTAATGTCGATAATCCATAGGTACTCTCTTCATTTCAAGTTCGAATAGCTTTCGTTATTTCTGAACGAAACAATGGTGATCAATGGTTTGGTCTTGACTTGCATGTCCAACTGTCCCCGCAATAGAAGTCAACGCGACCGTCTGGAATGTTCTTCCGATGTGTTGAATGTTGGAACAATGCACTTGAAGATTCCGAGCTGCTTGTCGGAGTCAATGGAAACCAGATTCCAATAGACAACTCCTTTACCCTCTGATGAAATGGAAACGAATCAAGAGATATTTCTGTTTCCTCGCATTAGTTGCAATTCTGAGTTTGTTTCGCGATAACATCTGCAGCCCAGGGTAGCTGGCAGGATACTTCTGTGTATAGAATCCACATGAAATGGCGCCATTCATTGGGATTAATGCGTTTTATAGTGTTTAAGTTGCCAAGTCCAAGGCTTGCAAAGAAAATTCAGCCAATCTGACATGAAACGTATATTTCCCAAAGATATGTCAGCGTTAGTGTGGATTTTGTACTTATACGTTTTTACAGCTTTTTATTGAGAGCAAACTGAGACTTCAACCAATCTTTCAACTTTTGACAACCTAAAAGTCATTTGCGTTCCATCACAACACAAATCAGCCACGAGGAGTGTATGGACTTGTGATGGATAATATAAAATATTTAGTGATGTAAAATGCTCGAGCAAATTCTTTTTGAGAATATTCTCGAGAATATTCTCGAGCACGAGCATTTTCTCGAGCATATTCTTAAAAATGCATCTAAGCTTATAGAAACTCGAACTTTTAGCTCAATTCCAAAAAGTATGTACTTTTATGGATCTTGCAACATAGTATTGTTATGGAGAACCAGTCGGGAATCGTTACTGAGGCTATACAGGTCAGAGTTTTCTTCGATCGAGCTGAAATTTTGCACACATATAGGGAACATTCCTGGGCGTTGCAGACCCAAATTTTTTGAAATCCCTGATTGGTTCAAATTTAAAAAAAATATCTTTCGATTGGTTGGTTCGATCAATTTGAAATTTTGACAAGTCATTACGACCAACATTATTTCCAATCTTACAAAGTTTCAGCCAAATCCTCCCATTGGTTAAAATTTGAAACCATCTTTCCTTTGATTTTTTAAATTTAAACTAGAACCGTTTGACCGATCAACTTAAAACTTTGCATGGTCATTGGGACCAACATTATCTGTATTTTTTACAATTTTCAGACTAATCTGTGCTTAAATCCAAAAGTTATTGACATTTTACCGACATTTTGTGTGTTGATGTCAAATTCTCGAAAATGTTTGATCACGGTAACGTCGAGCCTACTTTCAAACACATATGAAACTGATGTTCAACAGATCGATCTGATATTGTGTACACACACATAACAAATGAGTGGTCTCAAGTATATTTTTAGAACGAGAACCTGTGATCTCGTTCTAAAAATCTGTGATTTTTGAAAATTAACAAGGAACCGTTTGATCGTTAAAACTTCAACTGAAAACATGGATACTGGGACCAATATGTTAGGAACGTTTTGAGATTTTCATACCAGTCTGCGACGAAATTCAAGAATTATTGGCTTTTAAGGACATTTTCGATAGACAGAATTTCGGTTTGAGGAGTTGCGCGTATCCGTGCTCGCTCATGCTCGCTATCCCTGCCTATGTATTGCACAGCCTTCCAAGGCCATAAAATGGTGCAAAAACATTCAAACTTGAACTTTTTATATATAATAATAATTTTCAAACCTCTGGTGAGAATATTCTCAAATATTCTCGGAGAATAATCTCTTTGAGAATATTCTCGAGCACGGAGAATATTCTCATGAGAATATTCTCGGCTCACATCTCTAAAAATATTACATTAAAATATAACACTATCATTTTAAAGTAGGAAAAAAATAGAAGTAGAATGAGAAATATAAAAACTGCAAAAGAAATAGCATCTATTATCTTGAAAAGTATCTGACTTGAGTCCTGATTGTGGGTCTGCTCGAGGTTGAAGCACTGCAAGTGTAATAGCATCTATTATCTTGAAAAGTATCTGACTTGAGTCCTGATTGTGGGTCTGCTCGAGGTTGAAGCACTGCAAGTGTAATAGCATCTATTATCTTGAAAAGTATCTGACTTGAGTCCTGATTGTGGGTCTGCTCGAGGTTGAAGCACTGCAAGTGTAATAGCATCTATTATCTTGAAAAGTATCTGACTTGAGTCCTGATTGTGGGTCTGCTCGAGGTTGAAGCACTGCAAGTGTAATAGCATCTATTATCTTGAAAAGTATCTGACTTGAGTCCTGATTGTGGGTCTGCTCGAGGTTGAAGCACTGCAAGTGTAATAGCATCTATTATCTTGAAAAGTATCTGACTTGAGTCCTGATTGTGGGTCTGCTCGAGGTTGAAGCACTGCAAGTGTAATAGCATCTATTATCTTGAAAAGTATCTGACTTGAGTCCTGATTGTGGGTCTGCTCGAGGTTGAAGCACTGCAAGTGTAATAGCATCTATTATCTTGAAAAGTATCTGACTTGAGTCCTGATTGTGGGTCTGCTCGAGGTTGAAGCACTGCAAGTGTAATAGCATCTATTATCTTGAAAAGTATCTGACTTGAGTCCTGATTGTGGGTCTGCTCGAGGTTGAAGCACTGCAAGTGTAATAGCATCTATTATCTTGAAAAGTATCTGACTTGAGTCCTGATTGTGGGTCTGCTCGAGGTTGAAGCACTGCAAGTGTAATAGCATCTATTATCTTGAAAAGTATCTGACTGGAGTCCTGATTGTGGGTCTGCTCGAGGTTGAAGCACTGCAAGTGTAATAGCATCTATTATCTTGAAAAGTATCTGACTTGAGTCCTGATTGTGGGTCTGCTCGAGGTTGAAGCACTGCAAGTGTAATAGCATCTATTATCTTGAAAAGTATCTGACTGGAGTCCTGATTGTGGGTCTGCTCGAGGTTGAAGCACTGCAAGTGTAATAGCATCTATTATCTTGAAAAGTATCTGACTTGAGTCCTGATTGTGGGTCTGCTCGAGGTTGAAGCACTGCAAGTGTAATAGCATCTATTATCTTGAAAAGTATCTGACTTGAGTCCTGATTGTGGGTCTGCTCGAGGTTGAAGCACTGCAAGTGTAATAGCATCTATTATCTTGAAAAGTATCTGACTTGAGTCCTGATTGTGGGTCTGCTCGAGGTTGAAGCACTGCAAGTGTAATAGCATCTATTATCTTGAAAAGTATCTGACTTGAGTCCTGATTGTGGGTCTGATCGAGGTTGAAGCACTGCAAGTGTAATAGCATCTATTATCTTGAAAAGTATCTGACTTGAGTCCTGATTGTGGGTCTGATCGAGGTTGAAGCACTGCATGTGAAATAGCATCTATTATCTTGAAAAGTATCTGACTTGAGTCCTGATTGTGGGTCTGCTCGAGGTTGAAGCACTGCAAGTGTAATAGCATCTATTATCTTGAAAAGTATCTGACTTGAGTCCTGATTGTGGGTCTGCTCGAGGTTGAAGCACTGCAAGTGTAATAGCATCTATTATCTTGAAAAGTATCTGACTTGAGTCCTGATTGTGGGTCTGCTCGAGGCTGAAGCACTGCAAGTGTAATAGCATCTATTATCTTGAAAAGTATCTGACTTGAGTCCTGATTGTGGGTCTGCTCGAGGTTGAAGCACTGCAAGTGTAATAGCATCTATTATCTTGAAAAGTATCTGACTTGAGTCCTGATTGTGGGTCTGCTCGAGGTTGAAGCACTGCAAGTGTAATAGCATCTATTATCTTGAAAAGTATCTGACTTGAGTCCTGATTGTGGGTCTGCTCGAGGCTGAAGCACTGCAAGTGTAATAGCATCTATTATCTTGAAAAGTATCTGACTTGAGTCCTGATTGTGGGTCTGCTCGAGGCTGAAGCACTGCAAGTGTAATAGCATCTATTATCTTGAAAAGTATCTGACTTGAGTCCTGATTGTGGGTCTGCTCGAGGTTGAAGCACTGCAAGTGTAATAGCATCTATTATCTTGAAAAGTATCTGACTTGAGTCCTGATTGTGGGTCTGCTCGAGGTTGAAGCACTGCAAGTGTAATAGCATCTATTATCTTGAAAAGTATCTGACTTGAGTCCTGATCGAGGTTGAAGCACTGCAAGTGTAATAGCATCTATTATCTTGAAAAGTATCTGACTTGAGTCCTGATTGTGGGTCTGCTCGAGGTTGAAGCACTGCAAGTGTAATAGCATCTATTATCTTGAAAAGTATCTGACTTGAGTCCTGATTGTGGGTCTGCTCGAGGCTGAAGCACTGCAAGTGTAATAGCATCTATTATCTTGAAAAGTATCTGACTTGAGTCCTGATTGTGGGTCTGCTCGAGGCTGAAGCACTGCAAGTGTAATAGCATCTATTATCTTGAAAAGTATCTGACTTGAGTCCTGATTGTGGGTCTGCTCGAGGTTGAAGCACTGCATGTGAAATAGCATCTATTATCTTGAAAAGTATCTGACTTGAGTCCTGATTGTGGGTCTGCTCGAGGTTGAAGCACTGCAAGTGTAATAGCATCTATTATCTTGAAAAGTATCTGACTTGAGTCCTGATTGTGGGTCTGCTCGAGGTTGAAGCACTGCAAGTGTAATAGCATCTATTATCTTGAAAAGTATCTGACTTGAGTCCTGATTGTGGGTCTGCTCGAGGCTGAAGCACTGCAAGTGTAATAGCATCTATTATCTTGAAAAGTATCTGACTTGAGTCCTGATTGTGGGTCTGCTCGAGGTTGAAGCACTGCAAGTGTAATGCGTGCTGACGACGCAACGGTATCCGGCCAAGTACAACACGTACATGAGACATGGGAACTCATTGCGTGTTCCATTACATTGCAAGACCTCCGCAGCTTAGATCCTCAGACCCACTGGACATCACTTCGAAACACTTCGCAAGTGCTTACATGTCGTCAAAGATGTAACACTATTACCTACTTTTTGTGCCATTCTTTTTGCTCATTTTATATTTTCAATCCTATACTTCTATTTTTATAGAAAATAATAAATTATTTTTCATTAAAAAATGTTTTTGGCCACTATTTTGGACACTAATATTTTTTCCTCTAGGCCTGGGTTAATACCTTTTGCTTTTAAGGATGAAGATTTATTTATTAATGCGATATTTTCTTTGAGCAAATTCGGTTGTATTGCGCAATATTTGTATTTTTCCTTTAACATCTTTCAAATTAAGAAAATATCATAAACAAAGTAATTCCTTATGAATTGAGTAGATTGAATCTTTGGGGCAACATTTACATTTCGATTATGTATAATATTATATTTAATTTTCAATTGCTTCGTACTAAATACTTATAGTCCAATTTGATTGTTATTTAAATGATAAATGTGAGTTGTAGTTACTCGACCATATCGTAGTTCGTGATATTTAAATCTAAATCTACGAGTTTTCATATTTTGTTCGCATTTCATGTGGGCGTTCAGTTCTTAATTGATCAATTACTCCGGTGCATTCTGGGGCATCATAGTGGTAGAAACAATTATTCTATAGCCCATATAAATTGTGTTCTATAAATTATCAGGGCCGAGAAAGCGAATCTGCATAAAATCGATGTTTTTGACATTGTTTTGTTAATTAAGTTAACCGATTGTTAAGCGGTTTTCTCCATCCGACTGCTCTGGTGTTTTTTGTTGATTGTTTTGGTGAAATGTTATCTGTAATATATTGGAAAGTGAATGAAAGTGTGTAATTGTGTTGATTGCAGTTGTCATTTGTAAACGTATCCTGGCCATTAGCCCAGTGTACTGTGTTGTTGTGTTCTACAACGACGTAGCGTGGACAAGAACATGGTTGAACCTTCGGCAATCTGTCTGACTTACATCCAGCTTCCTTCGACACAGACTCGAGTCATATTGAGAGTTTGTCGGACGCGGAGTAGAAGTATTCCGAAAGGTCGACATGTTAAGGGGCAGGTTCACCCTCTAGGCCGCTATTTTCACATTGTGACCGTGAAGTTGAAGAGCCGCAAAGTTGCACTGTCAAGATGTTTCGTCATAAAAAATTGTCGGCATTTTAGGGGTAGGTTTTCTAAGCAATACAAAAATTCTTACAGAATTGAACAGTTTTACAATCTGGAATTTGACAATAATATCTCCAAACTCACTTTTATGCGAATTTGTAATTAATAGATTGATTGTACACTCCCCCAAATAATAAACGGTACTCGAAAGAAAATGAATTGACTGATTAAGGTTTGATGGCATCATCCCATGAAGTCAGTGCTAACGTATTATCTAACTCTTTTAGGTGAGCTCTGATTTCATTGATAATAACAAGGATTGATTGTCAAGGAACCGGCCCAGCAGCCAATACGTTTTGTACCAAGTACCGTTTATTATTTGGGGGACCTACTGTTTAAAGAGATATATTAAAAACGTGTTGGCTAATTCTTCGGATTTCTAAATTCCACCTACCTATCAGACAAAATTGATTTACTTTGCTGATTTCCATAAACCCCGACAAATTCGTCTATTCAAAATCGTATGTTTTCGATTAAATTTGATTTTAAAGTTTACGAGCGGATTTGAAAAGCAATCGACTTTTATTATACAAAATACAGCCGCTCATATGACTTCTCGATCAAATATATCATATGTTATGTATGTTTCATAAGCATGTTGTTTGTCGAAATACAGCCGCTCATATGACTTCTCGATCAAATATATCATATGTTATGTATGTTTCATAAGCATGTTGTTTGTCGAAATACAGCCGCTCATATGACTTCTCGATCAAATATATCATATGTTATGTATGTTTCATAAGCATGTTGTTTGTCGAAATACAGCCGCTCATATGACTTCTCGATCAAATATATCATATGTTATGTATGTTTCATAAGCATGTTGTTTGTCGAAATACAGCCGCTCATATGACTTCTCGATCAAATATATCATATGTTATGTATCATATGTTTTGTATGTTTCATAAGCATGTTGTTTGTCGAAATACAGCCGCTCATATGACTTCTCGATCAAATATATCATATGTCATATATCATATGTTTTGTATGTTTCATAAGCATGTTGTTTGTCGAAATACAGCCGCTCATATGACTTCTCGATCAAATATATCATATGTCATATATCATATGTTATGTATGTTTCATAAGCATGATGTCTGTCAAAATACAGCCGCTCATATGACTTCTCGATCAAATATATCATATGTCATATATCATATGTTTTGTATGTTTCATAAGCATGTTGTTTGTCGAAATACAGCCGCTCATATGACTTCTCGATCAAATATATCATATGTCATATATCATATGTTATGTATGTTTCATAAGCATGATGTCTGTCAAAATACAGCCGCTCATATGACTTCTCGATCAAATATATCATATGTCATATATCATATGTTATGTATGTTTCATAAGCATGTTGTTTGTCGAAATACAGCCGCTCATATGACTTCTCGATCAAATATAGCATATGTTATGTATGTTTCATAAGCATGTTGTTTGTCGAAATACAGCCGCTCATATGACTTCTCGATCAAATATATCATATGTTTTGTATGTTTCATAAGCATGTTGTTTGTCGAAATCTTGTTGAGATAACATTTTCTCCCATAACTTTTTTAATTTTTAAGGAAGTTCTCAAGCCTGTATTTATAATGAACTATATGTTATTTTAAAATCGTTTCGTATTGCCGTGAAATGTGTGTAATTTCCCCCGAATGGACAGTTACTCCCGGCAAGTAATGGACCTGTAATGACGGACGGAAGTGATGTTTTCGGGATCGTGCTGCGAGAGATGTAACTAGGTACAAGGACCGGGTGTGTTTTATCTAATATATGCATCTCATGGATTCCAGCTTCTGTTTCCCAAATCCGAGCGCAAAAGACTCACTCGTTCTGAATAGAAAGATAATCTCACGCTGAATTCCACCTGGGAAGTTGAAGCAAACACAAATACAATTCCAAGATACCTGAGCAAGTTAATTACTCTCATTTTCAAGTGCAATTATTTTCCCTGAAACATTATATTTTATTCTGTAAGTCTATTAAATTAAGTACATTATATGTGTGCTTGTGTCGTTTTTGCCTCATTGTAGATTCATTTCCCGAAACATCGCACCGAAAGTAGCGACTAAAAAGTAAACATTCGCATAACAAATCATCTTGCTCGTTTGCCTCTTAGTATTTATCCCGTACAACACTTTCTATGTTTCACCTCTAAAAAGCGCATAAAACGCGTCAATTGACATAATGCAATGTAATTTAGTGCGTGTCGATGTTATCCAACTGATTCCTGATTGATCGGAATCAGTTGTTTTTGCTCCATGCGCGATGGAGCGTCGATCCGGGTGTTTCTGCGCAGGCGGATGTCGCGAGTGAACACGTGTTAGTGATGCTTTCTTTGCGACTTCCGGTACGCGCGCTGTGATGCAAGCTTCACGCCTGTCATTATGTCATTCAGCCCACGTTAGAGGGTGGTGGGAGGAATAACAGGGGACCGGGGGCGCTTGCCTTCTGTACGGACAAGGCATGGAAAATATCCTCTAGGTACTTTCAATTGCTGAGTTTAAGCATGTTTCGAACTCCCATGGCTTGCAGGATAGTTGCAGGGACCTCATCTCTGGTGTGTGTTGCATGGAACCTAACTCCATGGGGGCTAACTTCTATCTGTGAGCGAATGTTATCTTTTTTTAATTCCTGTGAATGTAGGAAAATGCAGCTCAAATCGGAAATAAATAATAATACAATTTGAAGTTTTTTGTTCCGTCGAATTATAGATCATGTCCTAAATGTTATCAGTCATTACACATATCCTGGGTCTACGCCCCAGACCCGCTATGCTTCGGGACCCTCCAGACCCCCATATTGGTCTTCAGAATCCCATGAAATCCTGTGGACGCCCAAAGCATATAGAAGTAATCTTATAGGAGTAATTCTAAATCCAACATTGTCGAAATGTTCCAACAACCAAACGCAACATGTCGGCAAGTTGGATCACGCGGCTTCTCTCATAATGCAGCATCTTTCTAGACACTTCTGTCGGAAACTGGATTTATTACGTCCGAAATTAGTTTCTAAAGTATTAACCCCCCCCCCCCCCCCCCCCCCCTCTTGACCAGTGACCACCCATCACGGCCAAGAGGTTTACATGAGGTATGGTCAGACAGGTCAGCGAGGTCAGCGGGGTAGTCGTAAGTCGAGGGTATACCTTTTATATACATTAATCATGCCTCTATCAAAAAAGGTAAAAGGTGCCATAAAGCTGTCATTTGATACAGAAAATCGCTTTTTCTATTGATGCTGAAACTTTATATTTTAGAAATTTGACTTGTAGTTGATACATGAAATAACTAACGTTGAAAAAAATGACGAGAGATTTCTGGAAAAAGTATAGAAATAGAGAGCAAATGAAATATGTATTGGGTCCAAAACGAATGACCTTGAGGAAAAGTGTCTTATTGAGTAATGTTTTTATCTTTTGAGTCGACGACTGCAATGCAATGCGCAAGGAAGAAGCAGGCAGGCACCCCGCGCTAGACTCGCCTCTAGGTGCTTGCGGTATTCTTACTGTTAGTCCACCGGTCAGCTCAGCCGTGTTACCTTGCCACTTGCCGCTTGCTTGCCTGCCACTTAGCCTCCTTGATCATCAGGCCACATCATGCCCACCATTGCACACCACACCACACCACACCACATCACAATGTCACTTATAGCTGGCGCGGGTTTTACATTTTTCACAGAAATGGAACATCTAGATTTTTTAAAAATATTTCAGATATAGTTTTCGATTTTTACCAAAGTAAAGTTAAAATGTCGCAATCAATCAGATACTTCAACATGATTGAAACAGTCAAGTTGGTTTATCAATCACAGATAGATATTATGGTTTATGGCGCTCAATGGCGAAATTATCAGCGCCAGAATCAATCAATCACAATTTAACTTTGGGAATACAGGTTGTTTGGTTTTATTTACGTTTATTTCTGCTTCGCAAGGAAACTTTTATTTTTCATAAGAGTCATGTAGCAAAGGAGTAAAGGAAAGCTGGGAATCCTACAACTGAAAGACTAGAGGACATTTTATCTATACTCTGAATCTCTGCTGAATCTCTACTCTGGTGGTGACATTTCTATGAATGGTTTTACTATTCTTCTAGAAATGACTGAAACTTGCTCAGGTCTTAGTATCAAATAGATTTCATAACTAAATGTGTGTGTTTTCTGCCGGACTCGCCATCAACCCTGACCAACCTGGCAGATACAAGCGGGAATAGTTCCAGATGATTACCCATCAGTACAACACTCCGTCCGGTGTTTACCTCCCTCTTGTAACATGAAACATGCCAATGACATGGGCTTGCATGTAACAGTAGATGTTTTGACAGGTGAAGGTGACTGCATTGATCTCAAATGATGTCAAGTCAATATTTCGCGATCAGATTCAAACGTGAACCAATTACTAATAAGTCGGAGACGACAAGTTTTCACCGCGACAAATCACCGTAATAAGAAAACGTAATGTAAATATAACACAATACATTGTCGTCATTTACAGAGCTGGGAGAAGTGAGTCCACAACGCCTCAATAATGAGCTATGTGTTGAATCATAGCCTCACTCTTCTCGTACTAACATTATGAACGCATTGTAATACATTTTTATCTCATCGCCGGCATCAAAATGATCGACCTAGTAATTTGACATTTTCTGCAACTGTCATCAACAATACAATAACGTACTACATCTTGCATTGGGGGACAATAATTTTTCAATATAAAAATAATGGATTGAAGTTGAAAAATTTACCAAAAATTGGTAATTTTCAAATTTCCATACACCCTTTTAGTAAACTATTTGACAGTACAACGACGCGCGCGAAGAAAGCTCTACAAGAGCATGTGGATTGCTTGGCCATGACAGAGACTCACCATGTAGTGCTGTCTCAGTCGGTCATGTCTTGTAGACGCGAAGTATCCACGGGATGACAGAGCGAGGTGGACACACGTGCTCACTCACTCACTGCTGGCCGCACACTACACTGACTGACACTGCTCAGAGTCTACTCAGAGTCAGCTGTGCGGTGCGGGTCAACACTCTCTAGTCTCTACCTACCTGGACCTGCAGCGCGCCAAGCACATTCCCTTGACACCAGCACCCAGGGGTAGGGCCTTGGATTACCATTTATAAATATTATAATACAAACGAAAAAAAAAGAAAATCACTAAAAATATTTTTTTTCAAAATCCTTATAGGTAATAGCACTTTCTCTGGTGTTAGTTTTGTGTGTTTTGCCTGCAATGCTCAGGTCACACCAATCAACCAATCGATATGACATTTTGCACCCATACTAATGTTATCTGAGCGGACTGGTGTAGTTTTTTAACAGAGTTCTGTGATTTTTTGTAAATTAAAACTGGACCCGTTTGACCGATCAACTTCAAATTTTACATGGTCATTGGGACCAACATTTTAGGTGGTTTTGTAAATTTTCATACTAATCTGTCGTCAACTTCAAAGTTATTGACATTTTACGGAAATTTTATGCGTGTTTGGGAATATGTGTCAAATTTCTTGAAGGAAATGTCAGATATTTCAGGACTGCTTTTTTGACGTATTTTGTTTTGCAGAGCCATATGAATTCACATGCAATACGGGCCCGCTATCAACGCGATTTCGCCATACGCTAGATACAGATTGCTATTCC
This sequence comes from Leuctra nigra, assembly GCA_934045905.1. Lineage (NCBI taxonomy): Eukaryota > Metazoa > Arthropoda > Insecta > Plecoptera > Leuctridae > Leuctra > Leuctra nigra. Next base: position 61,904,079 of record OW203761.1, on the reverse strand, counting down.
GTCAGCAATCGGCCAATCGCATGTAGTTGTATAATCAGGATCCCGGGCCTCATCACACTGTCAATGTTATCCCAGAAAAAAACACTCCGTGTAAAAAAGGCAGCCAAGTCTCTTTACTTTAAAAAAAAATCAACACCGAAAAGGAGTGATATCAAAAAAGGAGCCAAGTCAATGACATTTCCAAATATTTAATCGTATTTTTGAAATAAAAGTATAAACACCGAGAAATACTTTACAAAAGGACTTGCGCATCGTTTTTTTAAAGACATCATTCTATCCTAAAAGTGGAAAGAAATTTACAAGTATAGGTACATTTTCCTCTTTCTATTAGAGCCAGAATCTATGAATCAAGCTACTTTTAGTACAATGGCTATTTTATAGTTTTGTCAATGGCGATAGAAGAAAGATTATAAGGATTAAACTAGGAAAACGCTCTGGGTAACGCGTGGATGAGCGAGCACGGATACGCGCAACACCTCGAACCGAAATTCTGTCTATTGAAAATGTCATTAAAAGCAAAGCAAATAATTATTGAGTTTCGTCACTGACTTGTATGAAAATCTTCAAAAATTCCAAAATAACCATGCAAAGTTTTAAGCTGATCGATTGAACCTATATGATTGAACGGTTCCGTGTTAATTTTCAAAAATCACAGATCTCCTTCAAAAAATATACCTGGGACCACTCATATGATATTAGTGTGTGTACACAATACTAGGAAAACGCTCTGTATAACGCGTTGATGAGCGAGCACGGACACGCGCAACACTTCGAACCGAAAATATGTCGATCGACAATATCATTAAAAGCCAATAATTCTTGAAATTCGTCAGACTTGTAGGTATAAAAATCTCCAAATATTCCTAAAGTATTAGTCCCAATAGCCATGCAAAGTTTTAAGTTGATCGATTGAACCTTTATGATGAAAATGTTCATTGTTAAAATTCAAAATTCATAGGATATATTTTAAAAAATAAACCTGGGACCACTCATATGATAAAAGTGTGTGTACTTACACAATATTAGACGATCTGTTGAACGGTCATATCAGTTTCATACGTTTGAAAGTTTCTGCTCTAACTACCTTGGAACTATAAAGAGTCGAAGAAGCCGTGATCAACATTTTCGAGAAATTTGACAGATAACACGCAAAATGTCAGTAAAATGTCAATAACTTTTGGATTTAAACACAGATAAGTCTGAAAATTGCCAAAAATACAGATAATGTTGGTCCCAATGACCATGCAAAGTTTTAAGTTGATCGGTCGTACGGTTCTAGTTTAAATTTCAAAAATCATGAAAGATTTTTTTTAAATTTTAACCAATGGGAGGATTTGGCTGAAACTTTGTATGATTGGGTAAAATGTTAGTGGTAATGACTTGTCAAAATTTTAAATTGATAAAATAAACCAATCGAAAGATAATTTTTTTAAAATTTGAACCAATCACGGGATCCCGTTCAAAAACGATCCCAAGGGCCGCATAGAGTACGTTAGTATGTGTACAAAATTTCAGATTGATTGCTTGAGCGGTTTGACCTGGGGTGTGACCACAAAAAAAAATACAAAAAAAAACACACAGAGAAAGTGCCATAAGAGTACCGTGGTGACGCTCGCTACGCTCGCTCAATCAGATCGATCTGTTGATTATTAGTGTCATGCGTTTGAAAGTTTCTGTCCTAACTACCTTGGAACACTGGAACTGAGGCGTCAAAGTCGCCGTGATCCATAGCAACAAGCAAAATGTCCGTAAAATGTCAATAACTTTTGGATTTAAACACAGATTTGTCTGAAAATTGTCAAAAACACAGATAATGTTGGTCCCAATGACCATGCAAAGTTTTAAGTTGATCGGTAAAACGGTTCTAGTTTAAATTAAAAAAAATGGCAGTAAAGATGGTTTTAAATTTTAACCAATCAGAGGATTTGGCTGAAACTTTGTATGATTGGGTAAAATGTTAGTGGTAATGACTTGTCAAAATTTCAATTTGATCAAAACAACCAATCAAAAGATAATTTTTTTTAAATTTGAACCAATCAATGGATTTCAAAAAAAATTGGGTTTGCAACAATCGGAAATGTTACTTACATGTGTGCAAAATTTCAGCTCGATCGAAGAAAAACTCTGACCTGTATATCGTCAGGCACAGAAAAAAATAAATAAACAAAAAAACTGAGGTCCGTGCCAAAAAAGCCAAAAGGAGACGCTGCTCAATAACAATTGGAAGTGGGCTCATACATATTCTTGCAGTACTGTAATATGGTGATATTAGAAAGGTATCTTTTCATTATTTGATCTTGACTGAAGGAAATCATGAAACGTTGTCAAATAATTACTTACTATCTATGGAACACTATTATATATTTTTGAAGTGTCAAGTGTAGGTACACTCGGCCAAACAAAACTTGAACGTTGACCAAATTTGAATGACTGCTGGTCATGTCCCATAACCAATCAATGCTTGTTATTATCATTGAAATGTGAGGTCACCTACTAGAGTGAGACAATGAGATCGCTTAGACTGACTTCTGATGGTGCGATCTTACATTTATCAGCCTATCAGATTTATTGAACGTTCAAGTTTTGTTTGGCCAAGTGTACATACGTAAAAAGTTAAATTTTTTAATAGAATTTTTAATAGAATTTCAATGTGACTGTGAACTTTGTGAAATGTGTTGTTATAAAATGTGGATTAATAGAAATTTATTTCATGATGAGAATGTATAACGCATGAGCCTTAATAAACAATATTACGAAGATAACTATTGTGTATTATTAGAAAACATAGGCAAAAAGTTTCATAGCGTACATATTCAAATCGAAAATATTTTACAGTATGTATGTATAATATGTAATTGAAAGATGTTTCCCTATTATTCTAAAAATTCTTAATGACGGTTGTATATAAATGGCATGCTTATGAGTAGAAAAATGTCTTTAAAAAAACGATGCGCCAAGTCCGTTTGTAAAGTATTTTTCGGTGTTCATTCTTTTATTTCAAAAATACGATTAAATATTTAGAAATGTCATTGACTTGGCTCCTTTTTTGATGTCACTCCTTTACGATGTTGAATTTTTTTAAAGTAAAGAGACTTGGCTGCCTTTTTTACACAGAGTGTTTTTTCTGGGATATCACTTCTTTTGTTAGTTTATTCATACAGCTTGTAGCACATGTCCGAGCAAGGACTAATTTCTTTAAAAAAATACGCCTCAACCGATTTGTATAGGTACTAAGAAAAGTTGCGTTTGGTAAAAGATTAAAATGATTATCCAAAATGAATAGCTTAGGTTTCGTTACAATCGGTCCAGCCGTTTTCGATATATGACGTCACTTCCGGTTTTGAAATAGCGGCCGATAATAATGTCGTCTTGAATTCATAATTATAATTCCTACAAAATTGCATAATTTGATTGCAAGCGGTTCAGCCGTTTTCAATATATGACGTCACTTTCGGTTTTGAAATGGCGGCCGAAAATAATGTCAACTTAAATTTATAAATATAAGGGCTATATAATTACATATTTTAGATGCAATCGGTACAGCCGTTTTCGATATATGACGTCACTTCCGGTTTTGAAATGGCGGCCGAAAATAATGTGGTCTTGAATTCATAATTATTAGTCCTACATATTTCCAAAATTTGGTTGCAATCGGTACAGCCGTTTTCGATATATGACGTCACTTCCGGTTTTAACAATGGCGGCCGAATAAATAATGGCGGCCGTATAAATGGCATATGCTTATGAATAGAAAAAGTCTTTAAAAAAACGATGCGTTAAGTCCTTTTGTAGTATTTCTCGGTGTTTATTCGTTTATTTCAAAAATACGATTAATTATTTGGAAATGTCATTGACTTGGCTCCTTTTTTGAAATCACTCGTTTTCGGTGTTGAAGTTTTTTAAAGTAAAGAGACTTGGCTGCCTTTTTTACACGGAGTGTTTTTTCTGGGATATCACTTCTTTTGTTAGTTTATTCATAAAGCTTGTAGCACAAAATGTCCGAGCAAGGACTAATTTCGTTTTAAAAATACGCCTCAACCGATTTGGATACTAAGAAAAGTTGCGTTTTATATTAGATTAAAATAATTATCCAAGAAGAATAGCTTAAGTTTCGTTATAATCGGTCCAGTCGTTTTCGATATATGAAGACATTTCCGGTTTTGAAAATGGCGCCGAGAACACTGCAACCTTGAATTTATAATTATTTACAAAGTACGTTTACTAATATCTATTTAAAAGTATAAAGTGGTGAATATAGTGTCATTTACATATTTATGACGTAATTTAGCATATTTATGACGTCAATTCCGGTATAGGTAATAAGAAAACAAACTAGTTGATACTTCATGAACGACCATCTGAATTCATAATCCCTATCCGTGTGTTCGTAAATCCATCCGGATGGAAGGATGGAATCCATCCAATTCAAAATGTTGTACTTAAATACATAGATTAGTGGGCGTGGCCTGATGCGTCATTAATCCGTTTCCGTGCCGTGCCGAGCTTCTAGCAGCACCTTCATCAGGTAATAAGTATACCTGAATTTTTTGGATGGATTCAAAATTAAAATGGCGCCATTGGTAATGATGGCATATGCTTATGAATAGAAAAAGTCTTTAAAAAAACGATGCGTTAAGTCCTTTTGTAGTATTTCTCGGTGTTTATTCGTTTATTTCAAAAATACGATTAATTATTTGGAAATGTCATTGACTTGGCTCCTTTTTTGAAATCACTCGTTTTCGGTGTTGAAGTTTTTTAGAGTAAAGTTATTCTAAATACAATAATATTATCATTTTACACAGAGTACACAGCACTTTGGCAGAAAAAATGAAAGGTCAACAACGATGTCTAACTTATTAGAGGTGCTTTTTATTTAGCAAGGCAGTAGATATTTATTACATACACTTTTCAGACAACGGAATCAAAGTCCTATTTAAGAGTCGACAGGACTCGCAGAAAATTTCGATTCCGATGTAAAAAAAATCCTATAAATGCATGAAAATGCATTAGCTCTGGGTTGTACGTGACATTTGTGACAATTAATCGTGTGTTGCATGTTGCACTTACTGCTGTGAAGTAAGTTATTTTAATTCAAATACTGAAAACCACAAAAAACCATAAAAAGGCGGCCCCTACTTTTTTCTTAACGGCTTGTCCGATTGTTTTCAAAATTTAACAGCATAGAGATAAAGAGTAAATCTGTGTCTCTAGTGATCGAAAAAAATAATAAAAAATGTTTTTTCTCGTTTTGAGGAAGTGCTAACATGGGCAATATATGTGTCTTTTTGGCACCTCTGCCCTGAAATAACTAAACAAAAAATAAAACTTTGGGGCTACTAGAGACACAGATCTACTCTTTATCAATAACCTGCGAAAATTTGAAGACAATCGGTAAAGCCGTTTAGAAAAAAGTAGGGGCCGCCTTTTTGTGCTTCATAAAACATGGATTTCATCAAGTATTGTAGACTCTTAAAATGGCCGCATTTTTCTTCTGTCCCATCGGAAACTTGGATGTTTCTTGTACTCAATCGACTTTAATTTTACAGTTTTGGATGGATTCCATCCAGATTTTCCAGATTATAGTTTGGATGGATTTACGAACACACGATATATTTCCGTAAAATCGGTCATGCCGGTTGTAATATATGACGTCACTTCCGTTTTCATTTAGTGGTTCCGTTAATTTGTTTATTCATTTTTCACAATTGATTTTTCAAATAAATTGCAGAATGAATACGCAGGAGCTATAGTTCAGTTGCAATCGGTACAGGCGTTTAAGATATATGACGTCATTTCCGGTTTGAGGAATGGCGGCCAAGAACACTGCAACCTTGAATTTATAAATTGTATTGTCTATGTTACAAAGTAAGCTAATTATGTATGTATTTTAAGTATAATTTGTTGACATAAGTTAAATATTGCGTATTTATGACGTCACTTCCGGTTTAGAAAATAAGAAAATAGTAATTTTTTATTGATACTTCATATAGATGACAATCTAAATCGAATGGCGCTAATTTCGTTCTAATCGGTTTAGACGTTTTTGAGATATGACGTCCCTTCCGGTTTAAAAATGGTGGCACAAAATAATCACATGAGGCAAGGTATCATCAGACGCCTCCTGTGATTTGTTGCGAAGAAGAAGAAGGAGAAGGAGAAGGAGAAGGAGAAAGAAAGAGCGGTGTAATTTCGCGATTTTCACGGCCCTTTAGGTCGTAAACGGCATGACTGGTTGTTGTCGCGTGATGTATATGGTGTCAGGTGGGCCATAGCTCAAAATGAAGCAATTTCACAACAATGAGAGATTTTCCATTGTTGAGATCCAGTAGGCCGAAAATGCCATGTTGTTCCTTACAGTAAAAGTAGTTGGTCTGCTCCTCAGTTTATATAGGCATTTACGGTATGTTGAGTGACTGTGAGCCTGTAAGGGTACGGTACGACTTGGCTGAGTGGAGCGACCGCTCCACTAGATCGTCATTGTTTCACAATGTGCCCAAGATAGCTTGACTTATTATTTATGGAAATCGCCGATCATCGGCCAAATTATTAGCTTTTTAGGATAACTCTCATTTTAATTAATTTTTCCATTCTATAACTAAGATTTAAATGTATCTGAAGTGCCGTATTGTAAGTTATATATACGATCAACTTTTAATCTAAACTTGCCGAAATATTGCTAAGTGGTACCTCAAACCGAAGCTAAACTACGAGTCAACTGGTCAGATGCGAATTTATAGGCCTCCGAAATAGCCATAGGCGCGCCAGTCGCCACTAGCACGACTATTAGCGCTTATCTGGTGGATGAAAAGCAAATGAACTGATAGGGCGAAGCACCACCTACTAGAGCTTTCCCCCTCCCCACCCCTCCCTTCACTGCCGTAGCACTGGCTGATGAACCAATACTATTTGAAAAACAACATTTAGTTCATAAATCCGCCATTACCGACATTACAGCCTGCTCTTAGCTCTATTTTCATAAAGGGCGGTGAATTTTCAAAATTCAAAATGTCAATAGTTCGATTTCTAATAAAGAACAAGTTAAGTATTTTCAGTTACTGACTATAATAATCCATATTACCTATTATTATTATATATTTGGGATTAAAAACAATGTTGAAATGCAAAAGGAAAGATGTAAGACATTGTATAGTGCCAGGATGTGATTATTTACATCCAGAAGAAGAAATTGTCAGGTCTTGGCAGAATTGCCCAGTGTTATTGACCGAAGAAAACTTTGGGTTCATGGAATATTTGTGGACATTGAACGTAAGTTATAGCAAAGATAATTATTATAGTGGCGAATAATATGAATAACCTCTCAGTCTCACTCACTCATTTGACATTTGTAAAAATTGATGTCCATGACACAGCTGTCTGTTCAATTCAAATAGTTCCTTTAGTTCCTTTCTCTGCCACCTCGCCACTGACAGCGCTCGGATACTCACATGTCGGTAAAGAAGAGAGAGAAGAGCGCCATATTTAAATTTCATTAGATACCTCTGAGTTGCCAGGCAGTGAACAGGGGAGGGGAGGGGGAAAGATCTAGTAGGTGGTGGGGCGAAGTATTGAAAAAGATATGGCCGCCGTGTTAAATTGTAGAAATATAAATAAATAAATAAGAATATTGGCTTGTGCTGAAGTAAAACTGACTGAAGTGAGTTTATTACTGATTTTGTTTTAAAATATTTATAATGTCCGATTATGCCACAGCCCACTGGATTCATCAAAGTTCACATAAACAAAACCGATATTTTCGTGTCACTTCAACACTTGACTTTGCATTCAAGTCGAACATTTTATTTTCTCTGTCTAAGTAACTTCATTTGGGCATTCATACATCGAAGGATTAGCAGCATTGCGAAATGAATTCAAGCGTACCACAACGCAGCAAACAGTTTTACTTAGGAACAAGCTAATATTACGTAGGTATTTCTTTATTCATATTTCTACTTTTTACACGCTGGCCATAGCATTAAGCCTGATGCACAATTGAATTAATGTTTATGGTTTAGTGTTTAGTGTTTAGTGTTTAGTGTTTAAGAGAAATGAAAGGTGCTGTTATAATGTTACCATGCATGCACAACTGTCATAAGCGTCATAAGGTTTAGTGTTTAAGGTTTAAGCTGAAATAAGACATCAACAAAATCCATTTCTTATTGCAAAACACTATTTTACCTTATGACGAACCAATCAGAAGAGAGCAGAGTAAATGTCAATGTCAAATTCGTACGGGAAAATGAAAAGTCTTCTAAATTAATGTCATTGGAAGCATTTTAATTTGATATTTGTTCTTAGTCTTGTTCATATTTTTGTTTCCATATCATTTTTCGATCAATTAGGGCCGGTATTACCAAAGGTAATCTGAGCCGGATTAACTAAATATTGGATAAATTGGCGGCACAGCCAATTAGATACCTCAAATTGATTGAAACAGTTGAATTTAATCCAAAAGTTAGTTAATCCAGCACAATTTAACTTTGGTAATACCGGGCCTTATTTAATTTTATCATGGTGAAATAACCTCGTGAAATAAGCAATTGTGCACTGGACTCTGTTATAACATCTTAAACACCAATCACTAAACATTAAACCATAAACCTTAATTCAATTGTGCATCAGGCTTTACAAGGCAATGTTCCCTATCAAAAATGTCGCCATTCCACCGCACAGATGGCGCGTCAGTCTACTTCGGAGGCGTATTGCAAGACCAAGAAAACAAACAAACTGTGTTGTGTTATCATAGCGGGATTTGCAAGTACAGATGTTGCCAGCAGGTGGCAGTGTCTTCACACTCTGCAGGCATCTGGCTGCGTCATCACTAATCACTAAGGTCCTAGGGGGGAATAAGGCCCAGTGGGGAACAAGGCCCACTCTAAATATCTCAGGAGTCTGAAATCTGGGGCACAATTTATGAATCCTCGTTTGTAAAGTACCACTAGTTTGGTGTGTTAGCGAAGTTTTGTGTCGATAGTCCAAACCGTTTTGAAACCAGACTAAGAAAAATGAGAAAAATGATGAAAATGGTGATTTCTTTGTCTAAATTCTGTCACCGAGTCGTGGCTGTGCGATATGCGGAAATGAACTGTTATGAAAGCATATGAATGTGCATAGATTGTCATATTTGCTATCATTATGAATGTGTGGGCTTGAAGACAGATGATGGGGATGATTGTATATGGGCTCAACATTCTGATTAGTGGTTTACTATAGGAGGGCCTTGTTCCCCACACATGAGGGGAACAAGGCCCACAGGTAAACTTTTGTTCAAGGTCAATTTTTATACTATTAGAATAATTATGTTTGGTCAAATTCAATATCAACTTGACCACAATAGATCAATGGTCAATATTAACTTGTGTTTGCACATTATTTGTGCGTCCATTCCAAAATATCTATCAAAACAATTAAGGTGGGCCTTATTCCCCCCTAGGACCTTAATCATAATGCCTGGGATTATACTTCATTGCATTGAACCCGGCAAAGTCGTACAACCAAGGTCATCACTCACTTTATAACAATATCAATGCATATTCAGTTCTACACGATCTGAATCAATTCTAATATGACATTGAATCGGCTGATATTACATTAAAGCACAATTCAAAACATTCAACTTTTGCCTTTTGGTTGATCAACTTGGTTCTGCACATTTGCAGTGTCCCTTCAACTAAAATGTGCTATAGTGTGGACTGACAGAGATTTAGTTATTATTTGCTACACGTTGATATCATTATTCCATTAGCCAGCATTGCATGATGCGCGATCCACTTGTCACACATCAGTGGCTGGGAAGGAGGCAGTCGTGGCCTGTTAGTGAGGAACCTCCCAGCATTGCATGATGCGCGATCCACTTGTCACACATCAGTGGCTGGGAAGGAGGCAGTCGTGGCCTGTTAGTGAGGAACCTCCCAGCATTGCATGATGCGCGATCCACTTGTCACACATCAGTGGCTGGGAAGGAGGCAGTCGTGGCCTGTTAGTGAGGAACCTCCCAGCATTGCATGATGCGCGATCCACTTGTCACACATCAGTGACTGGGAATGAGGCAGTCGTCTGGACCTCGCCGGCGTAGCTGCAATGGATCATTGGCCAACACAAAACCCACCACTGTATGTTGGAGGGTGAAAGTAAAGTAATGACTCATGATGTGTTTGTGTTCAGCTTGGCGGGCGGCTTCCCGGACCTGCGCTCCTGTCTGCTGAATCAGAAGCTGCAGCTGCTCAACTGCTGCGTGGCGCGTAAACAAGCGCGCGAGCAGACGCCAGCGCAGTACGCAGACGACTCCGACTCAGGTACTTACACATTGCAAATACTCGGCAAGTTCTTGGAGACCTGATGAAATGTTGCTGACTGTCCACTCGCAAAGATAAACTTCTGTTTTCCCATTTCTAATCATGTACTGATTATTGTGCATCGTTAACGGTTTTCTGTTAAATTTTATTCTGGAATTATGAGCAGCATACAAAATTTTTAAACTCTTTTATGGGCCGGTATTACCAAAGTTAATCTGAGCCGGATTAACTAAATTTTGGACTAAATTGGCGGCTCAGCCAATCAGATACCTCAAAACGATTGAAACAGTTGAATTTAATCCAAAAGTTAGATAATCTGGCACAATTTAACTTTGGTTATACCGAGCCTATGTAAATTAAACAATTCATACAATTCATCTTAACATAGTCAAAGGCAAAGAGCAGTTCATACTTTTCAACTTTGTTGATTTAACTTACATTCAATCTGCAATGAGACTCTAAAGCCCATCTTCATGTTCCCCATGTTTTGCCCTCTAGCGGGTCTCTCAGCCAATCAGAGCTCAATCGCAGCAACGCGTGACTTCACGCCGCTGAAAGTAGAACCAACCTCATCGCGTTGCGGTTGCGGCGGAAGCAGTGTTGTGCGCATGCGCTGTCTAGCTTCAGCCAATGAGATCGTCGGACATACCTTAACGTGGCGGCAAAACATCACGTTGCGGTTGCGGCGGAAGTAGTATTGTGAAGCAGTGTTGTGCGCATGCGCTGTCTAGCTTCAGCCAATGAGATCGTCGGACATACCTTGACGTGGCGGCAAAACATCATGTTGCGGTTGCGGCGGAAGTAGTATTGTGAAGCAGTGTTGTGCGCATGCGCTGTCTAGCTTCAGCCAATGAGATCGTCGGACATACCTTGACGTGGCGGCAAAACATCACGTTGCGGTTGCGGCGGAAGTAGTATTGTGAAGCAGTGTTGTGCGCATGCGCTGTCCAGCTTCAGCCAATGAGATCGTCGGACATACCTTGACGTGGCGGCAAAACATCACGTTGCGGTTGCGGCGGAAGTAGTATTGTGAAGCAGTGTTGCGCGCATGCGCTGTCCAGCTTCAGCCAATGAGATCGTCGGACATACCTTGAGGTGGCGGCAAAACATCGCGTTGCGGTTGCGGCGGAAGTAGTATTGTGAAGCAGTGTTGTGCGCATGCGCTGTCTAGCTTCAGCCAATGAGATCGTCGGACATACCTTGACGTGGCGGCAAAACATCACGTTGCGGTTGCGGCGGAAGTAGTATTGTGAAGCAGTGTTGTGCGCATGCGCTGTCTAGCTTCAGCCAATGAGATCGTCGGACATACCTTGACGTGGCGGCAAAACATCACGTTGCGGTTGCGGCGGAAGTAGTATTGTGAAGCAGGGTTGTGCGCATGCGCTGTCTAGCTTCAGCCAATGAGATCGTCGGACATACCTTGACGTGGCGGCAAAACATCACGTTGCGGTTGCGGCGGAAGTAGTATTGTGAAGCAGTGTTGTGCGCATGCGCTGTCTAGCTTCAGCCAATGAGATCGTCGGACATACCTTGACGTGGCGGCAAAACATCACGTTGCGGTTGCGGCGGAAGTAGTATTGTGAAGCAGTGTTGTGCGCATGCGCTGTCTAGCTTCAGCCAATGAGATCGTCGGACATACCTTGACGTGGCGGCAAAACATCGCGTCATGGAAGAAGTGTTTATTCACAGTTTTCTTGATCTTGTTTTGTTTTATCAGCAATGCAAGAAATTGAATTTTCCCCCGAGAAAAGACATAATGTTGGTGGGTCAGATTTAAGTTATAAATGGAGGTAAATCGATGTATTTTGATAAAGTGAGTGATTCCCCTTCATATCATACATTTCTCCTGAGCTTGCAATTACCCTGGTAGCCATTAAAACTATTAAATATCAGCTACAAACAGTGGCGTCGGAACCGGGGGGGCAGCAGGGGCACGTGCCCCCCCTAGACGTCTGAAGGGGGGGCAAGAGTATCAATCTGCCCCCCTGGCAACGTATAATATATTTTAAAAGGTCTGAATATCAAAAAAATGCGCTGCGCGGCATTGTTGTTACCTCATGTCATGTGAGAGTCTTCTTACGAAATTCAATTGATTTTGTTATTTTACACCAAAATCATTTTAACACTGCCTAGAGTAATAAAGTTTGAGAAAATCGCTGCGGGACATATTTATATGAACATTCCTGATATGAGTGCATGATTAACCTTTGTTTTCTTAAAATTAAAATAAAATGCACAAAAATCATTTGAAATTCAAAAAAAATCCGCTGCGCGGCATTTTAATGTGAAATGTCTGAGATTTAATTTCATAATGCATTTCAAATTGGACCTATTGTGAATGTGAAAAAATTCGGAGATATCATCCAAAACTAATCACTTTTCAAGTGCATATTACCTACTTATATAATTTTAGGACACATTTTCCACACATATTATTTTTTTAATCACTTTTTTTGGCAGTCCTGACGTGAAGTGGATCGTATCTAATTTACCAACAAATAATGTCGACCATTTATTTGTTCAGAGAAAGATCGGTTTAAAAAGTGTGAAATTACGTAGAAACGCTCCAAATTCATTCTTGAAATTCAAAATTTTCACGGGGCTGTGCGCCCCGTACCCGCATTGTGCTGGGGGGCCCTCCCCCCAGACCCCCCATTGTTTCCTTTGGCAATCGTGTTTCCCACACACATAGTCATTTACTGTATTATTTTCTCCCTTACAATTTAGTACCTAACTTACCTAGATCCTAAGCAAAGTGTGCCCCCCCTGAGAAAATAGACTTCCGACGCCACGGGCTACAAAGCACAGGATCACAGAGTTATTCTGAATGGTGTCAACGATGAATGTTTAGATTCTGACGAGGACTTCTTCGACTGCTCCGAGGATGAGAGCGAGGTGGTTCGCGTGGCGGCCACCAGGAGGCGGGTGAAGCACTCGCTCTGGAACCAGCCGGTGGGACGGCTACGTCGGCACGGCAACCTGCGTCTTGTCAACACCGGCGACCATCTCTACATTCCCATCACACAGGTATTCATTGCTCTCCTTGCAGAGGGGGACATTTGTAACAGACCTGCGTAAGGGAATGGAAAACGAAGAATGAAGAAGAATGGTTCTTCAAATCATTTCTTTTAAGGCTGATTCACACGACCTTTCCGAGTTTGCCAAAGTTCCGAATCACCGTATCCAAAACTCCCGTGTGAACTAAGAAAACAATTGAAATGGAAGATTGAATTCAATGTTTAGTACTTTCATCAAGGCTCTAAATGAAACGGCCGTTCAGAACTTCGAAGGTTGGAACGGCCGTGTGAATTGACCACACGGATTTGTCTTCGCAGTATAAAAATGTACAAAGTTCAGTTATTACTTATTAGCGATCCATTCAACTTCCTAGACTAAATAATGCTACATGCTGGAGTGCATTATGACCTCTGGTACAAAGTATCAAATACAATGTTTAATTGTACCAAAAATAATTGTACTTTGAGGTTGTACAAGTGGCCGTAATACACGCATGCATGTTTTAGTCTAAGTTCTCCTGGCCAAGTTGTATATTAGATTAGATTATTTATTTACAACTTGCAAGTAGTTTTTAACTGGTGGCAAGGAAATACAAATACAACCTAAAATAATTAATAATATATAAACTTAATACTATTAACAATACTATAATTAACTCTTCCAAATCTTCTTTCTCATACTTCTATTCTTCCTCCTATCTCTGTTTCCAATCCATTAATGCCCGTTACTTTCCTTCTAAACTCTTTACTGTTCATGTCTTCTGTCACATCTATTTCATTTGCCAGCAGGTTCCATCGGATGGTTCTCATCAAGTAAGAATATTTCCCACAGTCCGTCTTCGCAACATCTCCTCCAACATTCCCTTCTTAATTGTTCTTCCTTGATGGCTTTTCTTCAACCTTCCAGCCATTTCCTTCCATCCAACTTCATTCCTTCTCATTTTGAACATGTTACATAACCGCATGATCTTCCTCAGGATCCGACACCGAAGACCGAGGACCAGGTTCAGGAGGACGCCGAGGTTCTGCTGCAGCTCGGCTGCGATGCGCAGGGCTCGGAGCTGCGTGCGCGCATGATGAGCGCAGCGCTGCTTTCAGACATGGAGTCATTCAAGGTCAGTTACAACCCCCGGATGCAGCCCGACGTATACATGAAATATGGACAAATGTGTATAAAACAAAGATAAAAGAAAAAAAATTAAATGTATTTGTCTTTTATTTGTTTTTAATGTTTGCGTAAAATTAATGAATAGTAGCCTAAAGCAATTCGGAATATTTTCTAGGTGTTCTTCAAGCATTACAATGAAATTTAAAAATAAAATATCAATGTTATTCCAAATACATTTTGAACAAAATTAACTTATTTAGCGTCCCAAATTCACTTTCTATTGCGTCATAAATCCAAAAATTGCTCAGAAGGACAATATTCTTTTGAAAATCCTTGATAAAATTCATATATTATTCCCCAACACTTGTGCTCTAGCAGCCCGCAAAGAATTACAAAGTTGATGATCGCATTTCTGATGAAAAGGTTGGCATCATCGCTGATTCAGAACATGTTCCTTTCCATCAGGTAGTGGGACAGATTGAACGAGAACTTGAGCCATGTTTTCTTATGGATTAGTCTCTTTGCTTCTTTGATGGACATTTGTTGGTGACTTATTTCACATTATTCTAATTGACAAATCATCTTATCTAATTGACAAATCATCTTATCTAATTGACAAATCATCTTAGTAGGTATAGTTCAGCCGGTTACATTCGCAGGATTCTTCTTCATTCCCCTTGTCTGTTTTGGTTTCAAATACTTTGGTCCAGTTTTTCAATACTCCGCTAAAACCAGTAATACAGTTAATATAGTCATGGGGATGTCATTGGTTGTTGCCATGTCAATACAGTCCTAGTCAACTAGGTATATCAAAGTTAGCAGAGTATTGAAAGACTGGTTCTTATAGTTTATATTCTTACTTTAATACTCACAGCACACAATAATATTATCAAGTCACAACCTTTTTATTTTAAATAATTCTTTACAATCTTTGGTTTGTCCATTATAGTCCAGTAATTCTAGTGAAAAAATCAGCATAACCCACCACTAATTGCAACAGAAGCGTTTTTGGTACCGTTTGATTAAGAAAAGTGTCCTCTACAACATATCCAAAATCGACCGAAATCGCTGTACGGAAAAAGGGTTTTAATGACTTTTTAAGTTAATTTCCCATGTTAATTCCATCTTGCAAAAAAGCTTTCTTTCATGTAACTCCGATTTTGACGAAACTTTGCAGAATTGTTCACCATCCTTAATGAACACAAATAGCTCTCTGAGCGTTTTCCTCTAAATCTCTTCGTTTGGGAAATATGGACCTCGCAAAACGTCAAATTATACTCAAAGTGAAGTTAACATTTTCGAAAACATGACTTTTCAATGGGCCATATTTCCCAAACGATGAGACTTAAAGAAAAACGCTCAGAGAGCTATTTGTGTTTATTTAGGATGGTGAACAATTCTGCCAAGTTTCGTCAAAATCGGAGTTACATGAAAAAAAGTTATTTTTGCAAGATGGAATTAACATTGGAAATTAACTTAAAAAGTCATTAAAACCCTTTTTCCGTACAGCGATTTTGGTCGATTTTGGATATGTTGTAGAGGACATTTTTCTGAAGCGATTCATGTATTAAAACCTTCTGTTGCAATTAGTGGTGGGTATAATCACACAATTACTGGACTATTAGATAGTGAATTCTTAGAAATATAATTTATATACATATACTAGTTCCTTTATCGTGAAGTAGTAATTGAATCATGTCGACAGGCCGCCAACCCCGGGGCAATCATTGACGACTTCATTCGCTGGTACTCGCCTCGTGATTGGCTGGAGTTGGACGAAACTGACCAGTTCGGCCAGCGGAAAGGTGCGTTCATTTTGTTTTGTCAAATATTGTCAAAATGAAAATGTGAAAATATTCAAATGTTCAATTTTTGGTCAATGTTTGGTCAATGTCAAACCATTGCAACTGATGTAATTATATTTTTATATTTAAATATATTGTTATCACTATCAGTATTAGATGAATATATTCATGTCAGTTTCTGAAAATGTCAAAGTAATCTGCCAATCGGCTTGGTGCGGGCGATTGGCGTGAACCAGCTTGTAGCATCGTACAGAGGAGATATTATAATTCTGCTTGGCAGGTGCGTTGAGCGCGCGAATGCAGCTGCCCGGCAACGCGTGGTCAGAGGCGTGGGAAGCGGCCAAGCCCGTGCCGGCGCGCAGACAGAAGCGGCTGTTCGACGACACGAGGGAAGCGGAGAAGGTGCTGCACTTCCTGGAGTCTCAGCGGCCAGCGGATGTGGCGCGACTGCTCATGCCCGTGGTCGCGCACGCTGCCATGGCGCGACTACTGGTCGAGATGCCCGAGGTGGACGCCAGAGTGCAGCACATGATCAAGACACTCGAGAGGCTCACGAGACATCCGCAGCCGCAGATACACAAATACGAGGTCAGCTGGGGGTCGCAATACAATATCTATTCCCCATCCCCGGGACTTATTCAGTAACCACTCGAGAGGCTCACGAGACATCCGCAGCCGCAGATACACAAATACGAGGTCAGCTGGGGGTCGTCATACAATAGAGTACTAGAGTGCCACGCCCACTAGGCACTTCCGGATTATTTCTGGATTTCTTCTTATGGAAAATTACATGGGGACTTACTTCGATTGCTGGTCATTTATTAACAAAACAGAGTTAAGAAAATCGCAATACACCACCATTAAATTCAATCTTTCATTTATAATATTATGTCAACACATCTCTTCAAATATATACCAAATTTAAACTGTTCCAAGTTAAACAACACACTACACAGGGTATGACGTCACGAAAGTGTACACCAGTGCAAGATGTAAATTCATTGAACTGTCAGTCTACATTTCAACAGCTCATTACATGATTACATCTCTTTTTATGGTATCCTGAAATCTAAATAACTATTATAATGAACTTGATTCAGTGTATAAACTCGAGGAGCACAGAAATACTTCAGTTTTGTTTACTTTTCGTCAACAATAAAAAATTGACGTGCAAGGTCTGGCATCATTGTTGAAAATTGTTTCATTTGTTTTTCATTTTTGTAAAGTCGCAGTTGCCAGCTCGCTACCCAGGACATCGCGCTGCGCCGTGTTACAATTTATTATTGATGTAGATTGCAACGTCGCACTTTGGAGCTGTTTAATAACTTAAACAGATTAACTATGGTATATATTTGAAGAGATGTGTTGACATAATATTATAAATGAAAGATTGAATTTAATGGTGGTGCATTGCGATTATCTTAACTCTATTTTGTTTATAAATGACCAGCAATCGAAGTAAGTCCCCATGTTATTTTCCATAAGAAGAAATCCAGAAATAATCCGGAAGTGCCTAGTGGGCGTGGCACTCTAGTACTCTATATCTATTCCCCATCCCCGGGACTAATTCAGTAACCACTAGAGAGGCTCACGAGACATCCGCAGCCGCAGTAACACAAACACGAGGTCAGCTGGGGGTCGTCATTCAATATCTATTCCCCATCCCCGGGACTTATCCAGTAACCACTCGAGAGACTCACGAGACATCCGCAGCCGCAGATACACAAGTACGAGGTCAGCTGGGGGTCGTCATACAATATCTATTCCCCATCCCCGGGACTTATTCAGTAACCACTCGAGAGACTCACGAGACATCCGCAGCCGCAGATACACAAATAGGAGGTCAGCTGGGGGTCGTCATACAATATCTATTCCCCATCCCCGGGACTTATCCAGTAAGCACTCGAGAGGCTCACGAGACATCCGCAGCCGCAGATACACAAACACGAGGTCAGCTGGGGGTCGTCATACAATATCTATTCCCCATCCCCGGGACTTATCCAGTAAGCACTCGAGAGGCTCACGAGACATCCGCAGCCGCAGATACACAAACACGAGGTCAGCTGGGGGTTGTCATACAATATCTATTCCCCATCCCCGGGACTTATCCAGTAACCACTCGAGAGGCTCACGAGACATCCGCAGCCGCAGATACACAAACACGAGGTCAGCTGGGGGTCATCATACAATATCTATTCCCCATCCCCGGGACTTATCCAGTAACCACTCGAGAGGCTCACGAGACATCCGCAGCCGCAGATACACAAACACGAGGTCAGCTGGGGGTCGTCATACAATATCTATTCCCCATCCCCGGGACTTATCCAGTAACCACTCGAGAGGCTCACGAGACATCCGCAGCCGCAGATACACAAA
Source organism: Leuctra nigra (assembly GCA_934045905.1). Taxonomy (NCBI): domain Eukaryota; kingdom Metazoa; phylum Arthropoda; class Insecta; order Plecoptera; family Leuctridae; genus Leuctra; species Leuctra nigra. Next base: position 61,885,481 of record OW203761.1, on the reverse strand, counting down.
CACGAGGTCAGCTGGGGGTCGTCATACAATATCTATTCCCCATCCCCGGGACTTATCTAGTAACCATTAAGATAGCTTTCCGAAATGAATTTGTGCCGAAACGGAATCAAAAGTAGATACAGTGTTAGGCCCCAGTAGGTGAATCTAACTTTATTTCTGAAGGACAAGAGCCTTCATTTGTGTCTATTCAAGTTTTTGAAACAATGCGTCAAGATCAAGACTTTAGGGTCGTTCCAAGGCCCATCAACCAGTTTTGGAAAAAAGTGGCCGCGGCATGATTTTTGATTATTTTCACATTTTGCACAGTTGTTGCACATGCTAAGCTGCACATGCTTAGCTTAGCCACACCTCGCTTTTATTTTTGTGATGCGCCAATATCAAGTTACTTGGCGCCAAAGTTGGGATGTGGCGAAAAATCCACGAAAAGACGCTCTCATATTTACGATGTTTATTCCAACACTATTATAGATATTAACTTGAAACCAGCGGCATTCTTTTCCTTAGATATGACACTATCATTGTATGTTAAATGGTAGTCATAAAATTTCCAAATAAGTGGTAAACATTTGGGGTCAAAAACCACAAAAATTTTATCATTTTGCAGTAAATTTATGACGATATTTTTCCATGAAGGGCTTAATTTAAAAAATCCAAAATATTTGTGGGATTACTACACATCTGTATCAACAAATTTTTCCCCTTAAGTGTTTGTGTTTTTTACCCCTTCATACAGAAATGTTGTCTCAAAACTCTTAAAATGTCAAAATTTGGCATATTTGACCCCATTTTGACAGAGAAGGGTCAACATTACAGCCGTCCAAAAAACATAATTATTTAAAGTTTCCCTTTGTCTACTAACTCCGGTAAGTTTCATATTGTGTTTCTGGTTAGTTACGGAAATATGAATTTTTTGGTATAACATAATATTTTCATGAACAATGGAAAATTTTAAATTAAATCATTTTGTAATTTTTTGTGTTATGGTTAATTATTGGTATAAATGTAATATCTCGACATTTTAATTACAACATTATTAACTCTAATTAACGGTATACGCATTGTAAACATACATTTATTGAATCGCTATGAAGACTTAAGCCCCATTTACACGGTGCAATTTCTTGAACAACTTCTATGACACAAAAGTTCTGCACATGTGCAGAGTCACTTTTTCATCTCAAAAGTGACATTGCGCACGAGCAGAACCACTGTGGCACAGAAGTTGTTCAAGAAATTGCACCGTGTAAATGGGGCTTTACATATGGGGTGACTGGCTCAAGTGGTGAATTGATAACGCGGAGCGATTTATGGAGTTTTGGCATCTGTCCTGAATTTGTCATATTCAATAATTCTTCTAATCTTTTGAAGATAATGACTGATTTAATGCAGTGATCTGGAACAGCACGTGTTCAAAGTTAGAGGTTGTGTTTGTTTCATGCTTTAAATCAGTTCAGTTCAAAGTTTTCATTCGAGTGGCTCGAAAGCATCCATAAAATGGAGTGTGCGGTTGGAATATATTTAAATGAAATCTGCAAAAATAGTTCATATAACTGCTACACAGTTCTTTTTACTCTGGTGCAGAGAAGATTGTGTGAAGGATATTAATGATTTTTCAAGTGTTGATCATAAAGTGATAAATTTAGAGTTAACGAAAACATTGATTCGGTACCTATGTATTTATCACGAAGTAAAATTCCTCATAAAATTCAAACATTCGTGGTCCAGGATGAGATACAAAGTTACCACTGGGTAAACGAGCAAGGTACTCTTTACCCATTTGTTCTTTACTTGAGAGACGATGAAGACGAGGTAATCTCCAGGAGCGTATGTGTAATAAGTGACCATACCTTCAACACACAACAACAGCCGTCTATTTTTTTCAAAAAGTTGTCTTGGAATATTTAAAATCATTTGCTTCCCACATAACCTCCATTGTATACTTTTCGGATGGGGCAGCATGGACAGTACAAAAACAGAAAAAAATTCGTCAATGTTTGTTACCATTTAAGTGACTTTGTACTCGGAGCAAAATGGCACTTTACTGACCGCAGAGGACATGTACGAGTTTTGCAGCTCCAATATTAAAGGCATACAGTTTTTCTACGTCACCTACAATCCATTCAACAAGAAGATATCAATCTTACGCCACGATCAAGCCGCACGAACAATACCGAAAACCAGATATCACCACTACTTCACACCAATAGACACACACTCGCTGAGGATCTACAGGACATCCCAGTCAGAGAACTTCAAAATAGTTACGATCCAACAGTAATGACATTATCTAGAATAGAATCAATCATCTTACTTCATTCAACTCATCCGGCGTTTATGGTACTTAATATACCTTATTAAACTATTTCACGCTAAGCGTTGATGGAAATTTCACTCGCTATAGTGGTACGTTTGAAAATTCATATTTCCGTAACTAACCCGAAACACAATATGAAACTTGCGGGAGTTTGTAGACAAAGGATAACTTTTTTGTTTGAACACTTCTTTTATTGTCACAAATAATAAATATACAATAAACACTCTTCCACTAAGTCCCTAAAAGGGACTTATCTGTGGATTAATACAAAATAATAATACAGTACAGTTGATTCACATTAAATAATACAAGAAAAGATAATTACTTTAAATACAAACTTTAAATAATTATATTTTTTGGACGGCTGTAATGTTGACCCTTCTCTGTCAAAATGGGGTCAAATATGCCAAATTTTGGCATTTTAAGAGTTTTGAGACAACATTCTGTTTGAAGGGGTAAAAAACACAAACACTTAAGGGGTAAAATTTGTTGATACCGATGTGTAGTAATCACACAAAAATTTTGGATTTTTAAAATTAAGCCCTTCATGGAAAAATATCGTCATAAATTTACTGCAAAATGCAAAATTCTTGTGGTTTTTGACCCCAAATATTTACCACTTATATGGAAATTTTATGAGTACAACATAAAATGATAGTGTCAAATCTAAGGAAAAGAATGCCGCTGGTTTCAAGTTTATATCTATAATAGTGTTGGAATGAACATCGTAAATATGAGAGCGTCTTTTCGTGGATTTTTCGCCACATCTCAACTTTGGCGCTATGTAACTTGATATTGGCGCATCACAAAAATAAAAGCGAGGTGTGGCTAAGCTTAGCATATGATAGGTAACAACTGTGCAAAATTTGAAAAGAATAAAAAATCATGCCGCGGCCACTTTTTTTCAAAACTGGTCGATGGGCCGTGGAACGACCCTTTAGCTAATTTTTTCCACTTTTTTTTCTTTGTTGAGATTTAATTTGTTAGGGTGAGTTGGGGTATTGTGCCACTGAAATGCATATTTTGACTTTGGTAGGTATTTAATTGCGGGCATACCTAGGCCCTAATTATCAAAGTATGGGGATTCAGTTACAAAGAATAGGAGCATGTGAAAAGCTTTTTTAAGTTTTGTCTTCACATTAATAAAATGTGAAAAACTCGGCACTTCTGTCGACTTCTATGTAGGTACAATATACAATAGTACCAACTCGGACGAACTTGGTAGTGACCAACTCGGGAGTAACTTACGAGCAGTGGCGTACTGGCAATTGGGATTCTGTGATGCAATCGAATCACATTCTAGCCTCTGTCATATTTACGGCCCTTTTCCTATTTTACATTTTTTCTTTCTCGACATTGTTAAAAGGAAGCCATTCACCGTGATAATGAGGACCTTGAAATCTTCTGTCATTTAGTCATTTATAGTCTAGAGTCTAAAGCCAAATATAGGCCTTAAGGATATTATGACAGGTCTAGTAGTATAACGTTCTGGCTCAGTAGATGGCAGTACATCCGTTTTCGACCGCGAAATATGAACATGACTTTTGGACATGAAATGTAGGGGATTTAGCCCCAGGCTGCGGATTAATAGGGGTAGGGTGGAGTGAGTCGTCTGCCTTATCGCATCAAACATCTATACCTGTCGAGCAATTACGTGACCTTTGCCAATCAGTAGTAACAACAAACAACATCATTGTGTTGTGACGATTGAAGGAATGAATGAATGGGTGAAACAAACATGCCTAAGTGTTTTATCGCAACTGTAATAATAGATTGTACGCTGTCTTAGAATTAACTTACTATTATTGACGACAGAAAAAATTCATATAGCAATTATGTGTCTACTAAATGAATTAATGAATTAATGGGCGAGCGTCTACTTTTGTTTCTTTGGCGTGGTCATATTTTGTGTTTTTACACATTTCACAACTTAAACTTTTATCACAACTTCACTTTTTATTGGCACAGCCGTCAAGAGAGAAGCAATCAACTAGAATCCTTTACTATTAATGCACAGTTTTGACCTTGAGCTCGGAATTTGCGTTACGATAGAGCTCTATAGAAATCGTAATTTTAGCCCAATTTCAATCAAACCCGGACTTTTCCTGTAGTTAATTTCGAGCCAAATAAAGTGCACACAATTTCAATCGAATCCGTTGAGTATTTCGAGAGATATTTCATGGAATGCACAATATCATGGAAAAACATATTTTTTTCGAAACTTTGAAACTTCAGGAAGCCGTGAATCCATTGGCAGTGAAGAAAATACAATTTAACTCTGTGGACCTTGACTAAATAGAACCACTTGAAAATCAACATTTAAATGTAATTAGATGTTATTTTGGGGGCTGAGAATGTTGTATGGGGTGGGGGGAGGGGGGTGCAATAGAACTTTTCTGACATTGGACATTTTGCCCGAGTAGCTGCTACCTTCTAACGTCACATCGCATTTTGAAATTGATTTGAGGATATTGAAAACTGAAAGTACTATTTAGGAATCAAAATTGATTTGATGTTGATTGTTGTGATTTCTGCAGAGATGCAGACATTTATATAATCAGGTTGAAGACTTATTATGTGGAGACCTGAATAAAATCGCATTAAATTCTACTACTCAGTCTTGACCATGGTCTTCAAGTATACTTTGTGCTTTTTCGATCATGACCAAATAGCTGTGAGGAAAGTAAAGTCACGTGAGAGTAGTCAGACAACGACAGAAATGCTCTTCACTCTGCTTTCATATAAACTTGATAGTGTTTCCCGTGTTTTCTTAGCACATATTTTTTAGGCCGAGGCTATTCGCACAAATCCGTGCATGCACAAACCGCACGCATTGGTGCGAATAGATTTGGCCGCGCGGCCGATGCTATTCGCACTACTGCGTGCACGCACGGATTGGTGCACTGAGTGGTGTGGTACACGTATTGGTGTGTGCACAAATTTGTGCGAATAGCATCGGCCGCGCGGCCAAGACTATTCGCACCAATCCGTGTATGCACGAATCCGTGCAATTTCAAATGACGTAAGGAGTTGCAATGACGTTCGAGATCGGGCACCGCTGTAAAGATGGCGTCACTTTTGACAGATGTGGATATTGATGTAAATTATAGCAGAGTGTGAGATCTAAAACATATAATTAAAAAAAGACATGAACTAGGTAAACACGCAAATAGCATAATATTTAGAAACAACAAAGGAAAAACATTTCATTCTCAACACACAACCAAGATCTTTGCAGCTGATCTTCCAATGGCTCGCAAGATGCAATTCTGCTCTACGTCATTTGTGACGTTGCATGACCAAAAGTTATCCTTTGTGGCCTTGAAGATTTGTGCAAATAGCCTCGGCCGCGCGGGCTGGCTATCCGCACAAATCACACCAATTTGTGCACGGATTGGTGCGTGCACGCATTTGTGCTAATAGACACTTCGTATTTTTTAATGTTGGAAATATTTTATTGTGCTGTAATTTTTTATGTTGCGTATTTGTTTCGTACATATAATTAACTCATTTGGGTATGATTTCGGATTCAGAATGTGGATTTGCTTAGATTCGTTCACAACTTTTTCAGTTGTTGTTTACAATATTCTATACATAATATGTATATTTAATAAGTATATCAAATAAGTATATTCATTTGGAAATTGCCACTTTAGTTTCTTCTTCACTGAACAGATTCCATTCATATTTAATTATTGTTTCGGTTTGTTTTGAAAAAAAATAAGATTTAGAATTGAGTTGCTATTGAGATCGGTAGTTCTGTGAGGGTCAAGTCAATTGTCACGATCAGTCAATTCGTCAGCAAGAGTGGTTCGAGGATTGCGCCATCTATTATACCTTGATCAGAAAAGATTGTGATTAGGTCATGTGTTACATGGCGGGGCTCTCTAGTTAGCTTACTAATATTGGCAACAGGAAAATGTTTTTTTTTTATTGCAAGTGTCTTACAATTAAAATGAATTGAATATAAAGTATAACTGCTCCCTGAATTATTAACATGCCATAGTTCACTAACGGGGCAAAATTTAATAAACATTGTGTTTACATGGCGAGAGAATCGTTGAAGGGGGATTTGGGATGCTGTAGGAGCTTGGTTGGTTTAGGCTGCAAACACACGGGGCGATTTTCAGTCGCTCAGTCGCGGCGACAAAAAGACGCTTGTAGTTAGGTAGCATTGAGTCTTATGGGAGCAAACACCCGAGACGCGCAAAAGACGGGCGTCTGAAACTCCCCAGGGCGCAAAATCGCGCGACTGAGCGATGACAAGTTGCCCCGTGTGTTTCGCCCCTTATGCTTCAAGAGTGCGAGAATATTTCATTGACATCATAATGTACTAAACTTGCTGATATTCCCGAGGAACCTAATCGGGAACAAATGATCACGACAAAAATTGAACTGCCTTCCTCAATGAGAAGCGCTTTGCTCAAATTGTCAGGGTATCTTGATAATGAAACAACTCTGCTTTCAGGGCCGGATTAAACTGTTTGGCGCCCCTAGGCTAATCACCAGATGCGCCCCCCCCCCCCCCCCCCCCCCAAAAAAATGGAAACAATTCAACAATGTCTATTTCAATAGCCCTCAACTTGCCCCGCAGGGCCTCCTTTGGATTTTTGAACACTTTTATAATGAATCTTGAAATTTAAATTGATGCTCTTTTCTCTTAAAATCATGTACCTAACGACGCTGTTATCACAGAAAGTGCCTAAAATGGGGTATCAAACCCGCGAGGATGAAGGCATTAGAACTGAGAAGGCTACACACGCCCCACATGTATTTTTTTAGAATGTATACACTTTTTGATTGAATCTTGAGCGAGGAAATGGCGCCTTTTTATATCCAAGTCACCTCAAGTTATAGGAACCATACCATTTGCATGGGGGGAGATCTCCATATTACCCATTCTATTAAAAAGACTATGCAGTAATTATCTTGACACAAGTTACCATATTTTCAGATTACCTACTTTGTATTGATAGTTTGTTTTTGATTTCATATTTTTTATCATAATTTGGCATTTATTTGACACTGCGGCGCCCCCTGGAAGCTTGCGCCCCTAGGTTATAGCCTAACTAGCCTAATGGGTAATCCGCCCCTGTCTGCTTTGTTGTATGAGCGTATTAAAAAATACGTTTTCGTAAATTTCATATAATAATTTGAAATACAATTTTAAACAATAAAACAAAAAAACGTTCTCAATAAGTTGAATATGAATTGGTTGAAAATGTAAGGACAGTTTGTGTTATGGAAGTTTTATCAATAAGTAAATATATTTTAATCAAACCCATGTTTGCATTTTAATCACCATGTTTTTAAGAAAATGTCAAATTCATATAATTTTAGGAAATTTATCGTTGTTACTGGATATTACCAATGATTATATAAAAAATGCACACATTTTCAGTTAACTGCAAACCATTTTAAAATCTGTATTGAGTATTGTATTGTATGGTGACGTCATTTCAGTGCAAACATAGTGCGGCCAGTTGAAAACGCCAAAGTGAAACCTGACAGACAATAAAATTCGAAAGAAAAAATTAGTTCATAAAATTAAGTTCGAATTAAAGTTTTAAAATAGTTCAAATTAATGTTCAACTAAATAAAACTGGCTGACGTTAGAAAACTTCGTTGATTACTATCAAATAAGATATATTTTATGAATTATTTAAAATAATTATTATAATGATTTAAATAAAAAGTAAAATAAATATACAGTGTCCTGGGAATCCACGTCCCGACACAAGGTCCTAATGAATATGCTTTACTACCGCATTTGTGAGTGATTGTGATTTGTTTTGATTGCGGGGTAGATATCGAGCAATACTTGTCTCCATGCCCCGGGCTAATACAGGTTTTCAAACTTCACTATCTGACCGCTACCGATTCAGAGCGCCGATATCAGTCAGCGAATTTTCCGTAAAAAATACGAAATTTTCACTAAAACGCTTGCTGTTTCTCAGAGGATTTTTTTAAAATAATTTCCTCTTGTAACTTTTTCGGTGGTTGTACGATCTTCATCATGCTTGTAAAAGCATCTCGCTATGTTGAACAGTATTGCCATAAAACTATGTCTAAACTTTTTCAAATTAAATTCGTAACTTTTAAACGGAAATGAATATCTGCAATTAAGAAGGTTCACTGTCTTCCTTAATATGTTTGGCGTTATTTGAACCTATTTGAACCTTGTTATGACGAATATTTTTCATGAAAGAGCAATTTACAACATTGATTTCACGCTCAGACGCGAACAAACTCTCGCCGCCGAGCTGCTGTAATATCCTTAACCCAAAACAAATTGCAACTCAAGCGTTTTTAATATCGTTGGATTCAGAAATAAAACTACATAATAAAGTAAAAGACCTCCGAAATGAAATTAATGGGCGTGGGTCTAATTAATCGATTAGTGAAAAATCAATCAATCTAATTATCGGTAAACTGTAATAGTAAACCACGTCGAGTTTGGTATCAAACGAAAGCTTGATGTGTCTACTATTTATTAAAAATTATTTCAAAAATTAAAAAAAAATCGATACTAATTACGGTCATTAATGAGTTAAAACAACCAAAAATATGGATGTAGTTAAAAATTGGGGCTGTAGCCACCCCTAATGAGCTAGAAAAACCGCGGTTGATGGCAAATCATTCATAAATGTGTACTTTATTACATATCAAAAGTCCTCCGTAATTATCCAACCGGAAGTGGCTTTAATTGACTAATCAATAATTAAAAAATCGGCGTGATTTTTTTTTCTTGACAAAGGTGGCTTGATGGGTATCAATTAAAAGATGTTTTCAATTACATTGTAAATACATTACTATAAATGTAACTCAGGTTAACACAAAGGTCATGTGAGGTCACGAAGGTCAACTTTAATTTTCAACCCTAATGTACGAAAAGTCGATTTATCAATCGATATTAGGTACATCGATTTATAAAAATGAATAGTCAATACACTGAATTTACCAACACTTGTTCGTGTATAGTGTCCTTTATAGCATCCATTGTTTATGCCTGTTGTATAAACATTTCCTGGTAGAATTCCGAGATCGTCACTTCTGCGCTGCGTTGAAAGCTTAGGACTTCCTTGTACACTCGGCCAAACAAAACTTGAACGTTGACCAGATTTGAATGACTGCTGGTCATGTCCCATAACCAATCAAAGCTTGTTATTATCATTGAAATGTGAGGTCACCTACTAGAGTGAGGCAATGATATCGCTTAGACCAGCGGTCGCCAACCGGTGGTCCCCGGACCACTGGTGGTCCGCGAGAAAATCTTGGTGGTCCGCAGAGAAATTTGGAAGTTTACTTTAAAGTTTCCATGCAATTTATTTAATTTAGAAAAATATCAATCCAATACAAATGTACTGAATTCGGACATGTTTCACTAGCACTATAATGAAAATATGATCAGTTTCCGAGTATTTTTCCAAACCCTAAGAGTCATTTTAAACGCTTTTTCTCGAAATAAAAGTTGGCTGAAAACGCGTAGAAAAGTGCCAAATGACTTCCTGAAAACAAAATTTTTCCGGGGCTTAGCGCCCCGGACCCGCTTGGTACTGGGGGGCCCTCCCCCCAGACCCCCCATTGTCTCCCTCATCAATCGTATTTCCCGGCATACTTATTTCACGCACTTGAGTGGTCCGCGAGATATAAAATTGTCAAAAGTGGTCCACGAGGTTCAAAAGGTTGGCGACCGCTGGCTTAGACTGACTTCTGATGGTGCGATCTTACATTTATCAGCCTATCAGATTTATTGAACTTTCAAGTTTTGTTTGGCCAAGTGTACCTTAGACTGAATAACTTATTTATTTGGTCTAAGCTTGTACACACAACAAAATCCAAGTCTATTCGGAGTTTCGATTAGGAATCTTGAGCCAAACAAGTCAGATATGTAGTTCTACATTTGTACGCCAAGACTAACTTGAAGAGGTTTCAGCATCCTTGGCCGTGCTGCTTGAACGTCAATGCTTGAACGATGTCCCAAGGAAGTCATCTTAAAATCGTTACGGTGTCCAGAAACAATGTAACTCAGAAAATCGCGTAATACTATGGTGTCTGGGACGAATTCTATTTTCTTTTCTAATGTCTGCAGGTCTTCGACGGGAACGTAAGAGTCTTTTTCTTGGCATTGCATCGACTTGATCAGCTTTTATTAATTCAGCTGCAGCTTTAATGATGCGGTACTTTTTGCATTAGTATCGTCAAGTCTGGTGGTAGTATAAAACTGATCTAAAATAGAAGCTGACCAGAGTGACAATGTTCGCCTTCCCTGCGATGTCCGTGATAAATACCTGAGGTCCATAATATTCCAGTATTTTCTGTTTCATTCATAAACGGGAAACTATGCATCTCCGTCCGGCAATAGGTCCTTCATTTTGGTGATGAACTCCTGATCAGTGAGCTGTTCTTCCTCGTATTCTTGAAGATGGAACATCGTTTTGACAAACGCGTCATGTCGGGCAGAATTAGCCGGTCTTCCTCGGGAGCACTCACCTGATGACGCCTGATTGATCGAAAGCTGAGAAGAAGGATGGAATATTCTTCCCAGTCCTGAAGTTGGTGCTGCAGGCTGGGTGATACACAGCATCAGCAAGGACTTAGTCCGCCCACTCGTCATGACGGGTCGCACAAATCCCATGTGTGTCTTTAATACTATCACACCTCACAGTGATAACAGGAATACTTGTGTTGCTGACACCTATGAGATCCTTCGACTGGCTGCATAAAAACACTAATCTTTGTAATCAAAATAGTCACTTTTCGAATGTAAAGTAGGTAGGACACTATACTATGATGAGGTGCAGTGTCAGATTTAAACTTTTTACATACATGCCGCCTAGGATCATTTGATAATGATTATTTTACCAATTTTTACTATTATTATTATTACTAAGCTACAATTATTAAATATATTTAACTTCTGTAAAATTATGTTATTGCAAATTTGAATATTTGATACCTACTGTACTCACGTTATCTTGAATTTTAAATTGTATTAAACGATCAAACCCCTCTCCTACACACCGGCTTAGGCCTATGTGGGTGTTTATTTATGTTAGTAAAATGTGTAACTGTTGTACCTATACAACATTGTAGGTATGTATAATATTTGACATTTGTATGTTAATATAAATAAATACAATTTTTGAATTGAATTGAAGACACGTGAACCCCTTGTCCAACACCCACTTCAATGTCATTACTTACTTTTAGATTTACTACCTAACTCTGTGCAACTTTTTCACATAAAAACACTGTTTTTTCACCAATGGCAAGAGGTCGTAGGTAACTTGCAAAAGACACACAGGGGTGACATGGTACGCAAACGAGCACATGACAGCACTGACCAATGTTACACAATCTTTGACACGTGGTAGATTTTATGAGCAAGCATTTAAAATGTAATGGTAGCTAATTGGTGCAGTTACTATGCACCGTTAATATATGTATTATAAATATACCTACTTACATTTACACAAGAAATCAAATGTGTTTTTTAATAATTGGAAGCTTTTTGTGGTCAAAATGTTAAGTTGGCCTTCGTGACCTCACATGACCTTTGTAATAACCTGGGTTACATTTATAGTAATGTATTTACAATATAATTGAAAAGACCTTTTAATTGATACCCATCAAGCCACCTTTGTCAAGAAAAAAAAGTCACGCCGATTTTTTAAATTGATTAGTCAATTAAAGTCACTTCCGGTTGGATAATTTCGGAGGACTTTTGATATGTTATGAAGTACACATTTATGAATGATTTGCTATCAACCGCGTTTTCTAGCTCATTAGGGGTGGCTGCAGCCCCAATTTTTTATTACATCCATATTTTTGGTTGTTTTAACTCATTAATGGCCGTAATTAGTATCGATTTTTTTTTTAAGTTTTGATTTTTAATAAATAGTAGATACATCAAGCTTTCGTTTGATACCAAACTCGACGTGGTTTACTAATATAGTTTACCGATAATTAGATTGATTGATTTTTCACTAATCGATTAACGCCCATGATTGATTTTTCACTAATCGGTTTATACACCCATTAATTTGATTTCGGAGGACTTTTAGTGCCAGTCTTTCAATACTCTGCTAACTTTTAAACTGTTGATTAGAACTGTATTGTCATGGCAACAACCAATTGAAATGCAGAGTTTAGTACTAACTAACTGTTAACAGCTAATTGAGACTTTAGCAGGGTATTGAAAGACCGGCCCTTACTGTGTTATGTAGTTTTTTTTCTGAATCCAACGATATAAAAAACGCTTGTGTTGCAATTAGTTTTGGGTCAAATCATTTAGACTCTGGACTTATAGCTTTAGTAATTTCTCTCAATTTTGAATACGACTTGAATTACTGTTAAATATCAGTGATGATATTATAATGTTAATCAATTGTTTTTCAATAGATTGCTGGCCGGCAATCTGATAGCTTGACTTTTCCATTTCAAAGTCAATCTTTCCTCGAGTGAATGAATTGTGTTCGTTTGTTTACGGGTTCTGTTCTGCCTGACGCAGGAGCTGGCGGGCCAAGTGGTTGCTGTGGAAACCTCTATCTCTCAGCTGCGTTCTCTCCAGCACAAGTTCCTGGACCGTGCCGGCTCCGTGGATCAAGCAGTCTTGAGACGCTTCCTCGGCGACCTCATGACCTTGCCCGAGGTGGAGGTCACGGGCGGGTCGCGAGGTCATCTGCGCTCTACCATACAGACCATGTTTGCGGATGCGCAGAAGGTGAGAGCTTTGGATCCTGGGATTATATGAAAACTAAAAACAGAAGTTATTAAAATTAGATTTGACATTCTGACAGATGAAATTGAGCGAAATAAATAGCACTTAATCTATTTTTAGTTCATAACTCGTATAAATCTTGTTTGATGATATTCAGGACAATTATTACAGTGATACAAATGGATTCAGCCAATTTAACGTTGATAAAACAAAAGATTTCACTTGATTTCACATAGTCCAACGTTTTCGCATGCTGTTTCGAGAATAGGCCTAATGGGCAGCAAACGAAGAAATTTAAAGAGCAATGTAACCAAGTAAACAGGGTAGGGATTCTATAACTGCAAAGCTGTAGGAATTTGGTTAGCAATGAGATTTTGCCATAAGCTTTATACAGATCACTTTTCCGCCAGCAATCGAAAATAGTTGTAGAATCAATCGCAACCCAGGATGAACGCTCTGCTGCAGAACAGTGCGACGTTAAGCCCCAGGCAAAAAAATAAAACCTTGAAGTTCGAGGTGAATAGGTATTACCTAATTAAGTTTAGGTTATGCTTAGTTCTTATAGCAAACTAATTTTAGAATAATCTATAAGAGCTACTTGTTATTTTAACAAGTACCTACCCAGCAAACACTGGGACATGCCAGGGACGTCCCCGCCACATCCCAAAGTGGTCCCAAAGAGGTCCCAGGGAGGTCCTTGTTACATCCCAGGGACATGGCGGCCATGTTCCAATAACCCCCCCAAACTGCTCCCAGGGAGGTCCCCGCCATGTCCCAGGGAGGTCCCAGAGTTGTCCCCGCCATGTCCCAGGGAGGTCCCAGAGTTGTCCCCGCCATGTCCCAGGGAGGTCCCAAAGTTGTCCCCGCCATGTCCCAGGGAGGTCCCAAAGAGGTCCCCGCCATGTCCCAAAGAAATCGTGAACTGGTGCTCTCTGTTAGAGAACTAAGTAACTAAATAGTAAATAACAGCCTTTGGCTGTTGCATGCCTTGGACAACAAAATAAAATAGTAATAAATAATTAATTACTCAGTCAGTTTTGATCGGATTTCAATTCTGTGAACGAAATTACAGTGACAATTACAATTATGATTAGTACACCAATACAAATTATTATACCCCAACATGATTTGAACACTTGATCTTGTGATTAGAAGGCTGACGGGCTAACCACGGGACCACGGCGCGAAGTGAGAAAAAGGACGCTTTAGACATGCTTTGAGTAAAGATTTTTAAACATTGAAATGGATAAAAGAAATCTGTTTAAATGTACCTATTGACATTTCTGACGTAGTTTATGATACTAATCAACATCTTAATTATTGTTACCTTATTTAATAATTACCTATCGTAAATTGATTTTGGATACAAAAAAGCTATAGTAACTTGGTGTCGTTATCGAAAAGAGATGATAATTCTACAAAATCGGAAATATTTACATGTTCATTTTAAAGACATTTGATTCAATTACTTTATTCAAAATCGGCATGCTGCAAACGGAATCTAAAACTTGATAAGTCACAAGTTCAACACATTTTCTGATGCATAAAAATAGCTCCCAAAAGGGACCTCCCTGGGACATGGCGGGGACGTCCCAAAAGGGATATTCCAAATGGGACCTCCTTGGGACATAGCAGGGAGGTCCCAAAAGGGAGAACTTTAAAAAAAAAGATGTCCCAAATGGGACCTCCCTGGGACATGGCGGGGACGTCCCAAAAGGGATATCCCAAATGGGACCTCCCTGGGACATGGCAGGGAGGTCCCAAAAGGGATATCCCTTTTGGGATTTCGGGGACATGGCAGGGACGTCCCTGGCATGTCCCGTGTTTGCTGGGTATAGTATGGCAGTACCTCACAAATATTCAAACTAACTTACAAAATGAGTTTGAACATTTGGGAGGTCCCCGCCATGTAACAGGGATGTGCCAGGCAGCTCCCTGGGATGAAACTGGTATATGCCTGGCACGTCCCTGGCACATGCCTGGCACATCCCTGTTACATGGCGGGCACCTCCCAAATGTTCAAACTAACTTACAAAATGAGTTTGAACATTTGGGAGGTCCTCGCCATGTAACAGGGACCTCCCAAATGCCACCACATTCCTCTCGATAAGGTTTGAACATTTGGGAGCTCCCTGTTACATGGCGAGGACATCCCAAATGTTCAAACTTATTTTCTAAGTAGTTTGAACATTTGGGAGGTCCCCGCCATGTAACAGGGAGCTCCCAAATGCCATATCCCAAATGGTCAAACTGGGATGTGCCAGGGAGGTGCCAGGCATGTACCTTGTTTGCTGGGAAGATACTTCCATCTAAGATAGTGCCCATCTCTGCTTATACTATTGTATTGTATTGTATTGTATTGACTATTGTATTGTTGTATTGTTTTATTTGCAGTCATAAAATGTACAGACACACATGGCCATTGTCAAGAGAAAAATAAATATTCATATAAAAAACATCATCATTATTATGGATATTGTCATTAATTATAGATAATTAAAACCATTAAAAACAACTACGAACAATATAAACAATGGTAACTAATGTCTTAAACATGTAGCATGTATTCATTAACAGAATAAAAACACTTCTCCATAAGTAATTTCTTAAGAGCAAGTTTAAAATGAGTCCTTGAGGAGGAAATGTTCTTAATGTCAACTGGCAGCCTATTGTAAAGTCGGCGGCCAGCTTGCATTACTCCCCGCGAAGTCGACTTGAGACGGCAGTACTCGAAGCGCAGGTCCGTGGTACCTCTTGTGTTATGCGCGTGGAAAGTGCCTCTTCAAAGAGGATGATATTGTCTCTGACGAACAGACAGATCGCCTGGATGTAGAGACACGGTAGTGGCAGAAACTGCAAGCTTTTAAACTTTTCCCTACAGGAGTCTCTATAGCCTAATGACAGCATGGAGCGCACAACTGCCTTTTGAGCTCTGAATGCTCTATTACTCTCAGAGGTTGCTCCCCAGAACACAACTCCATATTGTAGTATATTCTGTACTATACTTATACTTACAACAACTAACAGTTTGGCCTGGGTATTGCTTAGGGTTGCTAACCGTCCAGATTTTATCCGGTCACTCCGGAATCGGACAACATTTTCATGATGCCAGGATTACTCTTTCCAGACAGCATAGTGTCCGGAATTGTTGAAAATATGAAACTTGCATAGTATTATTCAATACTCACTCAGTAAATAATAAAGTATCAAATCGCCTAGAAGGTTTTAGCCCAAAACGCATAAAAATGGCCCAAATGCATTCTCGAAATTCAAAACTTTCCGGGCCTGTGCGGCCCAGACCCGCATGGTGCTGAGGGGCCCTCGCCCCAGACTCCCCCATTGCTTTCGTGCGAGATCGCCCTTTCATACGCATACGATTTTTCTCCAAAATACAATATTTGTGAGACATTTAACCCCAAGCATTTGAGAGCTGCAATGTCCAGAATTCGATTCTTGGGATGTTGGCAAACCTAATTGCTGGCAAAAACACACATAAACACAGAGAAAATGTTCGAAGAGTACCGTGGTGTTGCTCGCTCATTATCCTCAGTTTCACATCTTGTATAATTAGTAACTACGCTTCTGATGTTGCAGGTGTCTCAGATGCTGAGTGAGCAGGAGCCGCTGTCCCCCAGCGAGGATCTGTTCACGACGACTCACTCCGCGTTCCCACGGCCAGAGAGTCGCGAGTTCCTGCTGCGCGTTGCTGCGCGACGTCCCGGCCCCGGGTCCGCGTCGTGTGCTCAGCGCTTGTACGCAACGCTCAGGGCAGAGGAGTTCCGTCTGGCCGCAGCGTTCTCTCACGACACCACGTTCACGTAGATGGATGTCTCTCATTATACGCGTCACAGCTCTTGATGGAAACATTCCAGATAATATTCCTATGTATCGTTATAACATTTGTACCACTCATCTGCTTCTGAGAAATCCATGTCAAGTGAAGTTCAGACTGTTGTCAAATGCAGATAAATGTCCCCGGTCTTCTAAGCCTATCTTCAATCTCGGACTGATAACGCAGTTTATATTGGAACATTTGAACTACCTCCTTAGCTCAGTTGGTAGAGCACTGGTCTGGACATTCAGAAGAGCCAAGTTCGAATCCCAGAGGAGATGAATATCTTTCACCTTGCAGCTGGGATTTATTCATCTTTTCAATAATTTTTTTTCATCTACCTATATTATTATTCATTTGAGCCCAACCTTGTGGAAAATCTAAAATGTCTTATTTTTTCAGATTTCCTATGAGGTTGTCTAAAGTTAGTTGGTGTTTTTATTGCTAAGATTGACTAAAATACATAGACACCTACCTAGGGATGTTTATGAAATATTATCTCCAATGTAAACTTCAACTGCAGCCGACTTAAAAAAGGTGTAATTCCTCTTAGGCCCGATCTTTCAATACTCTGCTAAAGTCTCAATTAGCTCTTAACAGTTAGTTAGTGGTCATTCTAGGAATGTCATTGGTTGTTGCCATGGCAATATTGTCCAAATTGACTGCTTAAAAGTTAGCAAGGCATTGAAAGACTGGCCCTTAGTGTAGGTTCAAGTGTAGAAAAAATGCTTTCCGCTCGATTGGAGTGCCAAAATTGATTTTTTCATAATAATCGATTGTTTACATCATTCTTAATATTACCTGAAGTGCCTTCAATTTTGTTGATTGCCATCTTGGAAAATTTGGCAGAAAAAGTTAATTGTACAAAGTATTTAATTGTTGGTAGAGGAAAGGTTGAAAAATTATGAAATAATTCACTAAAACTAACTCAAATATGGGGACTTGAAAAAAATACGCCGTGAACGAATTTTATTTTTTCATTGTTGGAATTGACCAATCACGTTTCTGAGTTTTTTGGTTCTTAATTTATTATGAAACGCGTGGACTTAGACAATAATATGTGGAATTAAAAT
The DNA here is from genome assembly GCA_934045905.1 of Leuctra nigra. NCBI lineage: Eukaryota > Metazoa > Arthropoda > Insecta > Plecoptera > Leuctridae > Leuctra > Leuctra nigra. Next base: position 61,867,539 of record OW203761.1, on the reverse strand, counting down.
TTGTAGACAATTTCATTTTAAAATAAAAATGAAATTGACATAATACAAAAGCTTCAAAGCAAAGCTATGAGAGCAATATTACGGGTTAATAAATACACAAATATTAGCAAAATGCTCGATACACTGTATTGGCTCGACATAAAAGATAGAATTTTATTAAACTCAATGACTCTAATCTTTAAAATGACTAAAGGATTCACCCCGAATTATTTAAGCAATATTTTGACTATGAATGTGGATGCACATAATCACAACACTAGAATTAAGAAAAATATAAGCATTGTCCGAACATTTTCAAAATTTACAGAAAACTCACTATTCCATAAAGGTATTTTAATTTATAATAGAATTCCCATAGAAATTAGAGAAAGCGAAACACCCAAAATGTTTAGAAGGGAGTGCTGTAGGTTAATAAAAAATAAAATGTTAATTCCACTACCACATGAAAATGTTGGATTCTGGTTATAATAGATATCTGAAGTGATAATTTTAAATGTAGTAATTTATACTGTAAAGTTTTTACTGTATTAGCACTGTACCTATTACCTACTGTGTTAAATGTATTACCTATTTTTGTATTAAAATGATAATGTATTAGAACAAATAGCAAAATATGCTAAATAAAGATTTTACTACTACTACTAACAATATGCGATGTAAACAAAATTTAAATTTAAAAAAAAAAAATTCACGGCGCTTTTTTAATTTACCATATTTGAGTTAGTTTTAGTGAATTATTTCTTAATTTTTCAACCTTTCCTCTACCAACAATTAATTAATTTGTAAAATTTACGTTTTCCGCTTGTTTTCCGCCATATTTTCCGAGATGGCCACCAAAAAAATTGAAGGCACGTCAGGTAGTATTAAGAATGTTGTAGACAATCGATAATTATGAAAAAATCAATTTCGGCACTCCAATCGAGCGGAATTACATTTGCTCCTGTACTATCTGCTGAAGGTAGGCTTTGAATAATTATTCACAAAATTGTTACTCCGTTTAATATTCCATCATGAGAGTTGTATACATTTATAGAGTTAATCTTGTTTCTGTGCAAGCTTTCTGTTTAAATGGGCTTTCTTTGCCCCAACCATAAATCAGTCACCTAAGCAACATTTTAAAATTATTGAGTTAGGTACTGGAGGCCAAGTCTTGAAACTTACGCCTTCAGGACGCAAACGCTCTCGGACGTCAACAAGTCCCATTTACTCTAAGAGTGATCGACATTGAAACATTAATTTAAGCCACTTATTTGATTGGCATCCAGCAATCTATTGCAAACAATTTATTAACATTATAATTATAATTACAGATGTTATTCAGTCATTAAAACCTTATTCAAAATGAAGCTAAACAGTTAACAGTAGATTTCAAGGTCGTCACATTCCCAATCTTACAGTAAATGGGACTTGTTGACGTCTTAGAGCGTTTGCGTCCTGAAGGCGTAAGTTTCAAGACTTGGCCTCCTGGTATAGTTGGAATCACCAGGTAATTTCCTAACTTTATGTTCGCTAAGAATTGCCTTAGTTCTTATTTAGTAAGTTAAAACTTGAGTTAAAGCTGTGGATTTAACCAATGGCAAAGCGGAGATTGAAACTTGTTTTGTCCGATTACTCGAAACAGGTGCTTTATGGTTGGTAGAGGAGTTTCATTGGTATCTATTTAGTATATGCAATAGGTAGGTACTAAAGATGAATAAAGTTCACACTGGCCAATCTATCCATCATTGATTGATTGATTGTCGAGGAGTTGCTCTAGTAGCATGTAGATTATGCTCGCCACTGAACTGAAATTCATTGCTCTGTTGGTGTTATTTATTTTCTGATTAGGACTAGGAAACAATTAATGTGGTTAACAAACTAGTTATAATAGTTATTACTTTATTGTTAACATGTTATTAAAATATAAGAAAGTAGGTATTGATATTAACTGGAACTACCAACTCTTGTAAGCTAATTAATGTACTTTGTAACCAGAATGAGTTGAAATAATCTTCTAATCATTCTGATTGTCATGCTGTATCAATGTTGCCAAGGTGTTTTGTAAGTCGCGGCTTTGATTCATTGATCGTAGCATCAAAACAAGGAAACAAGATATACGAGGAACCTTTCTGACTATTGGTAGTGTATGTACTAATTGTATTTTTAATTAACAAATAATATGAAAAGAAGACGGAACAGGTTGGGTGAGTGGTTAACGCTCTCAGCTTGTATTCCGGAGGCCCGGGTTCGATTCCCGCGGCCGTCCTTCCTGACTGGGGTTTTTTCGTGGTTTTCCCTCAGTCTTCAGGCAAATGCTGGGAAGGTACCCTACTAATAGGCCACGACCGCCTCCTTCCCACCTTCCATCCTTACCTACTCTTCACCATCATCTCCCGATCATCATCATAATCATCCATCCGTCGCCATTAGCCTCGCTGCAGAACAGTGCGACGTTAAGCCCCAGACAAAAAAAAAAAAATATGAAAAGAAATAATGAAAATTGTTTATTTTTTATTAATGTTATATAACATTATACCGAGTGGCGCAAATAAAAATCACCCTGTTTGAGAGGTCACTATATCGAAACTATTATATATAGGATTCTGATATTTGTACGCGTATTAGAAAACATACCAAAATTTAATATGTGTGCAAGTTTCCAAAACATTACTATTGTAGGAAAAAAGTTACAGCTGTTCAAATTTGGTTGTCAAAAAATTGATTGTATTTATATTGTATTTATTATATTAAACTAAAAATATTAAACTAAAAAAAATCTAAAAAATCTGCACTGAAAAGTAGTGATATCAAAAATTGAGAAGTCAAAACTTTATTTGATAATCAAAAAACACTTGGCGCATCGTGTATATAAAAAGCTTCGAAGTATAGGCCAGATATAAAATATACATAAAATATACATACATATAGTATACCTATAATGCCCTAAAAATGATGCGCCAAATATTTTTTGATTTTAAAATAAAGTTTTGACTTGGTTCAATTTTTGATATCACTACTTTTCAGTGCAGAATTTTTAGATTTCATATATTTTTTTAGTTGAAGAGACTTGGCTGTTTTTTTAACACTGAGTGTTTTTTATGGGGATATCACTCCTTTTTTTAGTTTATTCTTAGAACTTGTGATGACGTCATATCGAATGAACAATTACTAAATCTTAAAAAAAAGTCCCATTGACAATTTGGTTACTACTAATGAAAATCTGCGTATGGTACTATAAATTTGCTTTAAATGATCTTTCATGAAGAAAAGCAAAGGTTTCATTCCAATCGGCCAACCCAGTTCCGAGATAATGGCAACACTTCGGTTTTCAAAATGGCTGCTGAACTTAATGCACAGCCACATAGAATGTGTATCTATCAATGATGTGTATCATTTTAAGCTTTCTGAATATGTATTCATTGCATAGAGAGGGAATTATAATAATTTATAAAATTAAATGACGTCATTTCCGGTCTCATAAATAGTAAAATTCTAATTTGACTGTTCCTATTCCATAAAGATGGCTTCCGAATCGTTTGGCGATAGTTTCGGACCGATATGTCTACCAGTTTCGAGATATGACGTTACTTCCGGTTTCAAAATGGCGACTGCAATCTCTGACCCCTTGAATTATAATTTAAACATGATTACATTTTATATTAAGCTGCCTCAAATAGTATATTTAATGCATCAAAATGTAAATTTCTGAGATTTTTAAAATGTGTGACGTCATTTCCAGTTTCGGTTTGGGAAAATGCAAAAATTACTCATGATAATACATAAAGATGACCGTCTAAATTACTTAGCGGCGCTGCTCTTTAGCCGTTATTGAGATATGATGTCACTTCCGGTTTTAAAATGGCGGCTTTCGGTTGGTTTTTATAACAAGTCACATGAGAAGTCAAAAGTACATAGTTACGTTACATAAATATCAAAGTAATCGGATCAACATTTGTCCCCGTAATGCCAATCGCTGTATTTCAAACTTAATGACGTCATTTCCGGTTTCTTTAACATAAAATTTATTTTTTGCTACTGATAATGCATATAGATGACCCTCTGAATCGTTTGGCGCAAATTTCGTTCCAATCGGTCCAGCCGTTGTCGGGATATGACGTCACTTCCGGTTTCAAAATGGCGGCACAAAAAAAGTCATGGCGAGGTTATTATCAGACGCCAAAAGTGCACACGTGGTAAAAATTTCAGGTCAATCGGTTCAGCCGTTTAAGCTGTGGCCTGTTTACCGGATTTGAATTCCAGGAGACTACTACTATACTACTATGATTATGAAAACCGCCCTAAAACACTGTTTTCACGGCCCTCTAGCTCGCAAAGAGCGTAACCTATTGCTCCCAAATTTGGTAAATGTTGTAGGGTGGGCCATAGCTCGAAATTAGATATTTCGCAACAATGTGAGATGTCCCAATTTTAAGATCCAGTAGGCCGAAAATGCCACTTTGATGCTTACAGTAAAAGTGGGTTTGCTCCAGCCTTTTTAAATGAGAGTGTGCGCGCGCCGTACGACTTGGCTGGCGTGGAGCAACCGCTCCACTAGATATGTAATTTTTCCCACCTAAATTGTGCATTCATAACACATCGATGAAGAACAAATCTTCTAATTTTGCAGTTTATATAAATTAGCAAAATAATAACTGCAAACTGTTTGATTCAATATCCCCACAAAACATAAACTAGTAAAAACACTACCAAGCACTTCCACACCTAAAAGGATTGAGATCTTAATGGATGGCCTAAAACATTTTCACACTAGGTATAAATTTACAGGCGCGTAGGAAGTTTATTTTAAGTGGGGGGGGGTCAAAATTATCGGGGATCGATGAACGTGAGGAAAAGGTAGTTCGCCGTTACAAGGGGGTCTGGGCCAGTTTGCCCCGCAGGGCCTTTTTTGAATTTTTGATACAAAATAATCGAATTTGAAGCTATTTTGGCATTTTTTTCAGAGAAATGAACAATGTGTGATGCAATATTCTGTGGAAACTTAAGACAAATGTAATCCAATCTGTAATTATATGTTTTTATAGAATCTCCATTGGCCCCGCAGGGATTTTTTTGAGATTTTGATACAAAATAATCGAATTTGAAGCTATTTTGGCATATTTTTCAAAGAAATTTAAAATGTGTGATATGCAATTTTATTGGGGAAACTTAGACAAAATGCATTATAATCTGTACATTTTGTTATTTGATAAAATACCTAATGGCCCCGCAGCGAATTATTTGAGTTCCTTAGTAATAGAGAGTCGATTATGAATCGATTTTGGAATTCCTTTGAAAACGGTTGCAATAAGCAACACCAATAAGCAATAAGAAAAATCTGTATTTGTTGTGGTATCGTGTAATATTAAACTGCTTTCATGAGGATTATCAAGTTGGACAAATGAGTTATTATCTCATTGGATAATATAACCTCTGTCCAATTTACCAATTAGTTTTGCAAAACTTGGGAAAATTTTGAGAATTCAACCTCATAATGAAGCAAATCTGTGCATTTTTTGATCTCTTTATCAACATTTTTGTATATCTCTGGTTGATATCTGGGGGTGTCAAGACGAAAAGTGGGGGGGTCATTGACCCCCACCCCCCCCCCCCCTTCCTACGCGCCTGTAAATTTAAGTTCATTACATGTTCAAAACAGCCTCCAAACCAACAACAAGAAATTTAAAAATTTAAAAATATTTACGTTTAAGAAGAGGGCTATAAGAAAGAAGAAGATAATGAAGAATTTTACATGGTCATTGCAAATAATTCATTGCAAAATTAAATGTTTACATTTTAAAATTGTATTTCCTAATTTTCATTTTCATTTTTATTTCATTGCTAATCTTGAAGAAAAATGTGACATTCTTTCGATCAAGTCGCCTTGATAAAAATAATTTCTCTTGACATGGATCTATTTAGTAAAGTCTTCCTAAACCAGAAGTTCGGGTCTTCTGCGTGCAAAGAATAGAATAGAATGCCAAGTCACGCCTCGTGCTGTCATCGGCGAGTCCCAATCATTCCCTCACACGAGAAGATCCAGCTGTCAGCGCATCAATAAACACTTCACAAATACACGGCGAGATAGTCCAGTAATTTTGTGATTATACCCACCACTAATTGCAACAGAAGGTTTCAATTCATAGGTTGCATGTGATGTCATCTCATTGTTGCCGTCGCCGTCGCCGTCTTAATGGCACTCAGAATAGCTGTGATTCTCTGCTTTTTTTACAATATTTATAGTTAAGAGGGCTTGGTAGTGAGCGTGGCCTTGACGAGTTTTTTAATCGATTTTTATCAATATCTTTTTCCAGTGTAATTGTTAACAAAATAGGGCTATGGACGTGAATTCAGAACAGTTCAATGAAAATAATTTCGTAGTTTGGAATAAGCTATTAGTTTTATTGTGTCCAACAGGTGTTTAGAACCCAAAAATTACTAAATTTTCGGGTTCTAAACACCTGTAGGACAAAGTATATCTAATAAACAATTACAAGCTATGGAATTATTTTCATTGAACTGTTCTGAATTCACGTCCATAGCCCTATTTTGTTAACAATTACGCTGGAAAAAGATATTGATAAAAATCGATTAAAAAACTCTTCAAGGTCAAACTCACTACCAAGCCCTCTTAATGAGTACCTGGGAAATTGTATAGGCTCCGGAGATTACTTTAGTACGAAGAGGAATCACTCACATTACAAAAATACATCGGTTTGCCTCAATAAAGCTATAAATCTGACCCGTCAACGTGCCAACGTAATGGGTGGACAATTCAATAATTTAGCATTGCTGAAATAAAACAAAAGAAGTTTGTGCAAGCTATGAATACAAGAATCGATTCAGAAAAATGCCCTCTACAACATATCCAAAATCCTCCCGAATCCGATTGCCGGAAGTACTTTTTAATCACTTTTTAAGTTAATTTCTCATGTCAATTCCATCTTCCAAAAAAAATAAAAATCATGTTACTCCGATTTTGACGAAACTTGGCAGAATTGTTCACCATTCAAAAGGAACACAAATCGCTCTCTTAGCGTTTTCCTCTAAATCTCATCGTTTGGGATATATGGCCCATTGAAAAGTATATTTTAGTCAGTTTTCGACGATTCCCCCACTGAGTGTAATTATTTGACGTTTTGCGAGGTCCATATTTCCCAAACGATGAGAGCAGTGGAGTGGAGTGGAGCAGTGGCGGGGCGCGACCCTCCGTGGCAGTGGCGGAGTGGAGCAGTGGCGGGGGCGCGACCCTCCGTGGCAGTGGCGGAGTGGAGCAGTGGCGGGGCGCGACCCTCCGTGGCGGAGTGGAGCAGTGGCGGGGCGCGACCCTCCGTGGCAGTGGAGCAGTGGCGGGGCGCGACCCTCCGTGGCAGTGGCGGAGTGGAGCAGTGGCGGAGGCGCGACCCTCCGTGGCAGTGGCGGAGTGGAGCAGTGGCGGGGCGCGACCCTCCGTGGCAGTGGCGGAGTGGAGCAGTGGCGGGGGCGCGACCCTCCGTGGCAGTGGCGGAGTGGAGCAGTGGCGGGGCGCGACCCTTCGTGGCAGTGGCGGAGTGGGGCAGTGGCGGGGCGCGACCCTCCGTGGCAGTGGCGGAGTGGAGCAGTGGCGGGGCGCGACCCTCCGTGGCAGTGGCCGTGGCAGGGAGGGGGAGGGGGGGGGGGGGGGGGGGGGGGGGGGGGGGGGGCATGCGTGGAATCATCACGTCACCGCGTCTATAGCAGGAAAGTGTGACGTTAAAACAACACAAACATCCCTGGTTTTAAATTCCTCTTCCCTACACGTTAATGTTGCAGGAAGGACGCATCAATTACATGCAGTTATATTCTACCACTTAGTTATTACACAAGTAATTGCGGGTTTTGTGGATAAATTTAGATACTAACTCACAAGTCACAGTTTGTGAGAAAAGAAAATACACGCTGAGGATGAGATCATAGAGGAGCGGTCGCTCCACTCAGTCATAACCCAACAAACACAGGGCGGCCCGAGGAGCCTCCCTGAAAGGGGCTTCAGGGACGTACTTGGGTATGCACCCAGGTTCGAGCTCGGCCCGGTCGTAGTCATTCTGAAGCAACTGTTTTTATCACTCACAAATAGCTCGCAACCAGAACGGCCCGACCTCGGCCTTAGCCCGTCCTTCAAGGCCGCAAAACGACGGTTGACGAATAACTTAACTGTCACGTGAGGTCGTGAAAGCACGTCCCGAGTAGGTCCCGAGTACGGACTTTCATTGCATTCCAGGGCGGCAACAAGTTTTGAACTGAATCACTCGCGCAGATGTCAGATAGATACTTGTTTCATGTTGAAACAATTCGATTAAACTTACTTTTAACTATTCGTTATACATCCATTTGATGTTCAATGTCACATTTACAGATGAATAAACACCACTTGTAATTTTCAATAACTGCTATTATGTTATTATCCCATGTATTCTATTAAACAACTTAGTTGCTAGCTTGACTCTAACTTGACTCGCCTACTTCCCCCCACTTCCCACCAACCGGCAAAGGCAGTTACAAAATTCAAATCGTTCAACGTCCACGCGCCGCGCTGCAAAAGTTACTTTCTTTGTGGTTCACAAGTTTATTTCGGGTTAAAACTTCAAAGATTTTTGATTAGCTACACAAATTAGCACAACATCTTCTGGCAGGTAAGTTGTATTACTACTTTTATTACTAAAATTACACACAGGTAAGTAGGTAGATGGGTAGGTATAGGTAGTTACATCCTACAGGTAGTTACAACAGTCTATGTTATATTTATAATTATTTAAAACAAAACAATTTTATACCTAGGTACTTTTTAAAGCAATGGACAGTTCTCGCAGTAGGACTGCAAAATACCGAGAAGCAAGAAAGAACCTACTAAAGAACTATTTGCTTGATATATCACAAATTGAAGAAGATGATGAAGAAATCAATCAGAGCAATTCCCAGATCGAAGATAATTTTGTTCAATCAGTACTACATTCAATCAGCACATCAGATATTGCCGTTGAAGCTCATGATGAAACTCCGTCAGATGAAACTATACCACTGCATGAGAGTCTCGATTACAATTTTCAATGATATTATAATGATGCCATGAACTGATTGTTCCAATCAAATATTAGATTCGTAGTTTACTTACTTTTAATACCTTTTTTTTGCAAGTAAGACGCAAATCTTATGTTCGATCCCTGTATTATTTTATATTGAATACAATTACTAAAGCCCCGTTTACACGGTGCAATTTCTTGAACAACTTTTGTGCCACAGAGGTTCTGCTCGTGCGCAGTGTCACTTTTGAGATGAAAAAGTGACTCTGCACATGTGCAGAACCACTGTGGCACAGAAGTTGGTCAAGAAATTGCACCGTGTAAATGGGGCTTTACAAGTACCTACCAATTGCGTTTTAAATTTTTACCAAGAGATGAATGAATAATTTCCTGGGAGAGTTGGATTCATAAAACTGTTACAGTTGTTTTTATAACAATTACAGTAATATTCTCCTACCATGGCAGCACACAGATTTCTTCTTCAATATTTGCATACCGACTCTTCAAAGAAAATAGTTCGTTTTTCTTACAGTTCTTCTACCTTCACCAAACGTAACCTCCATCACAAAAAATGATTATTGCTATTTTCGAGATTATAATATGGCATTAGCGAGTACTATTTATGGGATTTGTCATTGCTCAATTTTTACAGCTATATTATCATTATAGTCGACCATTTTATAGAAAGTATTGCAGTCTGAGACAAAATGAGTTTTTACAGTTGGTCATTTTGCTTGTGATGTGAGTGTACAAATATATCGTGAAGGCGTGAATACGACCCGTGACGTCATGAGAAAGGAATGCAAGGGGTAGCGAGCAGCTGCACTAGCCCGTACCCCGCACGGCCCGAGAGCGGTCCTGTGGGCGCGTGCCTATCTTCAAGGCGCTGCTCGGGCCGTTCCTAGGCGGCGGGCTCTGCACCGTCGTAGGAGTCCCACCCTATGTTAAATGTCCATAAGACGGCACGGCCAAAGTCCGTCCTTGAACGCCGGCTGGCCCGTGCTAGGGCGCTGCTAAGTCTGCCCCTGTGTTTGTAGGGAAGTCATACGGTCGCACACTCACACAACATACCGTTAAAATGGATGCGTAATATCCCAAATTCCTTTTAAGGCTAAACAATCGCTTTGAATGACTATATTCATTACACGATATGAATAAATTCAGAAAATGCATTTTCATACTTTAAATCACAGTTTTATAATATATTATGTGGATAATAATACAATCCCAAGTAGCACTGAGGGAAAATTTACATCGGCCCGAGGTCGGCCCTAAGTCGACTTCGTTGGGTATGTTGGCCAGCCAAACCGCCGTACAGCCGGCCTCGGACCGACGGCGTGTTCCATTCGTTGGCCCGATGTATAGCAACCCGACCTCGTCCCGACGGCGGGTTACAATACGTTGGCCCGAGGTATTGTAGCCGACCTCGTCCCGACGACGGGTTACATTCGTTGGCCCGATGTATTGTAGCCGACCTCGTCCCGACGGCGGGCTACATTCGACGGCCCGATGTATTGTAGCCGACCTCGTCCCGACGGCGGGTTACATTCGACGGCCCGATGTATTGTAGCCGACCTCGTCCCGACGGCGGGTTACATTCGACGGCCCGATGTATTGTAGCCGACCTCGTCCCGACGGCGGGTTACATTCGACAGCCCGATGTATTGTAGCCGACCTCGTCCCGACGGCGGGCTACATTCGACGGCCCGATGTATTGTAGCCGACCTCGTCCCGACGGCGGGCTACATTCGACGGCCCGATGTATTGTAGCCGACCTCGTCCCGACGGCGGGTTACATTCGTCGGCCCGATGTATTGTAGCCGACCTCGTCCCGACGGCGGGTTACATTCGACGGCCCGATGTATTGTAGCCGACCTCCGCCCGACAGTAGATTACATACTTTTAATATCGCCACCTGGTTGCTAATGTCAGAAACAATGTGGAATGTATATTCTTGATTTACGTTCGTTGGGTTGACGTCTTGCGGCAGACATGGTCCCGACCGCGTGTTACACCTATTCCATCCTGCAGCAGCGCCGCGTAGTAGGTAATTTTAGAAATGAGCCGTCTAGTCTCTTATAAGTCCGACAGGGGCCACTAATTGACATGCGCCACATATGTAGGCAACACGCATCGTTTTGGTGTTGTTTTGGTTGCCTAAAAGCTGAGAGAGTAAAAATGGTCTACCAAATTACAAAGTGTGATAATGAATAAGTTTGCTCATTAAATTTGAAATAATCTCAGTACAATGTCATCATAAACATTTAAGTACCATTACCGTTTCACTTTTTTATGAGTGGCAATTGAATCGAGTAAAACTTTTTTCATTATACCTAACATAAAATATCTTTCAAATTATTATCAATACACAATTGACCAATGTAGATCTCCTCCCCCCACTACGTCATAAAACAAAAGTCAATGTTTGGTGACCAAACAACTCTCAGTTAACAGCAAACAGCTGTTTCTTACAGAATTTAACAGTTTTACAATCTACAAATTGCCATTAATAATAGTAATGATTTAAACTATCTACTTGAATCTTGTTCAGTCTCAATTAACTTATCATATGAGAGCTAAGGCCTTTTTAAGTTGACGAAACAATCCAGTGACAGAAGCCATTAAAACGTAAAACAATTTGGCAACATACCTGACAAAATATAATTTGTTTCGTTGTACCACTGTAATAATTGTCCAGCATATCATCAAACATGATTTATATGAGTTTAAATATATTGATTGTACTATTTCAAGTGGTAAATTAAACTATTAAACACGTGTGAGCTAAATTATTTGATCTTTTTGAAGTTCATTTGTTTCAACGAAAAATTGTTATTTTTCTAAGAACCCTGGAGTTACCATGGTAATACAAGGTAATACTTTTGTCTTTCATAAGGTAACGCCCACCTACATTGGTCAATTACTAATTATTTAAAACAATATAGTTTTGTAAATCTCGACCAGTTAAATTAACAAGAATTCAAGAGGGAGGGGGGGGGGGGGGGGGGGAAGCCGAAGTCCTAGGATTAGACACAGTTTGTAGTCAATCAATCTTGAATCAGTCGAGCAATAGGTAGATTCACCTCGCCTGCCGGCATTGTGAAGTTACCCCCACCTGTCCACCTGTAAATACCCAGGTAGATTCCATTATCTGCTTTGACCATTCAGCACCACTGATACCCGCCTAATTGCCCCCCTCATAATGCAAACAGACTTTGATTGTATTTTTTCATACAATCGTTCATTTTTCGTCTTACTATTTTATACTATTTTACATTTAGTTTTTCGCTAATATTTGATCAATCTATGATGAAGAGATGATGCAAGTGTACTTCTGTTTGTATGTACATTTTAAAATAAATAATAATAATAATAATCGACAATTTAAAATTAAAAACCAATGCGGTTGCATTTTCATTTTGGTGAATAAGTAACAAATTAAATATATACCGAAAAAACACATATAACATCAATCTTTTTGAGTGTGGAATTTTACAACCCTTTCATGAGCTCGGAGACACTCAGAGACTGTTATCGCCTTCCCATTGTTATACCTGCGGGTATGTCCTAGACAAGAAGTCTCAAACCTTTCTACTTACGGTCTACTGGCCACTACATCTACATTCTTCCTGAAATGTATGTTTTGTAGCAGTTAGCTTGGTACAAATTGTGATTGTTTTTATTCGGAAAAAAATCAATTCCCTATTTTGAATAAAACAATTATTTATACTCTCGCCTTTCGCCCTATTTAAATTACAATTATGAATGGCGTAATAAAAGATAGCTTAATTAAAATGAGTTCGATTCTATTTATTTTAATCTGTAAGAGGGTAAGATAACTTATTATAAGATAATATCACATTGTGTAATTTTTATTAAAAAATTGATACTATTTGAAAAAATAAAGCTTAACATTATTGCTTCTTTGAGATACTTATATAAGTTTTAAATTTCTTATACGAGGGAATGTCACAAAATAAACTTGAGCTTATAATTTGTCAAACCTTCAACAACTAACTTTATCTTCTTTTGAAGATATTCCTTATAAATCGCCGTTTGTGGTCAATCAAGTGACTTCAGATTTTGTAGAGCTATGCACAGGATGGAGATAACATCAGTAGAACCTTTTGCCTATTGTTCACCCTCGTCCATCCTCCCCCGCCCACCCCCAACCCAGCGCATATTTTCGAGCAAAACTTCTGCATTTTGTCAGAAAACTCTTGGGTTTCCCGCTCAATTCAAATAAAAATTACATATTTTAAATGCTTCATCGCAAATGGATGCAAGTGTGTGAAAAAAATTGGGAAATTCCGATGAACACTTTAAAAGAACGATATGAAAATATCATTACAAATTTTATCAGGTGAAAGATTGATTATTTATTTGGCAATACTGCAATTTTGGTGGTGATTTTTCATTTCGAAGTGTCCCGAATAATTAGTTTGGTACTAGCATTTTCCCGTCGGCGCTTTTAGAGTAGGCATTAATTCAATATCATTGTGATCTATACTGAGTAAGAGCCATTTTTAATCGCAGCTTGAAATACTTCTCTGACATATTTCTGAGCTGCTTAATTTTTTTTGGTGACGAAGAAAATTACAAAAAGAGTAGAAAAAACAATCATTGACAAAATCGCAAATTCTGTTCTTGCGGTATATTTTCTAAGTTCTTTTTAACGAGGACTAGGTAAGGTGGGAAGGAGGCGGTCGTCGCCTACTAGTAAGGAACCTTCCCAGCATTTGTCTACTGAACATCATACAAAAACCTAACACATTATCATAAACACGTTAGATATAAATAAAACTCAGTGAGGGAAAACGGCATCGATAAATAGACCCTGGGCCCTCGGGAATGCAATTGTCCAGCTACAGCCTCATTAAAGAGACTATAGACCTACACTTTCCCCGCCCCACCACTGGGAGGGGGAAGTGTAGGCATAGTCTCTTTAAGCCTCATGCTCAAAACAAGTTGCGTCCTCAAGTAGATATTTGCATAATGTCAGTCCTCACACCACAAGACTGTGTTCTAATAATCTTATGGTCGGAATCCAGGAGACTCCGGACACTTGCGTCGAAAATCTAAGATCTCTTGAGCTAGTGCGCAAGTTGTTGCAATTACTCCTAATTGGGTGCTTTGGTCCAGGAACTTTTGTCCTTGTTTAGTCTGTACGTGTGGCACATTTAACGCATTATCACTACCACTGGCCCTGATCAGGCTCAAATCCTGCATAAAAGAAACAGCAGGAAAATCCATGGCAATCGAATAATCCTTAGTTTTAGTTTCGCGACAAAAAGTTGAAGTAAGGGGGTCATATTACCAATTACCATCAGTTTAATCTTCGGTAAATGCGGTGTATTACCATGTACTGCGGCATAGCGTAAAAAACTGCAGTCAATGCAACCTGAGGTTGATTTAAACTATAAGGAAACAAGCACCGGAATTAAATTGCAGTATATTTTTTTTAATATAAAAAACACCCTGATGAAGAGGTCACTATAAACTATTATAGGTAGGATTCTGAAATGTGTACACAGAAAATAAATCAAAATGTAATATGTGAAAGTTCAAACATATTCATTTATTATGAAATTAGGTTACAAATGATATAACTTCAACCCTAGAGTTGAAAAAACAGATTAGACCAGACGAAATTAACGTGTTTGATGAATTGATTTGGAATTACTTTGAATGAATACTGTGAATTTATGTGTATTTTTGAATTTCTAAATAAATATAAATTTGTTTAATAAATCTATGCGAATTGGTCGTGGATTTATTAAATGAGTAGGTATAATGTGTGAATTTATGTAACTTTCGTATAACAACAATTCATTTCCAATTCATCGTTGGATATTTAGCCACAACAAATTTTCCCTCCATACGTATCATCTTGAAACCACGTCTCATTAAGATACAGTCATTCTTTACTAAATGGAGTAATTTTTATGTCAAATAATGATCGTCGCAAACTTACTTCTGTAGCTACAAAACAGGCGATTCTTTTTAACAAGCTTCCACTATTTAAACGCTGGTTGAAATGATTTTGCAATGTCTTTATACAAATGCATGTTAACTTATTTTGCATTTCTTCCGCATTTCTCGAATATTTCTGAAAATTGCACATATTACATTTTCATATTTGTTCTATAACATGTAAAAGATCCAGCCATTTGTCATTGATAGTTCTGATGTAGTCGATAGTTGACATTTCTGTCTCAAACATGGTGATTTTTTTGTGCCACCCGGTATATTTTCTGTGTGAATATTTCAGATCATTATCAGCCCTGAACGGCTGCGGGATTATAACCTGGGACTGGGCGCGATTATATAAAATGATAGCTTTCTTGTCACAGCGACATGCTTCTCATCTCAATGTTATTCAGGTGAGAAGAGACGCAATTTTATCAACGTGACAAGAAAGTTATCATTTTATGTTATCGTACCCTTGGAGTACGAGTCCAGGGTGGCTGAGCCAACTAGCTCTGTGAAATATTATTCACTTTTTGTCCTCATATAAAGTTTTCTTGAAGACCATAACACTAACACAACACCAACGTAATTTCGTATTGTTTTCGTATGTAAATTAATTCTTATTTCTTACACATTAACAAATAATAATGTACAATGTGGAACCTCCCCCCCCCCCCCCACACCAAATGAATAGATATTATCTCTGGAAGACAATTCGTCTCACGGAAGTTGACTTCTCCTGTTGATTGTTCAATAATTCAATTATCAGCTATATCGAGGACCGGCGCCAGGAGAGCATTTGTTCGTCGCCAAATACATTGAAACAGATAATATGCATAAAATATTATCTCTGTAGTGAGTCAGACATGTTGTTAGTCGCTGTATTTCAAACAAAACAAACTGAAATTTAAAAAATATATATTTTACCTGGTTGCGCAAAAAAAAAACACCCTGATTGAGAGGTTACTATATCGAAACTATTATAGATAGGATTCTGAAATTTGAACACATATTAGAAAACACACCCATATTTAATATGTGAAAGTTTCAAACATATTCATTTATAAGGAAAAAAGTTTCAATTGATTGAATTTTCAGTTGAAAAATTGATTAAATCAGACGAAATTTACGTGTTTGGATGAATTGATTTGGTGTTATTATACTTCTTAGGAATTATGTGAATTTATGTTTATTTATGAATTTATAAAAAAACATAAATGTATGTTTATTAAATCTATGCGAATTTGTCTTGGATTTCTTAAGTGAGTAGATGTGTGAATTTATGTAACTTTCGTATAACCCAATTCATCGTCGGAAATTCAGCCACAATCCTTTTCCCTCCATAATATCTCTTCTTGAATCCACGTCTCTATAAGACACAGACATCTTTACTAAAAAGAAGTCATTTTTATGTCAAATTATGATGAACGCAAACTTTCTTATGTACAAAACAGACAGGTGATTCTTTTTAACAATCTTCTGGTTCTTGTTTAAACTCAAATGCTGGTATAAACGACTTTTCAACGTTTCATTCAAATATGTAACTTTTTTTTCGCATTACTCGAATATTTCTGAAAATTGCACATACTAAAATATCATATTTGTTCTATAACATGTGAAAGTTTCAGCCCTTTTTATCTCTTAAGTTTCGGTGTTGTGACCTCTCAAACGCAGAGTGATTTTTTTTGCTCCAGGTATGCTAAAACTGTTTTTTTGTATGGAAAAGTTTGAAAGGAAAGGAGGTGCGTATTTAAATTTTAGTGAAAGATTTCCAGCTGATCGGGGAGCGAGTTGGACAAGTTATGGGTGTCTGGCTCGAGCCCCGATTTGCCCATCGCTATTCCTGAGTGTTCTTCAACAATTTGACATTTTTGAACAATTTTCACGCAATAACGTTTTCTTGCGCTGTCAGAAGCCTACAACATAATAACGTTATCTAAGTCAGAAGTCAGAAGTCAAAGCTGCCATGTTCTGATTACATTGATAAAATGAAAACTGAATTTAAACAATCATACATTTATTTTGGGGTCTGCTCTTATCGTCTTATTTTGGCTGATATTCCAACAATCTACCTGGTAACTAATAAAAATACACGGGAAAATACTTCAAGGTTCCCTATTGAAAACGAAATCATTGCAACCTGCAATCATTGGCTAGGTACATTGATTTATCTGGAAAGATTCAGACTCAAAGAATAGACAAAAAATAATAAGAATAGAAACTTTGCTAATAATAATACCGCTTTCGATAACAGTTCGCGCCAATAGTTGCTTTGTTTATTAATAATTAACTGTTACATCATACGAAACGACAATCATTAATGATAATGATTGTATCATCGTGTGAATTCGTGATTCGTGTGTCACGTGCTCAAGTCGTGTTGGCGGGAAATGTAGGCGGGAAAAGTGGTATCAGAGGTAGATGAACGAACACTTGGTATTTACGACCGGACGGCCAACCCTCACACCACGAGCTGATATCAATGCATCCACTGAGGCGTGCTAATTTGCGCTCAGTCAATGCTAAATGAGCATTACTTCCTTGACCTACCCATAGATTTGTTCTTCGAAGTTCGAAACATAGGTTCTATGAAATTGTATCGTTCTTCTTCATAAAAATATACGATTTCGATCTTTTTTTCTCAAAAGTCAAACTGCTTTCAAGGTTCAATTCGAAATGTTGTGTATTGATAACACTTGTAAAAAAAAGTACAAGTATACGATGTAAGTGTACGATGTTGCAGCACCCGCAGTCGTGTCATGGTGTGGTGGGGGGTGGGGGGGGGGGGGGGGGGGGCGCAAGGTTACGGGACCGGAACATTTGATAATTGCTGTTCATTCATTATATACTATAATTTAATGTGGTTCATTTGTATATCGGCTTTCCAAGTTCATACAAAAATAATGTTAACTACTTTATATTATTATATTTTTCTTCGCTTCTCCGATTATAAGTTTGGTAATAAAATATTTACACATTAAAAGTCATTAGGTATAAAAACTTTTATAAAAACGTTATAGGAACATTTATAAAAATAAAAGTTTGTGAATTGTCTTTATGACTTTCAATGTGTAAATACTTATAGTATTGTTAAAATAAGCGATCTGTAACATTCTTCATTCTCAAAATACCAAAGGCGCATCATAGATAAAATCATGAGACATTCATTATTTTAATAAATAATATTGACAAAGGAAAAGTCCTGTAATTTTCTGATTTATTTTAGTTTTAGGGGTGGGTTAGTGCACTTTTCTACGATCAAATAACGACATTTGAATGATTATGATTAGGAGAGAGATGCTGACGACGAATAGTAAAGATTAATCTCGTAATCCTGTTCATACTACAAAAGTTGATCTCTGTTAATTATTTATCTCCATTGTCACATTGTGAATGCATGTTAGTTAACTTTGATGAGGTTAAGACATAACAGAGTTTCAGGAACTCGATTATCTTTTAACAGAGATTATGTTAATGGAGATTAAATAGCATAGTGTGAACAAGGCATAAGGATTTAATATTCAATGATGAAAGAGGGTCGAGGATTTTTTATGGACTTTTAGTAGGGAACCTTCCCAACATTTGCCCCTCCACTGAGAGAACCTACTCGTAAAACTGGCATTATGCATTAAATTAGCGACTTTCAAGGTGTGGGGGGAGGGGAGCGAGATTCGAGCAAACTTCTCTGTTCCAACGAGTCTGAGAAGTCACACATACCTCATGCCGGCCGGTCCTTCCGGTCCGCGCCGGTCGGTTCTTTCATAAAAGGCTTCCGCAAGAATGAATGGAAAACTTGGTTGATCGTCTTAAAACTAAGTTTTTTGATTGTTTAATATAAATATAAGTTTTGTCATTATATTAACTTAAGGTCGAGGGAGCGCCGCCATCTTGAAAATACTGTTTGCCTGCCTTTTTGGACGCTTCAAAGGTCCTAAATATCGTAGCTCAAATTATTAATTTATTAGCAAGTCATGCAATCACACTCGCTATTATAATGGGTCATATCTTTGTAAAGACGAGATGATTAACATATAATTAGTAACATATTTTCAAAGTTTCAATTTGTGTGATTGCGTATTATGAAAGTGAAAAAGATTGGCTATTAGCATAAAGTATTAGCAATGTGAGCAGAAAATGATTTAATTGAAAATTGGTCTGGGAATTGCTTTTGTTTGTAATGTTCCCTGTCCATCGCGGGCGCTATTCTAAGATCAAAGCAAATGCTAGTAAGTCGTCATCAGAAAGTATAAGTATAATTAATTATACAGATATTCAAATATCTTATCTAATATTACTGTTCGGCGAACAGGGTGCGGAGGGTTGCTTGAGTCGGCTATTCTCTGGCCGAGATCCTAATCTCTAACTTGACAGCATCTCGATGAGCGGAAGACAACAATGGCTAGAGCGACCCTCTTCCCCTTTCCCTTCTACCTGCTGTATAATGACACAACTTATAGACAATAGCTGTACTGATATTATTACGCAGTAGATTTACGTAAAATAAATGTACTTTTTACAAAACAAAATACCAATTACAACATACTACAAGTTTTATAATTTAAGTTTAGTGCAATTACGTTCATTTATAGGTAATTGTGATTATTCATTCATTGAGTTCCTAGCATGTCAGTGGTACCTACCAAGTATTGTATTTAATTGATTTAATTTTTAAATAACTTAATTTTACTTGTAACTTTTGTGTTTTTCTTTAGATTTAAAATTTAATTTCAATTAAATTTCTTATTCATATAATATCTACCTAGGATATTGGTTGCTTTTATAATCATCAGAGAGTAAAACTGAGATGTGGAATTGAAACTTGATAATAGAATGAACCTCAGTATGATGCGAAATATTCTAAACGACTTTGAATGAGATAAGATCAGACCAGGATGTTCCTTTCCAACCCCAACTCTGGTTCAGTCAGGCGTGATGACTAATGACGGTCATTCTACCTGCGATCTGATTAATTAATTACAAACGATCCCAATTAGATACGAGCTTAAAAAATTCGCAATATCCGCGGATAGTGGTCCTTGATGATCTGTGAAAATATCAGCTTACTAATAAACAAAGTGGTTCAAAAAATATATTCAATAACGGAAAAAAATCAAAAAGTTACATCATTGTCAGAGTGTTCTTTCTCATGATTAGAAATCACTAAGGGTTTGAATCTTATCCCATTAAAACGACAATGAATGTATCTCGGGTATTGTGCATTTCTCTGTGACTTCAGGATTAATTGCAATTAAATGTTAAACACAAATAGTTTCGCCTGATCTCTGAGGGACTCCCTCAACTTTAAAAAGTAAATAATTTACAATACTTTTTGAATGTAAAAAAACGCTTGACATTTGTTTAATTAAAATAAAGGCGATAACATTTAGCAAATAATAATGTAACCCTTATTGTGTCACCCATGGTGTCACTCTCTTTTGGATATGTGTTGTCCGATTTTTTAATTTCAAAAAGTATTTTTTAGGATTACTGTTTCAGATAAATTGATGACGTAAAAATTATATCTTTATTAAATATTCAAAAAACTTATTTTGTTATTGGATGGGTGTTCATTCATACGGAAGGACCATGTATTAACCGCTTGAATTCCAAATGTACATGACTGAGAGAACACTGGAACCCTTTTGACCATCGTTCACCCTCGTCCATCTGCCTTCCGTTTTTAATGATACCTACTACATTTTGCCCCATCAGTTGGCCCCTTAATACCCCCACCCGCAATACAGCCGAGTACCCTTTTTTGCATACTTTAACACCACTGGTCTCAAGTTCAATTTTCAGCCATCTAGCAGACAGAATGTGAACTTCGGAAACAAATCGACTTGGACTCTAAAGAATTAGACTTTTAACTACGCTGAGACGATAATCAAATGTAAGGCGGAAAAATGACATCAAATTGACATAATTAATTTTGATATTATTTCAGTATTCAATTACTTGTTTTTGGTAGGTATACTAAATTGATGATTAAAATCAGACTTCTTATCCAAGTGCGTTTGTCTCACAAACCCGTGTTGCGCGTGAGCTAAGAACTAAGTGGCTCTGAACCGCATCCAAACTCATCCCTCACCGTGGCGTAGGGGATAAGGCGGCTGACTACGGAGCGGAGGTCCCAGGTTCGATCACCGGCATATCCATCATGTGTGTACTTGTACTAATACCAATTTATAATTAACATGTGTTTCTCCATTACTTCCAGATATGCATTACAACATCAAAACTTGATAAATAATTAACATGTAACTAATAATCACGATAATAAATATTTTTTTTCATTATTATATTTTGCGTTTTCGTCGGCATAAGTCGGCGAGCCGACGTCGTCCCGACCTCGTTTTGCAACCTCGGCCCGATGGCAGTCAGCCGTCGACGGGCCGACGTCTTGTTTTTAAGGGCGGCCCGACCCCGGCGTTACCGTTAACATTTCAACCTCGGTCCGATGGCAGCCAGCCGTCGGCGGGCCGACGTCTTGTTTTTAAGGGCGGCCCGACCCCGGCGTTACCGTTAACATTTCAACCTCGGCCCGATGGCAGCCAGCCGTCGGCGGGCCGACGTCTTGTTTTTAAGGGCGGCCCGACCCCGGCGTTACCGTTAACATTTCAACCTCGGCCCGATGGCAGCCAGCCGTCGGCGGGCCGACGTCTTGTTTTTAAGGGCGGCCCGACCCCGGCGTTACCGTTAACATTTCAACCTCGGCCCGATGGCAGCCAGCCGTCGGCGGGCCGACGTCTTGTTTTTAAGGGCGGCCCGATCCCGGCGTTACCGTTAACATTTCAACCTCGGACCGATGGCAGCCAGCCGTCGGCGGGCCGACGTCTTGTTTTTAAGGGCGGCCCGATCCCGGCGTTACCGTTAACATTTCAACCTCGGCCCGATGGCAGCCAGCCGTCGGCGGGCCGACGTCTTGTTTTTAAGGGCGGCCCGACCCCGGCGTTACCGTTAACATTTCAACCTCGGCCCGATGGCAGCCAGCCGTCGGCGGGCCGACGTCTTGTTTTTAAGGGCGGCCCGATCCCGGCGTTACCGTTAACATTTCAACCTCGGACCGATGGCAGCCAGCCGTCGGCGGGCCGACGTTGTATTCGCATTTTGTGCTACTTGGTAGA
>OW203761.1:61655737-61845231 GCA_934045905.1 Leuctra nigra | reverse complement strand
CTGCTAGAGTGGGGTGTTAGACTGCTAGAGGAGGGGGGGGGGGGTTAGACTGCTAGAGTGGGGTGTTAGACTGCTAGAGGTGGGGGGGGGGGGGTTGTTGACTGCTAGAGTGGGGTGTTAGACTGCTAGAGTGGGGGGTTAGACTGCTAGAGTGGGGTGTTAGACTTCTAGAGTGGGGTGTTAGACTGAAAGGTTGGCGCGGGGTTAGATTGCTAGAGTGGGGTGTTAAGCCGCGTTTACAACAACTTAACGTTCGAAATTTAACGTTGCAAAATTAACGCAATTCCACTTTCGTTCACAACCACTTAGGAAAAATAACACACACGTAAAACAATATGGCGCCGACCAGCGCGATCAGCTGTGAGTAAGATGTGAGAGAAGTGTCCGTGCGCATGCGCCACTTCCTCCACTTTTCTTAATTTTCGAACGTTAATTTTATTGTAAGCGCGGCTTTAGACTGCTAGAGTGGTGGCATACCCCCCCCCCCCCCCCCCCCCCTCCTACGCGCCAGCAACTTGTTGACACGGGACGAGGTCTAAAGAACGATGTTCTGTTGCCCCAAACATTAGCCAACTCACCCGCGAGCGATTCAGACACATTTGAGCATGAAATCAATTCGGGTCTGTGGGAGGGCCACCCAGCCAATTAGTTCTTCAAAATGACTGAAACAGTTGAATTTAATCCAAAATTTATTTAATCCGGCACATTTTAACTTTGCAAATTTGTTTGTGCTGTGTTTATAACGAGTCTTAGAAAGTATCGCTAGAAACTTTAATATAATATAGGTATACCTAATAATTAAGTATAATCTGATTTTTAATTCACAAGTATAAATCTGAGGCAATGCGAAGACCGTGGGTGTGCGTTTATCAATAGGTGTCTGTTACAATGGTAATTAGGTACTTGTGAAATAATTAACAGAAACTGTTTGAAGCCCAATTTACACTGAGCAACTTCATGTTCAACTTCTGCGCAAGACTTCTGCGCAAGACTTCTGCGCAAGACTTCTGCGCAAGACTTCTTGATGGAAATTAGAACATTTTCTAAATTATATAAAAGTTAAACTCAAGTTCTGTGACAAGAAGTTGCATCATGTAAATACAAAATTGTCGCAGAATGTGACACAGAAGTTGTTCAAGAAATTGTACCAACAGTTAATTAGGTACCCTTTGTTCGTCGCACTTCATATGTTCAGTGCCAGAACATTTGTAAAATAGTGCTCTTACTTCACATCTGGAGGATAGCATTAAAATGAAACTACTAAACTATTGCAACGTACATTGTCCAAAGTAAAAACGGTATTCGAAAGAAACAGATTGGCTGGTAAAGATTTGATGGCATCATTAACGCTTTATCTAACTCAAGAAGGTGAGCTCTGATTTCATTGATAATAACGAGGATTGATAGGCAACGAATTTGGAAGGTGAAATGGAAGGTAAAAGATGGGTAAAAGATGGGGGGGGGGGGGGAGGTAAAAGAGTACCTAAAGATGCGCTAACTATGCAGAAACTCGTAATTGTTTCAAATAATGTAGGTTGATTTATGTGAAATTAGTCTACTTACGAGTTAATTGTCACAGGTAAAGTTTGTCAGTGAAACTGAGTGTAAACTGAGTGTGAGTGCACTGTACACTCATAAAATTGAAGAAAGTAAGATGAAAGCAGAGAGTAAAAGATGATTTATTATATCCTTGGTTCGTCTCACGGAACATTGCTACTTGACATCGTTGTTTGCAATTTCTTCACTGGACACAGTCACAAACAAAACACTGAAGCGAGTTCTGATATTTGGCACATACAAATATATCATGTCGTGGATGTTTCCGGAAGCATCGAGTGACACTGACTGATAGCAAGGCAGTGGTCTTGACCGATGTGGAACGAGCCGTCACGACCACTGCCTTGCTATAAAAATATCAATTTTATTACCTCGAAACCTTCTATTTCTGTCATTTAAGCGTGTATTTTATTTCACATGGCGTCAGCTGTGGGACAAATTATTACGAAATCTTGGCGTTCATTCGATCTCAGCACAGATTCTATAAGTTCTTAATTAAGTGAAGAGTGATTCCTGAAAACTATGCCCCTCTACACGACCATGCTTCCTTGGGAACTTGACCCCCCCCCCCCTCCACGCCGGTTGTGGTCACCCTAAAATTCTGAAATCAATTTATATTCTGCCCTATACCATAAAGCACCCACCCGACATAAAACTTGTTTCGAGTAAATCTCCAAAACGTTTTTAAGGGGCTTAGCGCATTCTTAGCGAGCACTTAGATCTTTAGATTTCAATACAACTGATTACTTTGTTAGGATAGCCACCCTAACTAGTGTATGAATGTGTGTTGTTACTTGTGTTGTTATTATGTATGAATGTATAGACGTAATTGTTAAAGTGTGAACGCAGTGTAAGAGTTAGATTAGTTTGGGTTCGGTTGGACAGCGAGGATGCGCTCCTGTCAACCGAGGGTAATTGTTAGGAATGTTCAGCTGAGGTGTGCCGCGGACGGAAGGCGAGAAGCCGGGCAGGGTCTTTCCATACCCGAGCCCAACTCATGTGTTGGAAAAAATGGAATTTTAGTTTTACGCGCATTTAACGCCGAATCTATTCTGTCAAACGTATAACCACACTTCAATTTGAAAGTAAAGAACATTGTTCGGAAAGTATAGATTTAAACACTTTATAGGTATAAGTACAATAATTATCTGGAGAACAAAATTCGGACACGAGACAAAAACGCAGTTTAGTATATGCAAGAGGAGACACAGGAGCCTAAGAGGTTGATTTAAATCAGCAATAATTTATAATAATCATAAAATTAGGACCAATATTTCAGGTAATCCCCATAGGCCTGCGCAAAAGTACGATACGTACACCAAGCATCTACTTTTAGACTTTGCATTAATTGAGCGAGCGAAGCGAGCGTCTCCTTTTGACTCGTTTGACACGGACCTCTGTTTTTTTTTGTTTTTGTTTTTGTTTTTGTTTTTGGCTGCTAAATGGAGCAATAGAAATCGCACCGTTTCACCGATCGACCTGAAATTTTGCACACATGTAGAGACAACCTTCTCTGTTTGCTGACCCAATTTTTTTTTTAAATCTATTAATTGGTTAAAATTTAAATAAACATCTCCTGATAGGCTGAAAAATAAAAATGGTCTTCGACAAATGTGATCAACCTTATATAGGCTGTTCAATTTACGCTTACAACGCCGTTAGGGTGTAAATAAGCAGCACCATCCAGACCTTCCATCTAAATTCACACTTTGCCAACCTAAACTCTCCAAAAAAAAATCCGCTAACTTGAATGTGCCACCTAGTTCTAGCTGATTTTCATTTTGTTGTGTTGGTGCTAGCGTAGTACATCATTTTCGTTGCCATCTTCACCACCATAATCATTGTACAGAAAATTTGAACAAACTGTACTTTGCATGGTCATTAAGACCAACATTGTCTCTTATTTTACAAATTTTCAGTCAAATCGTCCCATTGGTTAAAATTTAAAAAAATATTTCATGTGATTTTTGAAATTTAAACCAGAACCGTTTGACCGATCAACTTAAAAATTTGCATGGTCATCGGGTCCAACATTATCTGTATTTTTGACAATTTTCAGGCTTAACTGTGTTTAAATTCAACAGTTATTGACAGTTTACGGATATTTTGCGTGTTGGCTGTCATATTTCTCGAATTTCACATTTCACGGCATCTTCGAATCTTCACTTCAAGGTTGTTAGAGCAGAAACTTTCAAACGTATATTATTATGAAACTGATATGACCGTTTAAATATTTTATGAACGAGATCCTGTGATTTTTGTTAATTAACAAGGAATCGTTCAATCATAAAGGTTCAATCGATCAACTTAAAACTTTGCGTGATTATTGGGACCAATATTTCAGGAATTGTTGGAGATTTTCATACAAGTCTGTGACGAAATTCAAGAATTATTGGCTTTTAAGGACATTTTTTCGATAAACAGAATTTCGGTTCGAGGTATTGCGCGTATCAGTGCTCGCTCATCAACGCGTTACTCAGAGCGTTTTCCTAGTATATATATATATCAATTCAGGGACGTGGGTTCGATCCCCACAGTAGGCAAATCTTTTCAATTTGCAGTTGGTATTAATTATATATATCAGACCAGATTCTCTAAAATTGTCGGCTAGGTTTCTGGTAGGTACTACAGTATACCAATTTAAGATTGTTGTTATGTAGGTGCTTTTGTGTGACAAAAGAGGTACCAGGTACTTATTTGTGCGTAGGTACATACTTACCTACGGTATACTAAGCATTGACAGTAGCAAGTCAATTAAAGGATGACATAATATAATTTGAATTGCTAGTAAATATTTTGTTCAGTCCTTTAGTCTCTAAATAGCAGTGTTGAGTTGGGCTCGATTAGGGTATGGAAAGACGCAGCCGGGAAGGGTCGTTGAGATCGGATGCAATGTGGTGGTAGTTTCATCAATGCTGTCCAGCCAGCAACAGCAGGCCAGCAAGACTGGCAGTGGCAGTCCGAGGCTCGCTGGCATCGAGGGTGGTTGACCCGATGCTAGCGGGATTGTATTTGTATCATGTAATCGCTATTCAATAAACGTGGTATTGTTGTGCCCTAGACATAACCATTGGGGGCTCGTCCGAAACAATTTTTTTATCGTGTTGTTTATCATTGGTTCAAAAGTTTGTTCTGATAATTGTGAAATGGATCCATGCGTCGATCCATCCGACTCAGATCCAAGGGGGCTGCAGACGCTACCACCTGTTGTAGCCAGCTTCATGTCGGACTATGTGAAGAGAGAGTTCCAAGGGTTCTTGGTCGACCTGCGACGCCATTATCAAACGTGTCACTGCACGGCAGTGTCGAGGTCACATCATGGGACTGTGCTGAAGTAGACAACATGGTACAGAGATCAAGTTGGAGAGAATTAATTACTCTTTGTATAATTGTTGATTCATTTTTTTAAACTGTTGTTGCTCCAAAAGTTATGATTATTTTCCAATTACAGAATTTCACCAGTGTTGGCAAAGTTACTTTTAAAATGTAGCAGTGTTACAGTTACTTGCTCAAAATTCTAACAGTGTTACAGCTACAGTTACAGGGGTTTCAAAAGTTACACCGATACAGTTACTTTTCGAACGAAAAGTATCAGTGTTAAGTTACCGTTACTTCATATTGACAGCAGTTACATTCATAGTTACTTTCAATTTGGAAGCATTATTCATTGATTTTTTTTACATTTGAAGGGTTTGAATTACGTTGTGATAACTGACGATAGTGAACAGGGCTGGCAGGACAAGAAAAAAGTCCAGTCCAGCAGCTTTTTTGAAATTTTTTGTCATTTTATGCCTTCTAGAGCGTTGATTTGTACCATTTTCATTATTCAATGATGGATTAAATGTAACATGCTACATTTCAGTAAAGTTACTCAAAATTGTAACGGGATAAAAGTTACAGTTACAATTTTCAATAATGAAAGTAACTGAATACAATTACAATTACTTTATTTTTAAAGTAACATGTTACAGTTACTTTTACTTGAAAAAAGTAGCATGTTACCAGTAACATGTTACTTTGTATCATGTTACTTCACAACACTGAATTTCACTAATGTTAAAATTCCGATGACCGTTCAACTCTGCCTGCTAGTTGCTGCCGTTGTGCCAGAGAGACTGTGGTGTTTTGGGGTTAGTCCTCCACCTGTTATCAGTCTCTCAACTGTGTTACACGTCCTCTTTCACAGGAGTAGGTTACATGCCGGTACCGGGTTTCAAATACTCCCTTCTCTCTTACATTCTCACTAGTGTTGAGAATGATGTCACATGTCATGTCATGTCATGTCTGGTTGCAGATGAACGCTGGTTGATGTGGTGACGTCATGACGTGATGCTCGGAGCGCCCGTGTCGCTGCTCGTCGCCCTGCTCCTGGTCCGCAATGTCGCCGCGGACACTTGCGAGTCCATCGCGCTGTCCGTCGCCGTCCCCTTCGCGTCGACCGCGCTGGACCGCGTCGTGGGCGTCGGTCTGGCGGACGCCGACGCCCGCACCCTCCTCGACGACCACCCCGCGCTCGTGGCCTTGACCATGCGCGGCGTGCTGGCCTATAGAAGCCAGGACGACGTCCACGTGCTGCCCATGAGAGGCAATGGCTCGGCGTCGGAGGAGAGGTATTGGAATGTGACCATGGGGACGACGGACAACTCTCAAGGTCAATGGTCGCCGCCGTTCTATGATTGCTTGACGAAGAAGTGGGTCTCGGGCTTCTCCGTCACTCTGCCCAGGTGAGTCCAAGGAACTTTAATAACCTACCTGTAATGTTTATTGTCGACGCATTTAGGCGTTATTATAATAACAAATATAATTCGTCATTAAAAAAACTTAAAATGTGCAATGAAACATAATTTCATCGTCACCGGTGGTATGACAGTTCGTAGTGAGCATTATCTACCTTCATTCCATTCTCCTCGGAGATCTCTTACCCTCATCAGTGCGTTGTGACTAATGCAAAGAGACATGGTGACAGCATCTTCACCGGTGGTATGACAGTTCGTAGTGAGCATTATCTACCTTCATTACATTCTCCTCGGAGATCTCTAACCCTCAACAGTGCGTTGTGTCTAATGCAAAGAGACATGGTGACAGCATCTTTACCGGTGGTATGACAGTTCGTAGTGAGCATTATCTACCTTCATTCCATTCTCCTAGGAGATCTCTAACCCTCAACAGTGCGTTGTGTCTAATGCAAAGAGACATGGTGACAGCATCTTCACCGGTGGTATGACAGTTCGTAGTGAGCATTATCTACCTTCATTCCATTCTCCTAGGAGATCTCTAACCCTCAACAGTGCGTTGTGACTAATGAAAAGAGACATGGTGACAGCATCTTCACCGGTGGTATGACAGTTCGTAGTGAGCATTATCTTCCTTCATTCCATTCTCCTCGGAGATCTCTAACCCTCAACAGTGCGTTGTGTCTAATGCAAAGAGACATGGTGACAGCATCTTCACCGGTGGTATGACAGTTCGAAGTGAGCATTATCTACATTCATTCCATTCTCCTCGAAGATCTCTAACCCTCAACAGTGCGCTGTGTCTAATGCAAAGAGACATGGTGACAGCATCTTCACCGGTGGTATGACAGTTCGTAGTGAGCATTATCTACCTTCATTCCATTCTCCTCGGAGATCTCTAACCCTCAACAGTGCGTTGTGTCTAATGCAAAGAGACATGGTGACAGAATCTTCACCGGTGGTATGACAGTTCGTAGTGAGCATTATCTTCCTTCATTCCATTCTCCTCGGAGATCTCTAACCCTCAACAGTGCGTTGTGTCTAATGCAAAGAGACATGGTGACAGCATATTCACCGGTGGTATGACAGTTCGTGGTGAGCATTATCTACCTTCATTCCATTCTCCTCGAAGATCTCTAACCCTCAACAGTGCGTTGTGTCTAATGCAAAGAGACATGGTGACAGCATCTTCACCGGTGGTATGACAGTTCGCAGTGGGCATTATCTTCCTTCATTCCATTCTCCTCGGAGATCTCTAACCCTCAACAGTGCGTTGTGTCTAATGCAAAGAGACATGGTGACAGCATCTTCACCGGTGGTATGACAGTTCGTGGTGAGCATTATCTACCTTCATTCCATTCTCCTCGAAGATCTCTAACCCTCAACAGTGCGTTGTGTCTAATGCAAAGAGACATGGTGACAGCATCTTCACCGGTGGTATGACAGTTCGTAGTGAGCATTATCTTCCTTCATTCCATTCTCCTCGGAGATCTCTAACCCTCAACAGTGCGTTGTGTCTAATGCAAAGAGACACGGTGACAGCATCTTCACCGGTGGTATGACAGTTCGTAGTGAGCATTATCTACCTTCATTCCATTCTCCTAGGAGATCTCTTACCCTCAACAGTGCGTTGTGTCTGATGCAAAGAGACATGGTGACAGCATCTTCACCGGTGGTATGACAGTTCGTAGTGAGCATTATCTTCCTTCATTCCATTCTCCTCGGAGATCTCTAACCCTCAACAGTGCGTTGTGTCTAATGCAAAGAGACATGGTGACAGCATCTTCACCGGTGGTATGACAGTTCGTAGTGAGCATTATCTACCTTCATTCCATTCTCCAAGGAGATCTCTTACCCTCAACAGTGCGTTGTGGCTAATGCAAAGAGACATGCTGACTGCATCTTCACCGGTGGTATGACAGTTCGTAGTGAGCATTATCTACCTTCATGCATTCTCCTAGGAGATCTCTTACCCTCAACAGTGCGTTGTGTCTAATGCAAAGAGACATGGTGACAGCATCTTCACCGGTGGTATGACAGTTCGTAGTGAGCATTATCTACCTTCATTCCATTCTCCTAGGAGATCTCTTACCCTCAACAGTGCGTTGTGTCTAATGCAAAGAGACATGCTGACAGCATCTTCACCGGTGGAATGACAGTTCGTAGTGAGCATTATCTACCTTCATGCATTCTCCTAGGAGATCTCTTACCCTCAACAGTGCGTTGTGTCTAATGCAAAGAGACATGGTGACAGCATCTTCACCGGTGGTATTACAGTTCGTAGTGAGCATTATCTACCTTCATTCCATTCTCCTAGGAGATCTCTAACCCTCAACATTGCGTTGTGTCTAATGCAAAGAGACATGGTGACAGCATCTTCACCGGTGGTATGACAGTTCGTAGTGAGCATTATCTACCTTCATTCCATTCTCCTAGGAGATCTCTTACCCTCAACAGTGCGTTGTGTCTAATGCAAACAGACATGGTGACAGCATCTTCACCGGTGGTATGACAGTTCGTAGTGAGCATTATCTACCTTCATTCCATTCTCCTAGGAGATCTCTTACCCTCAACATTGCGTTGTGTCTAATGCAAAGAGACATGGTGACAGCATCTTCACCGGTGGTATGACAGTTCGTAGTGAGCATTATCTACCTTCATTCCGTTCTCCTCGGAGATCTCTTACCCTCAACAGTGCGTTGTGTCTAATGCAAACAGACATGGTAGCAGCATCTTCACCGGTGGTATGACAGTTCGTAGTGAGCATTATCTACCTTCATTTTATTCTCCTAGGAGATCTCTTACCCTCAACAGTGCGTTGTGTCTAATGAAAAGAGACATGGTGACAGCATCTTCACCGGTGGTATGACAGTTCGTAGTGAGCATTATCTTCCTTCATTCCATTCTCCTCGGAGATCTCTAACCCTCAACAGTGCGTTGTGTCTAATGCAAAGAGACATGGTGACAGCATCTTCACCGGTGGTATGACAGTTCGTAGTGAGCATTATCTTCCTTCATTCCATTCTCCTCGGAGATCTCTAACCCACAACAGTGCGTTGTGTCTAATGCAAAGAGACATGGTGACAGCATCTTCACCGGTGGTATGACAGTTCGTAGTGAGCATTATCTACCTTCATTCCATTCTCCTAGGAGATCTCTTACCCTCAACAGTGCGTTGTGTCTAATGCAAAGAGACATGGTGACAGCATCTTCACCGGTGGTATGACAGTTCGTAGTGAGCATTATCTACCTTCATTCCATTCTCCTAGGAGATCTCTTACCCTCAACAGTGCGTTGTGTCTAATGCAAAGAGACATGGTGACAGCATCTTCACCGGTGGTATGACAGTTCGTAGTGAGCATTATCTACCTTCATTCCATTCTCCTAGGAGATTTCTTACCCTCAACAGTGCGTTGTGTCTAATGCAAAGAGACATGGTGACAGCATCTTCACCGGTGGTATGACAGTTCGTAGTGAGCATTATCTACCTTCACATCATTCTCCTCGGAGATCTCTAACCCTCATCAGTGCGTTGTGTCTAATGCAAAGAGACATGGTGACAGCATCTTCACCGGTGGTATGACAGTTCGTAGTGAGCATTATCTACCTTCATTCCATTCTCCTAGGAGATCTTTTACCCTCAACAGTGCGTTGTGTCTGATGCAAAGAGACATGGTGACAGCATCTTCACCGGTGGTATGACAGTTCGTAGTGAGCATTATCTTCCTTCATTCCATTCTCCTCGGAGATCTCTAACCCTCAACAGTGCGTTGTGTCTAATGCAAAGAGACATGGTGACAGAATCTTCACCGGTGGTATTACACTTCGTAGTGAGCATTATCTACCTTCATTCCATTCTCCTAGGAGATCTCTTACCCTCAACAGTGCGTTGTGTCTAATGCAAAGAGACATGCTGACAGCATCTTCACCGGTGGTATGACAGTTCGTAGTGAGCATTATCTACATTCATGCATTCTCCTAGGAGATCTCTTACCCTCAACAGTGCGTTGTGTCTAATGCAAAGAGACATGGTGACAGCATCTTCACCGGTGGTATGACAGTTCGTAGTGAGCATTATCTACCTTCATTCCATTCTCCTAGGAGATCTCTTACCCTCAACAGTGCGTTGTGTCTAATGCAAAGAGACATGGTGACAGCATCTTCAACGGTGGTATGACAGTTCGTAGTGAGCATTATCTACCTTCATGCATTCTCCTAGGAGATCTCTTACCCTCAACAGTGCGTTGTGTCTAATGCAAAGAGACATGGTGACAGCATCTTCACCGGTGGTATTACAGTTCGTAGTGAGCATTATCTACCTTCATTCCATTCTCCTAGGAGATCTCTAACCCTCAACATTGCGTTGTGTCTAATGCAAAGAGACATGGTGACAGCATCTTCACCGGTGGTATGACAGTTCGTAGTGAGCATTATCAACCTTCATTCCATTCTCCTAGGAGATCTCTTACCCTCAACAGTGCGTTGTGTCTAATGCAAACAGACCTGGTGACAGCATCTTCACCGGTGGTATGACAGTTCGTAGTGAGCATTATCTACCTTCATTCCATTCTCCTAGGAGATCTCTTACCCTCAACATTGCGTTGTGTCTAATGCAAAGAGACATGGTGACAGCATCTTCACCGGTGGTATGACAGTTCGTAGTGTGCATTATCTACCTTCATTCCATTCTCCTCGGAGATCTCTTACCCTCAACAGTGCGTTGTGTCTAATGCAAACAGACATGGTGTCAGCATCTTCACCGGTGGTATGACAGTTCGTAGTGAGCATTATCTACCTTCATTTTATTCTCCTAGGAGATCTCTTACCCTCAACAGTGCGTTGTGTCTAATGAAAAGAGACATAGTGACAGCATCTTCACCGGTGGTATGACAGTTCGTAGTGAGCATTATCTTCCTTCATTCCATTCTCCTCGGAGATCTCTAACTCTCAACAGTGCGTTGTGTCTAATGCAAAGAGACATGGTGACATCATCTTATCCGGTTTTATGACAGTTCGTAGTGAGCATATTCTACCTTCATTCCATTCTCCTAGGAGATCTCTAACTCTCATCAGTGCGTTGTGTCTAATGCAAAGAGACATGGTGACAGCATCTTCACCGGTGGTATGACAGT
The DNA here is from genome assembly GCA_934045905.1 of Leuctra nigra. Lineage (NCBI taxonomy): Eukaryota > Metazoa > Arthropoda > Insecta > Plecoptera > Leuctridae > Leuctra > Leuctra nigra. The sequence continues at coordinate 61,833,809 of OW203761.1, read as the reverse complement.
TCGTAGTGAGCATTATCTACCTTCATTCCATTCTCCTAACAGATCTCTAACCCTCAACAGTGCGTTGTGTCTTATGCAAAGAGACATGGTGACAGCATCTTCACCGGTGGTATGACAGTTCGTAGTGAGCATTATCTACCTTCATTCCATTCTCCTAGGAGATCTCTTACCCTCAACAGTGCGTTGTGTCTAATGCAAAGAGACATGGTGACAGCATCTTCACCGGTGGTATGACAGTTCGTAGTGAGCATTATCTACCTTTATTCCATTCTCCTAGGAGATTTCTTACCCTCAACAGTGCGTTGTGTCTAATGCAAAGAGACATGGTGACAGCATCTTCACCGGTGGTATGACAGTTCGTAGTGAGCATTATCTTCCTTCATTCCATTCTCCTCGGAGATCTCTAACCCTCAACAGTGCGTTGTGTCTAATGCAAAGAGACATGGTGACAGCATCTTCAGCGGTGGTATGACAGTTCGTAGTGAGCATTATCTTCCTTCATTCCATTCTCCTCGGAGATCTCTAACCCTCAACAGTGCGTTGTGTCTAATGCAAAGAGACATGGTGACAGCATCTTCACCGGTGGTATGACAGTTCGTAGTGAGCATTATCTTCCTTTATTCCATTCTCCTAACAGATCTCTAACCCTCATCAGTGCGTTGTGTATAATGCAAAGAGACATGGTGACAGCATCTTCACCGGTGGTATGACAGTTCGTAATGAGCATTATCTTCCTTCATTCCATTCTCATAGGAGATCTCTAACCCTCAACAGTGCGTTGTGTCTAATGCAAAGAGACATGGTGACAGCATCGTTACCGGTGGTATGACAGTTCGTAGTGAGCATTATCTACCTTCATTCCATTCTCATAGGAGATCTCTAACCCTCAACAGTGCGTTGTGTCTAATGCAAAGAGACATGGTGACAGCATCTTCCCGGTGGTATGACAGTTCGTAGTGAGCATTATCTACCTTCATTTTATTCTCCTAGGAGATCTCTTACCCTCAACAGTGCGCTGTGTCTAATGCAAAGAGACATGGTAACAGCATCTTCACCGGTGGTAAGACAGTTCGTAGTGAGCATTATCTTCCTTCATTCCATTCTCCTCGGAGATCTCTAACCCTCAACAGTGCGTTGTGTCTAATGCAAAGAGACATGGTGACAGCATCTTCACCGGTGGTATGACAGTTCGTGGTGAGCATTATCTACCTTCATTCCATTCTCCTCGAAGATCTCTAACCCTCAACAGTGCGTTGTGTCTAATGCAAAGAGACATGGTGACAGCATCTTCACCGGTGGTATGACAGTTCGTAGTGAGCATTATCTTCCTTCATTCCATTCTCCTCGGAGATCTCTAACCCTCAACAGTGCGTTTTGTCTAATGCAAAGAGACATGGTGACAGCATCTTCACCGGTGGTATGACAGTTCGTGGTGAGCATTATCTACCTTCATTCCATTCTCCTCGAAGATCTCTAACCCTCAACAGTGCGTTGTGTCTAATGCAAAGAGACATGGTGACAGCATCTTCACCGGTGGTATGACAGTTCGTAGTGAGCATTATCTTCCTTCATTCCATTCTCCTCGGAGATCTCTAACCCTCAACAGTGCGTTGTGTCTAATGCAAAGAGACATGGTGACAGCATCTTCACCGGTGGTATGACAGTTCGTGGTGAGCATTATCTACCTTCATTCCATTCTCCTCGAAGATCTCTAACCCTCAACAGTGCGTTGTGTCTGATGCAAAGAGACATGGTGACAGCATCTTCACCGGTGGTATGACAGTTCGTAGTGAGCATTATCTTCCTTCATTCCATTCTCCTCGGAGATCTCTAACCCTCAACAGTGCGTTGTGTCTAATGCAAAGAGACATGGTGACAGCATCTTCACCGGTGGTATGACAGTTCGTAGTGAGCATTATCTACCTTCATTCCATTCTCCTAGGAGATCTCTTACCCTCAACAGTGCGTTGTGTCTAATGCAAACAGACATGGTGACAGCATCTTTACCGGTGGTATGACAGTTCGTAGTGAGCATTATCTACCTTCATTCCATTCTCCTCGGAGATCTCTAACCCTCAACAGTGCGTTGTGTCTAATGCAAAGAGACATGGTGACAGCATCTTTACCGGTGGTATGACAGTTCGTAGTGAGCATTATCTACCTTCATTCCATTCTCCTAGGAGATCTCTAACCCTCAACAGTGCGTTGTGTCTAATGCAAAGAGACATGGTGACAGCATCTTCACCGGTGGTATGACAGTTCGTAGTGAGCATTATCTACCTTCATTCCATTCTCCTAGGAGATCTCTAACCCTCAACAGTGCGTTGTGACTAATGAAAAGAGACATGGTGACAGCATCTTCACCGGTGGTATGACAGTTCGTAGTGAGCATTATCTTCCTTCATTCCATTCTCCTCGGAGATCTCTAACCCTCAACAGTGCGTTGTGTCTAATGCAAAGAGACATGGTGACAGCATCTTCACCGGTGGTATGACAGTTCGAAGTGAGCATTATCTACATTCATTCCATTCTCCTCGAAGATCTCTAACCCTCAACAGTGCGCTGTGTCTAATGCAAAGAGACATGGTGACAGCATCTTCACCGGTGGTATGACAGTTCGTAGTGAGCATTATCTACCTTCATTCCATTCTCCTCGGAGATCTCTAACCCTCAACAGTGCGTTGTGTCTAATGCAAAGAGACATGGTGACAGAATCTTCACCGGTGGTATGACAGTTCGTAGTGAGCATTATCTTCCTTCATTCCATTCTCCTCGGAGATCTCTAACCCTCAACAGTGCGTTGTGTCTAATGCAAAGAGACATGGTGACAGCATATTCACCGGTGGGATGACAGTTCGTGGTGAGCATTATCTACCTTCATTCCATTCTCCTTGAAGATCTCTAACCCTCAACAGTGCGTTGTGTCTAATGCAAAGAGACATGGTGACAGCATCTTCACCGGTGGTATGACAGTTCGCAGTGGGCATTATCTTCCTTCATTCCATTCTCCTCGGAGATCTCTTACCCTCAACAGTGCGTTGTGTCTAATGCAAAGAGACATGGTGACAGCATCTTCACCGGTGGTATGACAGTTCGTGGTGAGCATTATCTACCTTCATTCCATTCTCCTCGAAGATCTCTAACCCTCAACAGTGCGTTGTGTCTAATGCAAAGAGACATGGTGACAGCACCTTCACCGGTGGTATGACAGTTCGTAGTGAGCATTATCTTCCTTCATTCCATTCTCCTCGGAGATCTCTAACCCTCAACAGTGCGTTGTGTCTAATGCAAAGAGACATGGTGACAGCATCTTCACCGGTGGTATGACAGTTCGTAGTGAGCATTATCTACCTTCATTCCATTCTCCTAGGAGATCTCTTACCCTCAACAGTGCGTTGTGTCTGATGCAAAGAGACATGGTGACAGCATCTTCACCGGTGGTATGACAGTTCGTAGTGAGCATTATCTTCCTTCATTCCATTCTCCTCGGAGATCTCTAACCCTCAACAGTGCGTTGTGTCTAATGCAAAGAGACATGGTGACAGCATCTTCACCGGTGGTATGACAGTTCGTAGTGAGCATTATCTACCTTCATTCCATTCTCCAAGGAGATCTCTTACCCTCAACAGTGCGTTGTGGCTAATGCAAAGAGACATGCTGACTGCATCTTCACCGGTGGTATGACAGTTCGTAGTGAGCATTATCTACCTTCATGCATTCTCCTAGGAGATCTCTTACCCTCAACAGTGCGTTGTGTCTAATGCAAAGAGACATGGTGACAGCATCTTCACCGGTGGTATGACAGTTCGTAGTGAGCATTATCTACCTTCATTCCATTCTCCTAGGAGATCTCTTACCCTCAACAGTGCGTTGTGTCTAATGCAAAGAGACATGCTGACAGCATCTTCACCGGTGGTATGACAGTTCGTAGTGAGCATTATCTACCTTCATGCATTCTCCTAGGAGATCTCTTACCCTCAACAGTGCGTTGTGTCTAATGCAAAGAGACATGGTGACAGCATCTTCACCGGTGGTATTACAGTTCGTAGTGAGCATTATCTACCTTCATTCCATTCTCCTAGGAGATCTCTAACCCTCAACATTGCGTTGTGTCTAATGCAAAGAGACATGGTGACAGCATCTTCACCGGTGGTATGACAGTTCGTAGTGAGCATTATCTACCTTCATTCCATTCTCCTAGGAGATCTCTTACCCTCAACAGTGCGTTGTGTCTAATGCAAACAGACATGGTGACAGCATCTTCACCGGTGGTATGACAGTTCGTAGTGAGCATTATCTACCTTCATTCCATTCTCCTAGGAGATCTCTTACCCTCAACATTGCGTTGTGTCTAATGCAAAGAGACATGGTGACAGCATCTTCACCGGTGGTATGACAGTTCGTAGTTAGCATTATCTACCTTCATTCCGTTCTCCTCGGAGATCTCTTACCCTCAACAGTGCGTTGTGTCTAATGCAAACAGACATGGTAGCAGCATCTTCACCGGTGGTATGACAGTTCGTAGTGAGCATTATTTACCTTCATTTTATTCTCCTAGGAGATCTCTTACCCTCAACAGTGCGTTGTGTCTAATGAAAAGAGACATGGTGACAGCATCTTCACCGGTGGTATGACAGTTCGTAGTGAGCATTATCTTCCTTCATTCCATTCTCCTCGGAGATCTCTAACCCTCAACAGTGCGTTGTGTCTAATGCAAAGAGACATGGTGACAGCATCTTCACCGGTGGTATGACAGTTCGTAGTGAGCATTATCTACCTTCATTCCATTCTCCTAGGAGATCTCTTACCCTCAACAGTGCGTTGTGTCTAATGCAAACAGACATGGTGACAGCATCTTTACCGGTGGTATGACAGTTCGTAGTGAGCATTATCTACCTTCATTCCATTCTCCTCGGAGATCTCTAACCCTCAACAGTGCGTTGTGTCTAATGCAAAGAGACATGGTGACAGCATCTTTACCGGTGGTATGACAGTTCGTAGTGAGCATTATCTACCTTCATTCCATTCTCCTAGGAGATCTCTAACCCTCAACAGTGCGTTGTGTCTAATGCAAAGAGACATGGTGACAGCATCTTCACCGGTGGTATGACAGTTCGTAGTGAGCATTATCTACCTTCATTCCATTCTCCTAGGAGATCTCTAACCCTCAACAGTGCGTTGTGACTAATGAAAAGAGACATGGTGACAGCATATTCACCGGTGGTATGACAGTTCGTAGTGAGCATTATCTTCCTTCATTCTATTCTCCTCGGAGATCTCTAACCCTCAACAGTGCGTTGTGTCTAATGCAAAGAGACATGGTGACAGCATCTTCACCGGTGGTATGACAGTTCGAAGTGAGCATTATCTACATTCATTCCATTCTCCTCGAAGATCTCTAACCCTCAACAGTGCGCTGTGTCTAATGCAAAGAGACATGGTGACAGCATCTTCACCGGTGGTATGACAGTTCGTAGTGAGCATTATCTACCTTCATTCCATTCTCCTCGGAGATCTCTAACCCTCAACAGTGCGTTGTGTCTAATGCAAAGAGACATGGTGACAGAATCTTCACCGGTGGTATGACAGTTCGTAGTGAGCATTATCTTCCTTCATTCCATTCTCCTCGGAGATCTCTAACCCTCAACAGTGCGTTGTGTCTAATGCAAAGAGACATGGTGACAGCATATTCACCGGTGGGATGACAGTTCGTGGTGAGCATTATCTACCTTCATTCCATTCTCCTTGAAGATCTCTAACCCTCAACAGTGCGTTGTGTCTAATGCAAAGAGACATGGTGACAGCATCTTCACCGGTGGTATGACAGTTCGCAGTGGGCATTATCTTCCTTCATTCCATTCTCCTCGGAGATCTCTTACCCTCAACAGTGCGTTGTGTCTAATGCAAAGAGACATGGTGACAGCATCTTCACCGGTGGTATGACAGTTCGTGGTGAGCATTATCTACCTTCATTCCATTCTCCTCGAAGATCTCTAACCCTCAACAGTGCGTTGTGTCTAATGCAAAGAGACATGGTGACAGCACCTTCACCGGTGGTATGACAGTTCGTAGTGAGCATTATCTTCCTTCATTCCATTCTCCTCGGAGATCTCTAACCCTCAACAGTGCGTTGTGTCTAATGCAAAGAGACATGGTGACAGCATCTTCACCGGTGGTATGACAGTTCGTAGTGAGCATTATCTACCTTCATTCCATTCTCCTAGGAGATCTCTTACCCTCAACAGTGCGTTGTGTCTGATGCAAAGAGACATGGTGACAGCATCTTCACCGGTGGTATGACAGTTCGTAGTGAGCATTATCTTCCTTCATTCCATTCTCCTCGGAGATCTCTAACCCTCAACAGTGCGTTGTGTCTAATGCAAAGAGACATGGTGACAGCATCTTCACCGGTGGTATGACAGTTCGTAGTGAGCATTATCTACCTTCATTCCATTCTCCAAGGAGATCTCTTACCCTCAACAGTGCGTTGTGGCTAATGCAAAGAGACATGCTGACTGCATCTTCACCGGTGGTATGACAGTTCGTAGTGAGCATTATCTACCTTCATGCATTCTCCTAGGAGATCTCTTACCCTCAACAGTGCGTTGTGTCTAATGCAAAGAGACATGGTGACAGCATCTTCACCGGTGGTATGACAGTTCGTAGTGAGCATTATCTACCTTCATTCCATTCTCCTAGGAGATCTCTTACCCTCAACAGTGCGTTGTGTCTAATGCAAAGAGACATGCTGACAGCATCTTCACCGGTGGTATGACAGTTCGTAGTGAGCATTATCTACCTTCATGCATTCTCCTAGGAGATCTCTTACCCTCAACAGTGCGTTGTGTCTAATGCAAAGAGACATGGTGACAGCATCTTCACCGGTGGTATTACAGTTCGTAGTGAGCATTATCTACCTTCATTCCATTCTCCTAGGAGATCTCTAACCCTCAACATTGCGTTGTGTCTAATGCAAAGAGACATGGTGACAGCATCTTCACCGGTGGTATGACAGTTCGTAGTGAGCATTATCTACCTTCATTCCATTCTCCTAGGAGATCTCTTACCCTCAACAGTGCGTTGTGTCTAATGCAAACAGACATGGTGACAGCATCTTCACCGGTGGTATGACAGTTCGTAGTGAGCATTATCTACCTTCATTCCATTCTCCTAGGAGATCTCTTACCCTCAACATTGCGTTGTGTCTAATGCAAAGAGACATGGTGACAGCATCTTCACCGGTGGTATGACAGTTCGTAGTGAGCATTATCTACCTTCATTCCGTTCTCCTCGGAGATCTCTTACCCTCAACAGTGCGTTGTGTCTAATGCAAACAGACATGGTAGCAGCATCTTCACCGGTGGTATGACAGTTCGTAGTGAGCATTATTTACCTTCATTTTATTCTCCTAGGAGATCTCTTACCCTCAACAGTGCGTTGTGTCTAATGAAAAGAGACATGGTGACAGCATCTTCACCGGTGGTATGACAGTTCGTAGTGAGCATTATCTTCCTTCATTCCATTCTCCTCGGAGATCTCTAACCCTCAACAGTGCGTTGTGTCTAATGCAAAGAGACATGGTGACAGCATCTTCACCGGTGGTATGACAGTTCGTAGTGAGCATTATCTTCCTTCATTCCATTCTCCTCGGAGATCTCTAACCCACAACAGTGCGTTGTGTCTAATGCAAAGAGACATGGTGACAGCATCTTCACCGGTGGTATGACAGTTCGTAGTGAGCATTATCTACCTTCATTCCATTCTCCTAGGAGATCTCTTACCCTCAACAGTGCGTTGTGTCTAATGCAAAGAGACATGGTGACAGCATCTTCACCGGTGGTATGACAGTTCGTAGTGAGCATTATCTACCTTCATTCCATTCTCCTAGGAGATCTCTTACCCTCAACAGTGCGTTGTGTCTAATGCAAAGAGACATGGTGACAGCATCTTCACCGGTGGTATGACAGTTCGTAGTGAGCATTATCTACCTTCATTCCATTCTCCTAGGAGATTTCTTACCCTCAACAGTGCGTTGTGTCTAATGCAAAGAGACATGGTGACAGCATCTTCACCGGTGGTATGACAGTTCGTAGTGAGCATTATCTACCTTCACATCATTCTCCTCGGAGATCTCTAACCCTCATCAGTGCGTTGTGTCTAATGCAAAGAGACATAATGACAGCATCTTCACCGGTGGTATGACAGTTCGTAGTGAGCATTATCTACCTTCATTCCATTCTCCTAGGAGATCTCTTACCCTCAACAGTGCGTTGTGTCTGATGCAAAGAGACATGGTGACAGCATCTTCACCGGTGGTATGACAGTTCGTAGTGAGCATTATCTTCCTTCATTCCATTCTCCTCGGAGATCTCTAACCCTCAACAGTGCGTTGTGTCTAATGCAAAGAGACATGGTGACAGAATCTTCACCGGTGGTATTACAGTTCGTAGTGAGCATTATCTACCTTCATTCCATTCTCCTAGGAGATCTCTTACCCTCAACAGTGCGTTGTGTCTAATGCAAAGAGACATGCTGACAGCATCTTCACCGGTGGTATGACAGTTCGTAGTGAGCATTATCTTCCTTCATTCCATTCTCCTAGGAGATCTCTTACCCTCAACAGTGCGTTGTGTCTGATGCAAAGAGACATGGTGACAGCATCTTCACCGGTGGTATGACAGTTCGTAGTGAGCATTATCTACCTTCATTCCATTCTCCTAGGAGATCTCTTACCCTCAACAGTGCGTTGTGTCTAATGCAAAGAGACATGCTGACAGCATCTTCACCGGTGGTATGACAGTTCGTAGTGAGCATTATCTACCTTCATGCATTCTCCTAGGAGATCTCTTACCCTCAACAGTGCGTTGTGTCTAATGCAAAGAGACATGGTGACAGCATCTTCACCGGTGGTATTACAGTTCGTAGTGAGCATTATCTACCTTCATTCCATTCTCCTAGGAGATCTCTAACCCTCAACATTGCGTTGTGTCTAATGCAAAGAGACATGGTGACAGCATCTTCACCGGTGGTATGACAGTTCGTAGTGAGCATTATCAACCTTCATTCCATTCTCCTAGGAGATCTCTTACCCTCAACAGTGCGTTGTGTCTAATGCAAACAGACATGGTGACAGCATCTTCACCGGTGGTATGACAGTTCGTAGTGAGCATTATCTACCTTCATTCCATTCTCCTAGGAGATCTCTTACCCTCAACAGTGCGTTGTGTCTAATGCAAAGAGACATGGTGACAGCATCTTCACCGGTGGTATGACAGTTCGTAGTGAGCATTATCTACCTTCATTCCATTCTCCTAGGAGATCTCTTACCCTCAACAGTGCGTTGTGTCTAATGCAAAGAGACATGGTGACAACATCTTCACCGGTGGTATGACAGTTCGTAGTGAGCATTATCTACCTTCATTCCATTCTCCTAGGAGATTTCTTACCCTCAACAGTGCGTTGTGTCTAATGCAAAGAGACATGGTGACAGCATCTTCACCGGTGGTATGACAGTTCGTAGTGAGCATTATCTACCTTCACATCATTCTCCTCGGAGATCTCTAACCCTCATCAGTGCGTTGTGTCTAATGCAAAGAGACATAATGACAGCATCTTCACCGGTGGTATGACAGTTCGTAGTGAGCATTATCTACCTTCATTCCATTCTCCTAGGAGATCTCTTACCCTCAACAGTGCGTTGTGTCTGATGCAAAGAGACATGGTGACAGCATCTTCACCGGTGGTATGACAGTTCGTAGTGAGCATTATCTTCCTTCATTCCATTCTCCTCGGAGATCTCTAACCCTCAACAGTGCGTTGTGTCTAATGCAAAGAGACATGGTGACAGAATCTTCACCGGTGGTATTACAGTTCGTAGTGAGCATTATCTACCTTCATTCCATTCTCCTAGGAGATCTCTTACCCTCAACAGTGCGTTGTGTCAAATGCAAAGAGACATGCTGACAGCATCTTCACCGGTGGTATGACAGTTCGTAGTGTGCATTATCTACCTTCATTCCATTCTCCTAGGAGATCTCTTACCCTCAACAGTGCGTTGTGTCTAATGCAAACAGACATGGTGACAGCATCTTCACCGGTGGTATGACAGTTCGTAGTGAGCATTATCTACCTTCATGCATTCTCCTAGGAGATCTCTTACCCTCAACAGTGCGTTGTGTCTAATGCAAAGAGACATGGTGACAGCATCTTTACCGGTGGTATGACAGTTCGTAGTGAGCATTATCTACCTTCATTCCATTCTCCTAGGAGATCTCTTACCCTCAACAGTGCGTTGTGTCTAATGCAAAGAGACATGCTGACAGCATCTTCACCGGTGGTATGACAGTTCGTAGTGAGCATTATCTACCTTCATGCATTCTCCTAGGAGATCTCTTACCCTCAACAGTGCGTTGTGTCTAATGCAAAGAGACATGGTGACAGCATCTTCACCGGTGGTATGACAGTTCGTAGTGAGCATTATCTACCTTCACATCATTCTCCTCGGAGATCTCTAACCCTCATCAGTGCGTTGTGTCTAATGCAAAGAGACATAATGACAGCATCTTCACCGGTGGTATGACAGTTCGTAGTGAGCATTATCTACCTTCATTCCATTCTCCTAGGAGATCTCTTACCCTCAACAGTGCGTTGTGTCTGATGCAAAGAGACATGGTGACAGCATCTTCACCGGTGGTATGACAGTTCGTAGTGAGCATTATCTTCCTTCATTCCATTCTCCTCGGAGATCTCTAACCCTCAACAGTGCGTTGTGTCTAATGCAAAGAGACATGGTGACAGAATCTTCACCGGTGGTATTACAGTTCGTAGTGAGCATTATCTACCTTCATTCCATTCTCCTAGGAGATCTCTTACCCTCAACAGTGCGTTGTGTCTAATGCAAAGAGACATGCTGACAGCATCTTCACCGGTGGTATGACAGTTCGTAGTGTGCATTATCTACCTTCATTCCATTCTCCTAGGAGATCTCTTACCCTCAACAGTGCGTTGTGTCTAATGCAAACAGACATGGTGACAGCATCTTCACCGGTGGTATGACAGTTCGTAGTGAGCATTATCTACCTTCATGCATTCTCCTAGGAGATCTCTTACCCTCAACAGTGCGTTGTGTCTAATGCAAAGAGACATGGTGACAGCATCTTTACCGGTGGTATGACAGTTCGTAGTGAGCATTATCTACCTTCATTCCATTCTCCTAGGAGATCTCTTACCCTCAACAGTGCGTTGTGTCTAATGCAAAGAGACATGCTGACAGCATCTTCACCGGTGGTATGACAGTTCGTAGTGAGCATTATCTACCTTCATGCATTCTCCTAGGAGATCTCTTACCCTCAACAGTGCGTTGTGTCTAATGCAAAGAGACATGGTGACAGCATCTTCACCGGTGGTATTACAGTTCGTAGTGAGCATTATCTACCTTCATTCCATTCTCCTAGGAGATCTCTAACCCTCAACATTGCGTTGTGTCTAATGCAAAGAGACATGGTGACAGCATCTTCACCGGTGGTATGACAGTTCGTAGTGAGCATTATCAACCTTCATTCCATTCTCCTAGGAGATCTCTTACCCTCAACAGTGCGTTGTGTCTAATGCAAACAGACATGGTGACAGCATCTTCACCGGTGGTATGACAGTTCGTAGTGAGCATTATCTACCTTCATTCCATTCTCCTAGGAGATCTCTTACCCTCAACATTGCGTTGTGTCTAATGCAAAGAGACATGGTGACAGCATCTTCACCGGTGGTATGACAGTTCGTAGTGTGCATTATCTACCTTCATTCCATTCTCCTCGGAGATCTCTTACCCTCAACAGTGCGTTGTGTCTAATGCAAACAGACATGGTGACAACATCTTCACCGGTGGTATGACAGTTCGTAGTGAGCATTATCTACCTTCATTTTATTCTCCTAGGAGATCTCTTACCCTCAACAGTGCGTTGTGTCTAATGAAAAGAGACATAGTGACAGCATCTTCACCGGTGGTATGACAGTTCGTAGTGAGCATTATCTTCCTTCATTCCATTCTCCTCGGAGATCTCTAACTCTCAACAGTGCGTTGTGTCTAATGCAAAGAGACATGGTGACATCATCTTATCCGGTTTTATGACAGTTCGTAGTGAGCATATTCTACCTTCATTCCATTCTCCTAGGAGATCTCTAACTCTCATCAGTGCGTTGTGTCTAATGCAAAGAGACATGGTGACAGCATCTTCACCGGTGGTATGACAGTTCGTAGTGAGCATTATCTACCTTCATTCCATTCTCCTAACAGATCTCTAACCCTCAACAGTGCGTTGTGTCTAATGCAAAGAGACATGGTGACAGCATCTTCACCGGTGGTATGACAGTTCGTAGTGAGCATTATCTACCTTCATTCCATTCTCCTAGGAGATCTCTTACCCTCAACAGTGCGTTGTGTCTAATGCAAAGAGACATGGTGACAGCATCTTCACCGGTGGTATGACAGTTCGTAGTGAGCATTATCTACCTTTATTCCATTCTCCTAGGAGATCTCTTACCCTCAACGGTGCGTTGTGTCTAATGCAAAGAGACATGGTGACAGCATCTTCACCGGTGGTATGACAGTTCGTAGTGAGCATTATCTACCTTCATTCCATTCTCCTAGGAGATTTCTTACCCTCAACAGTGCGTTGTGTCTAATGCAAAGAGACATGGTGACAGCATCTTCACCGGTGGTATGACAGTTCGTAGTGAGCATTATCTTCCTTCATTCCATTCTCCTCGGAGATCTCTAACCCTCAACAGTGCGTTGTGTCTAATGCAAAGAGACATGGTGACAGCATCTTCAGCGGTGGTATGACAGTTCGTAGTGAGCATTATCTACCTTCATTCCATTCTCCTAGGAGATCTCTTACCCTCAACATTGCGTTGTGTCTAATGCAAAGAGACATGGTGACAGCATCTTCACCGGTGGTATGACAGTTCGTAGTGTGCATTATCTACCTTCATTCCATTCTCCTCGGAGATCTCTTACCCTCAACAGTGCGTTGTGTCTAATGCAAACAGACATGGTGTCAGCATCTTCACCGGTGGTATGACAGTTCGTAGTGAGCATTATCTACCTTCATTCCATTCTCCTAGGAGATTTCTTACCCTCAACAGTGCGTTGTGTCTAATGCAAAGAGACATGGTGACAGCATCTTCACCGGTGGTATGACAGTTCGTAGTGAGCATTATCTTCCTTCATTCCATTCTCCTCGGAGATCTCTAACCCTCAACAGTGCGTTGTGTCTAATGCAAAGAGACATGGTGACAGCATCTTCAGCGGTGGTATGACAGTTCGTAGTGAGCATTATCTACCTTCATTCCATTCTCCTAGGAGATCTCTTACCCTCAACATTGCGTTGTGTCTAATGCAAAGAGACATGGTGACAGCATCTTCACCGGTGGTATGACAGTTCGTAGTGTGCATTATCTACCTTCATTCCATTCTCCTCGGAGATCTCTTACCCTCAACAGTGCGTTGTGTCTAATGCAAACAGACATGGTGTCAGCATCTTCACCGGTGGTATGACAGTTCGTAGTGAGCATTATCTACCTTCATTTTATTCTCCTAGGAGATCTCTTACCCTCAACAGTGCGTTGTGTCTAATGAAAAGAGACATAGTGACAGCATCTTCACCGGTGGTATGACAGTTCGTAGTGAGCATTATCTTCCTTCATTCCATTCTCCTCGGAGATCTCTAACTCTCAACAGTGCGTTGTGTCTAATGCAAAGAGACATGGTGACATCATCTTATCCGGTTTTATGACAGTTCGTAGTGAGCATATTCTACCTTCATTCCATTCTCCTAGGAGATCTCTAACTCTCATCAGTGCGTTGTGTCTAATGCAAAGAGACATGGTGACAGCATCTTCACCGGTGGTATGACAGTTCGTAGTGAGCATTATCTACCTTCATTCCATTCTCCTAACAGATCTCTAACCCTCAACAGTGCGTTGTGTCTAATGCAAAGAGACATGGTGACAGCATCTTCACCGGTGGTATGACAGTTCGTAGTGAGCATTATCTACCTTCATTCCATTCTCCTAGGAGATCTCTTACCCTCAACAGTGCGTTGTGTCTAATGCAAAAAGACATGGTGACAGCATCTTCACCGGTGGTATGACAGTTCGTAGTGAGCATTATCTACCTTTATTCCATTCTCCTAGGAGATCTCTTACCCTCAACAGTGCGTTGTGTCTAATGCAAAGAGACATGGTGACAGCATCTTCACCGGTGGTATGACAGTTCGTAGTGAGCATTATCTACCTTCATTCCATTCTCCTAGGAGATTTCTTACCCTCAACAGTGCGTTGTGTCTAATGCAAAGAGACATGGTGACAGCATCTTCACCGGTGGTATGACAGTTCGTAGTGAGCATTATCTTCCTTCATTCCATTCTCCTCGGAGATCTCTAACCCTCAACAGTGCGTTGTGTCTAATGCAAAGAGACATGGTGACAGCATCTTCAGCGGTGGTATGACAGTTCGTAGTGAGCATTATCTACCTTCATTCCATTCTCCTAGGAGATCTCTTACCCTCAACATTGCGTTGTGTCTAATGCAAAGAGACATGGTGACAGCATCTTCACCGGTGGTATGACAGTTCGTAGTGTGCATTATCTACCTTCATTCCATTCTCCTCGGAGATCTCTTACCCTCAACAGTGCGTTGTGTCTAATGCAAACAGACATGGTGTCAGCATCTTCACCGGTGGTATGACAGTTCGTAGTGAGCATTATCTACCTTCATTTTATTCTCCTAGGAGATCTCTTACCCTCAACAGTGCGTTGTGTCTAATGAAAAGAGACATAGTGACAGCATCTTCACCGGTGGTATGACAGTTCGTAGTGAGCATTATCTTCCTTCATTCCATTCTCCTCGGAGATCTCTAACTCTCAACAGTGCGTTGTGTCTAATGCAAAGAGACATGGTGACATCATCTTATCCGGTTTTATGACAGTTCGTAGTGAGCATATTCTACCTTCATTCCATTCTCCTAGGAGATCTCTAACTCTCATCAGTGCGTTGTGTCTAATGCAAAGAGACATGGTGACAGCATCTTCACCGGTGGTATGACAGTTCGTAGTGAGCATTATCTACCTTCATTCCATTCTCCTAACAGATCTCTAACCCTCAACAGTGCGTTGTGTCTAATGCAAAGAGACATGGTGACAGCATCTTCACCGGTGGTATGACAGTTCGTAGTGAGCATTATCTACCTTCATTCCATTCTCCTAGGAGATCTCTTACCCTCAACAGTGCGTTGTGTCTAATGCAAAGAGACATGGTGACAGCATCTTCACCGGTGGTATGACAGTTCGTAGTGAGCATTATCTACCTTTATTCCATTCTCCTAGGAGATCTCTTACCCTCAACAGTGCGTTGTGTCTAATGCAAAGAGACATGGTGACAGCATCTTCACCGGTGGTATGACAGTTCGTAGTGAGCATTATCTACCTTCATTCCATTCTCCTAGGAGATTTCTTACCCTCAACAGTGCGTTGTGTCTAATGCAAAGAGACATGGTGACAGCATCTTCACCGGTGGTATGACAGTTCGTAGTGAGCATTATCTTCCTTCATTCCATTCTCCTCGGAGATCTCTAACCCTCAACAGTGCGTTGTGTCTAATGCAAAGAGACATGGTGACAGCATCTTCAGCGGTGGTATGACAGTTCGTAGTGAGCATTATCTTCCTTCATTCCATTCTCCTCGGAGATCTCTAACCCTCAACAGTGCGTTGTGTCTAATGCAAAGAGACATGGTGACAGCATCTTCACCGGTGGTATGACAGTTCGTAGTGAGCATTATCTTCCTTTATTCCATTCTCCTAACAGATCTCTAACCCTCATCAGTGCGTTGTGTATAATGCAAAGAGACATGGTGACAGCATCTTCACCGGTGGTATGACAGTTTGTAGTGAGCATTATCTTCCTTCATTCCATTCTCATAGGAGATCTCTAACCCTCAACAGTGCGTTGTGTCTAATGCAAAGAGACATGGTGACAGCATCGTTACCGGTGGTATGACAGTTCGTAGTGAGCATTATCTACCTTCATTCCATTCTCATAGGAGATCTCTAACCCTCAACAGTGCGTTGTGTCTAATGCAAAGAGACATGGTGACAGCATCTTCACCGGTGGTATGACAGTTCGTAGTGAGCATTATCTACCTTCATTTTATTCTCCTAGGAGATCTCTTACCCTCAACAGTGCGCTGTGTCTAATGCAAAGAGACATGGTAACAGCATCTTCACCGGTGGTAAGACAGTTCGTAGTGAGCATTATCTTCCTTCATTCCATTCTCCTCGGAGATCTCTAACCCTCAACAGTGCGTTGTGTCTAATGCAAAGAGACATGGTGACAGCATCTTCACCGGTGGTATGACAGTTCGTAGTGAGCATTATCTTCCTTCATTCCATTCTCCTCGGAGATCTCTAACCCTCAACAGTGCGTTGTGTCTAATGCAAAGAGACATGGTGACAGCATCTTCACCGGTGGTATGACAGTTCGTGGTGAGCATTATCTACCTTCATTCCATTCTCCTCGAAGATCTCTAACCCTCAACAGTGCGTTGTGTCTAATGCAAAGAGACATGGTGACAGCATCTTCACCGGTGGTATGACAGTTCGTAGTGAGCATTATCTTCCTTCATTCCATTCTCCTCGGAGATCTCTAACCCTCAACAGTGCGTTGTGTCTAATGCAAAGAGACATGGTGACAGCATCTTCACCGGTGGTATGACAGTTCGTGGTGAGCATTATCTACCTTCATTCCATTCTCCTCGAAGATCTCTAACCCTCAACAGTGCGTTGTGTCTGATGCAAAGAGACATGGTGACAGCATCTTCACCGGTGGTATGACAGTTCGTAGTGAGCATTATCTTCCTTCATTCCATTCTCCTCGGAGATCTCTAACCCTCAACAGTGCGTTGTGTCTAATGCAAAGAGACATGGTGACAGCATCTTCACCGGTGGTATGACAGTTCGTAGTGAGCATTATCTACCTTCATTCCATTCTCCTAGGAGATCTCTTACCCTCAACAGTGCGTTGTGTCTAATGCAAACAGACATGGTGACAGCATCTTTACCGGTGGTATGACAGTTCGTAGTGAGCATTATCTACCTTCATTCCATTCTCCTAGGAGATCTCTTACCCTCAACATTGCGTTGTGTCTAATGCAAAGAGACATGGTGACAGCATCTTCACCGGTGGTATGACAGTTCGTAGTGAGCATTATCTACCTTTATTCCATTCTCCTCGGAGATCTCTTACCCTCAACAGTGCGTTGTGTCTAATGCAAACAGACATGGTGACAGCATCTTCACCGGTGGTATGACAGTTCGTAGTGAGCATTATCTACCTTCATTCCATTCTCCTAGGAGATCTCTTACCCTCAACAGTGCGTTGTGTCTAATGCAAAGAGACATGGTGACAGCATCTTCACCGGTGGTATGACAGTTCGTAGTGAGCATTATCTACCTTCATTCCATTCTCCTCGAAGATCTCTTACCCTCAACAGTGCGTTGTGTCTAATGCAAAGAGACATGGTGACAGCATCTTCACCGGTGGTATGACAGTTCGTAGTGAGCATTATCTACCTTCATTCCATTCTCCTAGGAGATTTCTTACCCTCAACAGTGCGTTGTGTCTAATGCAAAGAGACATGGTGACAGCATCTTCACCGGTGGTATGACAGTTCGTAGTAAGCATTATCTACCTTCACATCATTCTCCTCGGAGATCTCTAACCCTCATCAGTGCGTTGTGTCTAATGCAAAGAGACATGGTGACAGCATCTTCACCGGTGGTATGACAGTTCGTAGTGAGCATTATCTACCTTCATTACATTCTCCTAGGAGATCTCTTACCCTCAACAGTGCGTTGTGTCTGATGCAAAGAGACATGGTGACAGCATCTTCACCGGTGGTATGACAGTTCGTAGTGAGCATTATCTTCCTTCATTCCATTCTCCTCGGAGATCTCTAACCCTTAACAGTGCGTTGTGTCTAATGCAAAGAGACATGGTGACAGAATCTTCACCGGTGGTATTACAGTTCGTAGTGAGCATTATCTACCTTCATTCCATTCTCCTAGGAGATCTCTTACCCTCAACAGTGCGTTGTGTCTAATGCAAAGAGACATGCTGACAGCATCTTCACCGGTGGTATGACAGTTCGTAGTGAGCATTATCTACCTTCATGCATTCTCCTAGGAGATCTCTTACCCTCAACAGTGCGTTGTGTCTAATGCAAAGAGACATGGTGACAGCATCTTCACCGGTGGTATGACAGTTCGTAGTGAGCATTATCTACCTTCATTCCATTCTCCTAGGAGATCTCTTACCCTCAACAGTGCGTTGTGTCTAATGCAAAGAGACATGCTGACAGCATCTTCACCGGTGGTATGACAGTTCGTAGTGAGCATTATCTACCTTCATGCATTCTCCTAGGAGATCTCTTACCCTCAACAGTGCGTTGTGTCTAATGCAAAGAGACATGGTGCAAGCATCTTCACCGGTGGTATTACAGTTCGTAGTGAGCATTATCTACCTTCATTCCATTCTCCTAGGAGATCTCTAACCCTCAACATTGCGTTGTGTCTAATGCAAAGAGACATGGTGACAGCATCTTCACCGGTGGTATGACAGTTCGTAGTGAGCATTATCAACCTTCATTCCATTCTCCTAGGAGATCTCTTACCCTCAACAGTGCGTTGTGTCTAATGCAAACAGACATGGTGACAGCATCTTCACCGGTGGTATGACAGTTCGTAGTGAGCATTATCTACCTTCATTCCATTCTCCTAGGAGATCTCTTACCCTTAACATTGCGTTGTGTCTAATGCAAAGAGACATGGTGACAGCATCTTCACCGGTGGTATGACAGTTCGTAGTGTGCATTATCTACCTTCATTCCATTCTCCTCGGAGATCTCTTACCCTCAACAGTGCGTTGTGTCTAATGCAAACAGACATGGTGTCAGCATCTTCACCGGTGGTATGACAGTTCGTAGTGAGCATTATCTACCTTCATTTTATTCTCCAAGGAGATCTCTTACCCTCAACAGTGCGTTGTGTCTAATGAAAAGAGACATAGTGACAGCATCTTCACCGGTGGTATGACAGTTCGTAGTGAGCATTATCTTCCTTCATTCCATTCTCCTCGGAGATCTCTAACTCTCAACAGTGCGTTGTGTCTAATGCAAAGAGACATGGTGACATCATCTTATCCGGTTTTATGACAGTTCGTAGTGAGCATATTCTACCTTCATTCCATTCTCCTAGGAGATCTCTAACCCTCAACAGTGCGTTGTGTCTAATGCAAACAGACATGGTGACAGCATCTTCACCGGTGGTATGACAGTTCGTAGTGAGCATTATCTACCTTCATTCCATTCTCCTAACAGATCTCTAACCCTCAACAGTGCGTTGTGTCTAATGCAAAGAGACATGGTGACAGCATCTTCACCGGTGGTATGACAGTTCGTAGTGAGCATTATCTACCTTCATTCCATTCTCCTAGGAGATCTCTTACCCTCAACAGTGCGTTGTGTCTAATGCAAAGAGACATGGTGACAGCATCTTCACCGGTGGTATGACAGTTCGTTGTGAGCATTATCTACCTTTATTCCATTCTCCTAGGAGATCTCTTACCCTCAACAGTGCGTTGTGTCTAATGCAAAGAGACATGGTGACAGCATCTTCACCGGTGGTATGACAGTTCGTAGTGAGCATTATCTACCTTCATTCCATTCTCCTAGGAGATTTCTTACCCTCAACAGTGCGTTGTGTCTAATGCAAAGAGACATGGTGACAGCATCTTCACCGGTCGTATGACAGTTCGTAGTGAGCATTATCTTCCTTTATTCCATTCTCCTAACAGATCTCTAACCCTCATCAGTGCGTTGTGTATAATGCAAAGAGACATGGTGACAGCATCTTCACCGGTGGTATGACAGTTCGTAGTGAGCATTATCTTCCTTCATTCCATTCTCATAGGAGATCTCTAACCCTCAACAGTGCGTTGTGTCTAATGCAAAGAGACATGGTGACAGCATCGTTACCGGTGGTATGACAGTTCGTAGTGAGCATTATCTACCTTCATTCCATTCTCATAGGAGATCTCTAACCCTCAACAGTGCGTTGTGTCTAATGCAAAGAGACATGGTGACAGCATCTTCACCGGTGGTATGACAGTTCGTAGTGAGCGTTATCTACCTTCATTTTATTCTCCTAGGAGATCTCTTACCCTCAACAGTGCGCTGTGTCTAATGCAAAGAGACATGGTAACAGCATCTTCACCGGTGGTAAGACAGTTCGTAGTGAGCATTATCTTCCTTCATTCCATTCTCCTCGAAGATCTCTAACCCTCAACAGTGCGTTGTGTCTGATGCAAAGAGACATGGTGACAGCATCTTCACCGGTGGTATGACAGTTCGTAGTGAGCATTATCTTCCTTCATTCCATTCTCCTCGGAGATCTCTAACCCTCAACAGTGCGTTGTGTCTAATGCAAAGAGACATGGTGACAGCATCTTCACCGGTGGTATGACAGTTCGTAGTGAGCATTATCTACCTTCATTCCATTCTCCTAGGAGATCTCTTACCCTCAACAGTGCGTTGTGTCTAATGCAAACAGACATGGTGACAGCATCTTTACCGGTGGTATGACAGTTCGTAGTGAGCATTATCTACCTTCATTCCATTCTCCTAGGAGATCTCTTACCCTCAACATTGCGTTGTGTCTAATGCAAAGAGACATGGTGACAGCATCTTCACCGGTGGTATGACAGTTCGTAGTGAGCATTATCTACCTTTATTCCATTCTCCTCGGAGATCTCTTACCCTCAACAGTGCGTTGTGTCTAATGCAAACAGACATGGTGACAGCATCTTCACCGGTGGTATGACAGTTCGTAGTGAGCATTATCTACCTTCATTCCATTCTCCTAGGAGATCTCTTACCCTCAACAGTGCGTTGTGTCTAATGCAAAGAGACATGGTGACAGCATCTTCACCGGTGGTATGACAGTTCGTAGTGAGCATTATCTACCTTCATTCCATTCTCCTAGGAGATTTCTTACCCTCAACAGTGCGTTGTGTCTAATGCAAAGAGACATGGTGACAGCATCTTCACCGGTGGTATGACAGTTCGTAGTGAGCATTATCTTCCTTCATTCCATTCTCCTCGGAGATCTCTAACCCTCAACAGTGCGTTGTGTCTAATGCAAAGAGACATGGTGACAGCATCTTCAGCGGTGGTATGACAGTTCGTAGTGAGCATTATCTTCCTTCATTCCATTCTCCTCGGAGATCTCTAACCCTCAACAGTGCGTTGTGTCTAATGCAAAGAGACATGGTGACAGCATCTTCACCGGTGGTATGACAGTTCGTAGTGAGCATTATCTTCCTTTATTCCATTCTCCTAACAGATCTCTAACC
Organism: Leuctra nigra; assembly: GCA_934045905.1. Classification (NCBI taxonomy): domain Eukaryota; kingdom Metazoa; phylum Arthropoda; class Insecta; order Plecoptera; family Leuctridae; genus Leuctra; species Leuctra nigra. The sequence goes on along the minus strand of OW203761.1, from coordinate 61,812,349 downwards.
CTCATCAGTGCGTTGTGTATAATGCAAAGAGACATGGTGACAGCATCTTCACCGGTGGTATGACAGTTCGTAGTGAGCATTATCTTCCTTCATTCCATTCTCATAGGAGATCTCTAACCCTCAACAGTGCGTTGTGTCTAATGCAAAGAGACATGGTGACAGCATCGTTACCGGTGGTATGACAGTTCGTAGTGAGCATTATCTACCTTCATTCCATTCTCATAGGAGATCTCTAACCCTCAACAGTGCGTTGTGTCTAATGCAAAGAGACATGGTGACAGCATCTTCACCGGTGGTATGACAGTTCGTAGTGAGCATTATCTACCTTCATTTTATTCTCCTAGGAGATCTCTTACCCTCAACAGTGCGCTGTGTCTAATGCAAAGAGACATGGTAACAGCATCTTCACCGGTGGTAAGACAGTTCGTAGTGAGCATTATCTTCCTTCATTCCATTCTCCTCGGAGATCTCTAACCCTCAACAGTGCGTTGTGTCTAATGCAAAGAGACATGGTGACAGCATCTTCACCGGTGGTATGACAGTTCGTGGTGAGCATTATCTACCTTCATTCCATTCTCCTCGAAGATCTCTAACCCTCAACAGTGCGTTGTGTCTAATGCAAAGAGACATGGTGACAGCATCTTCACCGGTGGTATGACAGTTCGTAGTGAGCATTATCTTCCTTCATTCCATTCTCCTCGGAGATCTCTAACCCTCAACAGTGCGTTGTGTCTAATGCAAAGAGACATGGTGACAGCATCTTCACCGGTGGTATGACAGTTCGTGGTGAGCATTATCTACCTTCATTCCATTCTCCTCGAAGATCTCTAACCCTCAACAGTGCGTTGTGTCTGATGCAAAGAGACATGGTGACAGCATCTTCACCGGTGGTATGACAGTTCGTAGTGAGCATTATCTTCCTTCATTCCATTCTCCTCGGAGATCTCTAACCCTCAACAGTGCGTTGTGTCTAATGCAAAGAGACATGGTGACAGCATCTTCACCGGTGGTATGACAGTTCGTAGTGAGCATTATCTACCTTCATTCCATTCTCCTAGGAGATCTCTTACCCTCAACAGTGCGTTGTGTCTAATGCAAACAGACATGGTGACAGCATCTTTACCGGTGGTATGACAGTTCGTAGTGAGCATTATCTACCTTCATTCCATTCTCCTAGGAGATCTCTTACCCTCAACATTGCGTTGTGTCTAATGCAAAGAGACATGGTGACAGCATCTTCACCGGTGGTATGACAGTTCGTAGTGAGCATTATCTACCTTTATTCCATTCTCCTCGGAGATCTCTTACCCTCAACAGTGCGTTGTGTCTAATGCAAACAGACATGGTGACAGCATCTTCACCGGTGGTATGACAGTTCGTAGTGAGCATTATCTACCTTCATTCCATTCTCCTAGGAGATCTCTTACCCTCAACAGTGCGTTGTGTCTAATGCAAAGAGACATGGTGACAGCATCTTCACCGGTGGTATGACAGTTCGTAGTGAGCATTATCTACCTTCATTCCATTCTCCTCGAAGATCTCTTACCCTCAACAGTGCGTTGTGTCTAATGCAAAGAGACATGGTGACAGCATCTTCACCGGTGGTATGACAGTTCGTAGTGAGCATTATCTACCTTCATTACATTCTCCTAGGAGATTTCTTACCCTCAACAGTGCGTTGTGTCTAATGCAAAGAGACATGGTGACAGCATCTTCACCGGTGGTATGACAGTTCGTAGTGAGCATTATCTACCTTCACATCATTCTCCTCGGAGATCTCTAACCCTCATCAGTGCGTTGTGTCTAATGCAAAGAGACATGGTGACAGCATCTTCACCGGTGGTATGACAGTTCGTAGTGAGCATTATCTACCTTCATTCCATTCTCCTAGGAGATCTCTTACCCTCAACAGTGCGTTGTGTCTGATGCAAAGAGACATGGTGACAGCATCTTCACCGGTGGTATGACAGTTCGTAGTGAGCATTATCTTCCTTCATTCCATTCTCCTCGGAGATCTCTAACCCTTAACAGTGCGTTGTGTCTAATGCAAAGAGACATGGTGACAGAATCTTCACCGGTGGTATTACAGTTCGTAGTGAGCATTATCTACCTTCATTCCATTCTCCTAGGAGATCTCTTACCCTCAACAGTGCGTTGTGTCTAATGCAAACAGACATGGTGACAGCATCTTCACCGGTGGTATGACAGTTCGTAGTGAGCATTATCTACCTTCATTCCATTCTCCTAGGAGATCTCTTACCCTCAACAGTGCGTTGTGTCTAATGCAAAGAGACATGGTGACAGCATCTTCACCGGTGGTATGACAGTTCGTAGTGAGCATTATCTACCTTCATTCCATTCTCCTAGGAGATCTCTTACCCTCAACAGTGCGTTGTGTCTAATGCAAAGAGACATGCTGACAGCATCTTCACCGGTGGTATGACAGTTCGTAGTGAGCATTATCTACCTTCATGCATTCTCCTAGGAGATCTCTTACCCTCAACAGTGCGTTGTGTCTAATGCAAAGAGACATGGTGACAGCATCTTCACCGGTGGTATGACAGTTCGTAGTGAGCATTATCTACCTTCATTCCATTCTCCTAGGAGATCTCTAACCCTCAACATTGCGTTGTGTCTAATGCAAAGAGACATGGTGACAGCATCTTCACCGGTGGTATGACAGTTCGTAGTGAGCATTATCAACCTTCATTCCATTCTCCTAGGAGATCTCTTACCCTCAACAGTGCGTTGTGTCTAATGCAAACAGACATGGTGACAGCATCTTCACCGGTGGTATGACAGTTCGTAGTGAGCATTATCTACCTTCATTCCATTCTCCTAGGAGATCTCTTACCCTTAACATTGCGTTGTGTCTAATGCAAAGAGACATGGTGACAGCATCTTCACCGGTGGTATGACAGTTCGTAGTGTGCATTATCTACCTTCATTCCATTCTCCTCGGAGATCTCTTACCCTCAACAGTGCGTTGTGTCTAATGCAAACAGACATGGTGTCAGCATCTTCACCGGTGGTATTACAGTTCGTAGTGAGCATTATCTACCTTCATTCCATTCTCCTAGGAGATCTCTAACCCTCAACATTGCGTTGTGTCTAATGCAAAGAGACATGGTGACAGCATCTTCACCGGTGGTATGACAGTCCGTAGTGAGCATTATCAACCTTCATTCCATTCTCCTAGGAGATCTCTTACCCTCAACAGTGCGTTGTGTCTAATGCAAACAGACATGGTGACAGCATCTTCACCGGTGGTATGACAGTTCGTAGTGAGCATTATCTACCTTCATTCCATTCTCCTAGGAGATCTCTTACCCTCAACAGTGCGTTGTGTCTAATGCAAAGAGACATGGTGACAGCATCTTCACCGGTGGTATGACAGTTCGTAGTGTGCATTATCTACCTTCATTCCATTCTCCTCGGAGATCTCTTACCCTCAACAGTGCGTTGTGTCTAATGCAAACAGACATGGTATCAGCATCTTCACCGGTGGTATGACAGTTCGTAGTGAGCATTATCTACCTTCATTTTATTCTCCTAGGAGATCTCTTACCCTCAACAGTGCGTTGTGTCTAATGAAAAGAGACATAGTGACAGCATCTTCACCGGTGGTATGACTGTTCGTAGTGAGCATTATCTTCCTTCATTCCATTCTCCTCGGAGATCTCTAACTCTCAACAGTGCGTTGTGTCTAATGCAAAGAGACATGGTGACATCATCTTATCCGGTTTTATGACAGTTCGTAGTGAGCATATTCTACCTTCATTCCATTCTCCTAGGAGATCTCTAACTCTCATCAGTGCGTTGTGTCTAATGCAAAGAGACATGGTGACAGCATCTTCACCGGTGGTATGACAGTTCGTAGTGAGCATTATCTACCTTCACATCATTCTCCTCGGAGATCTCTAACCCTCATCAGTGCGTTGTGTCTAATGCAAAGAGACATGGTGACAGCATCTTCACCGGTGGTATGACAGTTCGTAGTGAGCATTATCTACCTTCATTCCATTCTCCTAGGAGATCTCTTACCCTCAACAGTGCGTTGTGTCTGATGCAAAGAGACATGGTGACGGCATCTTCACCGGTGGTATGACAGTTCGTAGTGAGCATTATCTTCCTTCATTCCATTCTCCTCGGAGATCTCTAACCCTTAACAGTGCGTTGTGTCTAATGCAAAGAGACATGGTGACAGAATCTTCACCGGTGGTATTACAGTTCGTAGTGAGCATTATCTACCTTCATTCCATTCTCCTAGGAGATCTCTTACCCTCAACAGTGCGTTGTGTCTAATGCAAAGAGACATGCTGACAGCATCTTCACCGGTGGTATGACAGTTCGTAGTGAGCATTATCTACCTTCATGCATTCTCCTAGGAGATCTCTTACCCTCAACAGTGCGTTGTGTCTAATGCCAAGAGACATGGTGACAGCATCTTCACCGGTGGTATGACAGTTCGTAGTGAGCATTATCTACCTTCATTCCATTCTCCTAGGAGATCTCTTACCCTCAACAGTGCGTTGTGTCTAATGCAAAGAGACATGCTGACAGCATCTTCACCGGTGGTATGACAGTTCGTAGTGAGCATTATCTACCTTCATTCCGTTCTCCTCGGAGATCTCTTACCCTCAACAGTGCGTTGTGTCTAATGCAAAGAGACATGGTGACAGCATCTTCACCGGTGGTATGACAGTTCGTAGTGAGCATTATCTACCTTCATTCCATTCTCCTAGGAGATCTCTAACCCTCAACATTGCGTTGTGTCTAATGCAAAGAGACATGGTGACAGCATCTTCACCGGTGGTATGACAGTTCGTAGTGAGCATTATCAACCTTCATTCCATTCTCCTAGGAGATCTCTTACCCTCAACAGTGCGTTGTGTCTAATGCAAACAGACATGGTGACAGCATCTTCACCGGTGGTATGACAGTTCGTAGTGAGCATTATCTACCTTCATTCCATTCTCCTAGGAGATCTCTTACCCTTAACATTGCGTTGTGTCTAATGCAAAGAGACATGGTGACAGCATCTTCACCGGTGGTATGACAGTTCGTAGTGTGCATTATCTACCTTCATTCCATTCTCCTCGGAGATCTCTTACCCTCAACAGTGCGTTGTGTCTAATGCAAACAGACATGGTGTCAGCATCTTCACCGGTGGTATTACAGTTCGTAGTGAGCATTATCTACCTTCATTCCATTCTCCTAGGAGATCTCTAACCCTCAACATTGCGTTGTGTCTAATGCAAAGAGACATGGTGACAGCATCTTCACCGGTGGTATGACAGTTCGTAGTGAGCATTATCAACCTTCATTCCATTCTCCTAGGAGATCTCTTACCCTCAACAGTGCGTTGTGTCTAATGCAAACAGACATGGTGACAGCATCTTCACCGGTGGTATGACAGTTCGTAGTGAGCATTATCTACCTTCATTCCATTCTCCTAGGAGATCTCTTACCCTCAACAGTGCGTTGTGTCTAATGCAAAGAGACATGGTGACAGCATCTTCACCGGTGGTATGACAGTTCGTAGTGTGCATTATCTACCTTCATTCCATTCTCCTCGGAGATCTCTTACCCTCAACAGTGCGTTGTGTCTAATGCAAACAGACATGGTGCAGCATCTTCACCGGTGGTATGACAGTTCGTAGTGAGCATTATCTACCTTCATTTTATTCTCCTAGGAGATCTCTTACCCTCAACAGTGCGTTGTGTCTAATGAAAAGAGACATAGTGACAGCATCTTCACCGGTGGTATGACAGTTCGTAGTGAGCATTATCTTCCTTCATTCCATTCTCCTCGGAGATCTCTAACTCTCAACAGTGCGTTGTGTCTAATGCAAAGAGACATGGTGACATCATCTTATCCGGTTTTATGACAGTTCGTAGTGAGCATATTCTACCTTTATTCCATTCTCCTAGGAGATCTCTAACTCTCATCAGTGCGTTGTGTCTAATGCAAAGAGACATGGTGACAGCATCTTCACCGGTGGTATGACAGTTCGTAGTGAGCATTATCTACCTTCATTCCATTCTCCTAACAGATCTCTAACCCTCAACAGTGCGTTGTGTCTAATGCAAAGAGACATGGTGACAGCATCTTCACCGGTGGTATGACAGTTCGTAGTGAGCATTATCTACCTTCATTCCATTCTCCTAGGAGATCTCTTACCCTCAACAGTGCGTTGTGTCTAATGCAAAGAGACATGGTGACAGCATCTTCACCGGTGGTATGACAGTTCGTTGTGAGCATTATCTACCTTTATTCCATTCTCCTAGGAGATCTCTTACCCTCAACAGTGCGTTGTGTCTAATGCAAAGAGACATGGTGACAGCATCTTCACCGGTGGTATGACAGTTCGTAGTGAGCATTATCTACCTTCATTCCATTCTCCTAGGAGATTTCTTACCCTCAACAGTGCGTTGTGTCTAATGCAAAGAGACATGGTGACAGCATCTTCACCGGTCGTATGACAGTTCGTAGTGAGCATTATCTTCCTTTATTCCATTCTCCTAACAGATCTCTAACCCTCATCAGTGCGTTGTGTATAATGCAAAGAGACATGGTGACAGCATCTTCACCGGTGGTATGACAGTTCGTAGTGAGCATTATCTTCCTTCATTCCATTCTCATAGGAGATCTCTAACCCTCAACAGTGCGTTGTGTCTAATGCAAAGAGACATGGTGACAGCATCGTTACCGGTGGTATGACAGTTCGTAGTGAGCATTATCTACCTTCATTCCATTCTCATAGGAGATCTCTAACCCTCAACAGTGCGTTGTGTCTAATGCAAAGAGACATGGTGACAGCATCTTCACCGGTGGTATGACAGTTCGTAGTGAGCATTATCTACCTTCATTTTATTCTCCTAGGAGATCTCTTACCCTCAACAGTGCGCTGTGTCTAATGCAAAGAGACATGGTAACAGCATCTTCACCGGTGGTAAGACAGTTCGTAGTGAGCATTATCTTCCTTCATTCCATTCTCCTCGAAGATCTCTAACCCTCAACAGTGCGTTGTGTCTGATGCAAAGAGACATGGTGACAGCATCTTCACCGGTGGTATGACAGTTCGTAGTGAGCATTATCTTCCTTCATTCCATTCTCCTCGGAGATCTCTAACCCTCAACAGTGCGTTGTGTCTAATGCAAAGAGACATGGTGACAGCATCTTCACCGGTGGTATGACAGTTCGTAGTGAGCATTATCTACCTTCATTCCATTCTCCTAGGAGATCTCTTACCCTCAACAGTGCGTTGTGTCTAATGCAAACAGACATGGTGACAGCATCTTTACCGGTGGTATGACAGTTCGTAGTGAGCATTATCTACCTTCATTCCATTCTCCTAGGAGATCTCTTACCCTCAACATTGCGTTGTGTCTAATGCAAAGAGACATGGTGGCAGCATCTTCACCGGTGGTATGACAGTTCGTAGTGAGCATTATCTACCTTTATTCCATTCTCCTCGGAGATCTCTTACCCTCAACAGTGCGTTGTGTCTAATGCAAACAGACATGGTGACAGCATCTTCACCGGTGGTATGACAGTTCGTAGTGAGCATTATCTACCTTCATTCCGTTCTCCTCGGAGATCTCTTACCCTCAACAGTGCGTTGTGTCTAATGCAAAGAGACATGGTGACAGCATCTTCACCGGCGGTATGACAGTTCGTAGTGAGCATTATCTACCTTCATTCCATTCTCCTCGAAGATCTTTTACCCTCAACAGTGCGTTGTGTCTAATGCAAAGAGACATGGTGACAGCATCTTCACCGGTGGTATGACAGTTCGTAGTGAGCATTATCTACCTTCATTCCATTCTCCTAGGAGATTTCTTACCCTCAACAGTGCGTTGTGTCTAATGCAAAGAGACATGGTGACAGCATCTTCACCGGTGGTATGACAGTTCGTAGTGAGCATTATCTACCTTCACATCATTCTCCTCGGAGATCTCTAACCCTCATCAGTGCGTTGTGTCTAATGCAAAGAGACATGGTGACAGCATCTTCACCGGTGGTACGACAGTTCGTATTGAGCATTATCTTCCTTCATTCCATTCTCCTCGGAGATCTCTAACCCTCAACAGTGCGTTGTGTCTAATGCAAAGAGACATGGTGACAGCATCTTCACCGGTGGTATGACAGTTCGTAGTGAGCATTATCTTCCTTTATTCCATTCTCCTAACAGATCTCTAACCCTCATCAGTGCGTTGTGTATAATGCAAAGAGACATGGTGACAGCATCTTCACCGGTGGTATGACAGTTCGTAGTGAGCATTATCTTCCTTCATTCCATTCTCATAGGAGATCTCTAACCCTCAACAGTGCGTTGTGTCTAATGCAATGAGACATGGTGACAGCATCGTTACCGGTGGTATGACAGTTCGTAGTGAGCATTATCTACCTTCATTCCATTCTCATAGGAGATCTCTAACCCTCAACAGTGCGTTGTGTCTAATGCAAAGAGACATGGTGACAGCATCTTCACCGGTGGTATGACAGTTCGTAGTGAGCATTATCTACCTTCATTTTATTCTCCTAGGAGATCTCTTACCCTCAACAGTGCGCTGTGTCTAATGCAAAGAGACATGGTGACAGCATCTTCACTGGTGGTATGACAGTTCGTAGTGAGCATTATCTACCTTCATTCCATTCTCCTAGGAGATCTCTTACCCTCAACAGTGCGTTGTGTCTAATGCAAAGAGACATGGTGACAGCATCTTCACCGGTGGTATGACTGTTCGTAGTGAGCATTATCTACCTTCATTACATTCTCCTCGGAGATCTCTAACCCTCAACAGTGCGTTGTGTCTTATGCAAAGAGACATGGTGACAGCATCTTTACCGGTGGTATGACAGTTCGTAGTGAGCATTATCTACCTTCATTCCATTCTCCTAAGAGATCTCTAACCCTCAACAGTGCGTGTTATTACTGTACATTTATTTGTTCTGTGTTGTTTGTTACTTTGAAGTATGCACTGAACTGAAGGTTAGTACAAAGTAACATTCAAGTCTCGTACCAACAACATTACAATCGAGGGGGGTGCCATATTTAAAGTAATTGCTTGAAATAGTCTCCAAGATGGTGGGTGAGCATGCTCAGATTTATCCTGACTATGTGCATCGCATCATACCAAGGCTTGCTACCTTCTTGCCCATCTCTGTAAGTATATGAATCTCTGTTCAGTCTATGTACAAGGAAGTCCTAAGCTTTCAACGCAGCGCAGAAGTGGCGCAAAGTGACGATCTCGGAATTCTACCAGGAAATGTTTATGCAACAGGCATAAACAATGGATGCTATAAAGGACACCATACACGAACAAGTGTTGGTAAATTTAGTGTTTTGACTATTCGTCTTTATAAATCGATGTAATATCGATTGATAAATCGACTTTTCGTACATTAGGGTTGCAAATTAAAGTTGACCTTCGTGACCTCACATGACCTTTGTATTAACCTGAGTTACATTAACAGTAATGTATTTACAATGTTATTGAAAATACCTTTTAATTGATACCCATCAAGCCACCTTTGTCAAAAAAAAAATCACGCCGATTTTTTAAATTTATTAGTCAATTAAAGCCACTTCCGGTTGGATAATTACGGAGGACTTTTGATATGTTATAAAGTACACATTTATGAATGATTTGCCATCAACCGCGGTTTTCTAGCTCATTAGGGGTGGCAACAGCCCCTATTTTTAATTACATCCATATTTTTGGTTGTTTTAACTCATTAATGGCCGTAATTAGTATCGATTTTTTTTAATGTTTAAAATAATTTTTAATAAATACACATCAAGCTTCCGTTTGATACCAAACTCGACGTGGTTTACTATTATAGTTTACCGATAATTAGATTGATTGTTATTTCACTAATCGATTAGTTAGACCCACGCCCATTAATTTCATTTCGGAGGACTTTTACTATGTTATGTAGTTTTGTTTCTGAATCCAACGATATCAAAAACGCTTGTGTTGCAATTTATTTATATTTGGCTTTAGACTCTAGACAGGTGAACAAGTGCAGGCGCGTAAGAACTTCATTTTGAGTGGGGGTGCAGTCAAAATTATCGGGGAACGATGAATTTGAGGAAAAGGCAGTGCGCCGCGCACAAGGGTGTCTGGGGGGCTGGCCCCCAGTTCGCCCCGCAGGGCCTTTTTTGAATTTTTCATTCAAAAGAATCGAATTTGTAGCTATTTTGGCATTCTTTTCAAAGAAATTTACAATGTGTGATATGCAATATTCTGTGGAAACTTTAGACATTTGTAATAATCTGTAACTTATTATTTCTATAGAATCTCCAATGGCCTCGCAGGGAAATTTTTGAGTTTTTGATACAAAAGAATCGAATTTGAAGCTATTTTCGCATCCTTTTCTAAGAAATTTAAAAAGTGTGATATGCAATATTCTTGGGGAAACTTTAGACAAAATGCATTATAATCTGTAAATTATATTATTTTATGAAATCCCCAATGACCCCGCAGGAAATTTTTAATTTCTAGTAAAGGAGAATCGATTATGAATCAATTTTTGAATTCCTTTGAAAAAGGTTGCAATAAGCAACACCAATCAGCAATAAGAGACACCTGTTTGTGTTTTGGTATCATCATAGTTTAACGTGTAATATTTAATTTTATTCATAAGGATGACCATGTTGGACAAGTTAGTTATTTCTCATTGGAAATACCTCTGTTCAATTAGTTTTGTAAAACCTGGGAAAATGTTGTGAAATCAACCTCATAATGGAGCAAATCTGTGCATTTTAAGATCTCATTATCAATATTTATTTTTGTATATCTGGGGGAGTGATATCTGGGGATGTCAAGATGAAAAGTGGTGGGATCATTGACCCCCCCCCCCCCCCCCTTCCTACGAGCCTGAACATGTGGAAGACATAAACATTAATCGTTGCTCATTAACAAAAGTTTGAGAGAAACTTACTTGAGCTCTGATATTCGTACCTCGAGAGCAATGAAGAATATCGACATGTTTACTGAGCTATTGGAAAGAACTGGCAGACACTGAGATGCAGATTTCCATTAGCATCTGTTTGTTGATAACTGTGATGGGTTTGACGAAAAAATATTTATGAATTTCCTGTATTTGTCTTCACACGCTAAGTTTATTATTGTAACTCTCACGCATGCGCTATGGATAAACATGCTCGACTTAAAGCGAATGATGTGGAGAATGAAGCGTTCATTCGTCCTTCGAGCCAGACACCACTTCCAACAGCAGCAAGTCACTAACAGCACGAGTAACTGACATGCGGCATTCACACGTGGAGCTGTGTCTTGGAGGCAGAAGGCCGGTAGTCCAGACGCAACTTCCAACAGCAGCAAGTCACTAACAGCACGAGTAACTGACATGCGGCATTTACACGTGGAGCTGTGTCTTGGAGGCAGAAGGCCGGTAGTCCAGACGCCACTTCCAACAGCAGCAAGTCACTAACAGCACGAGTAACTGACATGCGGCATTTACACGTGGAGCTGTGTCTTGGAGGCAGAAGGCCGGTAGTCCAGACGCCACTTCCAACAGCAGCAAGTCACTAACAGCACGAGTAACTGACATGCGGCATTCACACGTGGAGCTGTGTCTTGGAGGCAGAAGGCCGGTAGTCCAGACGCCACTTCCAACAGCAGCAAGTCACTAACAGCACGAGTAACTGACATGCGGCATTTACACGTGGAGCTGTGTCTTGGAGGCAGAAGGCCGGTAGTCCAGACGCCACTTCCAACAGCAGCAAGTCACTAACAGCACGAGTAACTGACATGCGGCATTTACACGTGGAGCTGTGTCTTGGAGGCAGAAGGCCGGTAGTCCAGACGCCACTTCCAACAGCAGCAAGTCACTAACAGCACGAGTAACTGACATGCGGCATTCACACGTGGAGCTGTGTCTTGGAGGCAGAAGGCCGGTAGTCCAGACGCCACTTCCAACAGCAGCAAGTCACTAACAGCACGAGTAACAGACATGCGGCATTTACACGTGGAGCTGTGTCTTGGAGGCAGAAGGCCGGTAGTCCAGACGCCACTTCCAACAGCAGCAAGTCACTAACAGCACGAGTAACAGACATGCGGCATTTACACGTGGAGCTGTGTCTTGGAGGCAGAAGGCCGGTAGTCCAGACGCCACTTCCAACAGCAGCAAGTCACTAACAGCACGAGTAACTGACATGCGGCATTCACACGTGGAGCTGTGTCTTGGAGGCAGAAGGCCGGTAGTCCAGACGCCACTTCCAACAGCAGCAAGTCACTAACAGCACGAGTAACTGACATGCGGCATTCACACGTGGAGCTGTGTCTTGGAGGCAGAAGGCCGGTAGTCCAGACGCCACTTCCAACAGCAGCAAGTCACTAACAGCACGAGTAACAGACATGCGGCATTTACACGTGGAGCTGTGTCTTGGAGGCAGAAGGCCGGTAGTCCAGACGCCACTTCCAACAGCAGCAAGTCACTAACAGCACGAGTAACAGACATGCGGCATTTACACGTGGAGCTGTGACTTGGAGACAGAAGGCCGGTAGTCCAGACGCCACTTCCAACAGCAGCAAGTCACTAACAGCACGAGTAACAGACATGCGGCATTTACACGTGGAGCTGTGTCTTGGAGGCAGAAGGTCGGTAGTCCAGACGCCACTTCCTACAGCAGCAAGTCACTAACAGCACGAGTAACAGACATGCGGCATTAACACGTGGAGATGTGTCTTGGAGGCAGAAGGCCGGTAGTCCAGACGCCACTTCCAACAGCAGCAAGTCACTAACAGCACGAGTAACAGACATGCGGCATTTACACGTGGAGCTGTGTCTTGGAGGCAGAAGGCCGGTAGTCCAGACGCCACTTCCAACAGCAGCAAGTCACTAACAGCACGAGTAACTGACATGCGGCATTTACACGTGGAGCTGTGTCTTGGAGGCAGAAGGCCGGTAGTCCAGACGCCACTTCCAACAGCAGCAAGTCACTAACAGCACGAGTAACAGACATGCGGCATTTACACATGGAGCTGTGTCTTGGAGGCAGAAGGCCGGTAGTCCAGACGCCACTTCCAACAGCAGCAAGTCACTAACAGCACGAGTAACAGACATGCGGCATTTACACGTGGAGCTGTGTCTTGGAGGCAGAAGGCCGGTAGTCCAGACGCCACTTCCAACAGCAGCAAGTCACTAACAGCACGAGTAACAGACATGCGGCATTTACACGTGGAGCTTTGTCTTGGAGGCAGAAGGCCGGTAGTCCACCGCCACTTCCAACAGCAGCAAGTCACTAACAGCACGAGTAACAGACATGCGGCATTTACACGTGGAGCTGTGTCTTGGAGGCAGAAGGCCGGTAGTCCAGACGCCACTTCCAACAGCAGCAAGTCACTAACAGCACGAGTAACATACATGCGGCATTTACACGTGGAGCTGTGTCTTAGAGGCAGAAGGCCGGTAGTCCAGACGCCACTTCCAACAGCAGCAAGTCACTAACAGCACGAGTAACATACATGCGGCATTTACACGTGGAGCTGTGTCTTGGAGGCAGAAGGCCGGTAGTCCAGACGCCACTTCCAACAGCAGCAAGTCACTAACAGCACGAGTAACAGACATGCGGCATTTACACGTGGAGCTGTGTCTTGGAGGCAGAAGGCCGGTAGTCCAGACGCCACTTCCAACAGCAGCAAGTCACTAACAGCACGAGTAACAGACATGCGGCATTTACACGTGGAGCTGTGTCTTGGAGGCAGAAGGCCGGTAGTCCACCGCCACTTCCAACAGCAGCAAGTCACTAACATCACGAGTAACAGACATGCGGCATTTACACGTGGAGCTGTGTCTTGGAGGCAGAAGGCCGGTAGTCCAGACGCCACTTCCAACAGCAGCAAGTCACTAACAGCACGAGTAACATACATGCGGCATTTACACATGGAGCTGTGTCTTGGAGGCAGAAGGCCGGTAGTCCAGACGCCACTTCCAACAGCAGCAAGTCACTAACAGCACGAGTAACAGACATGCGGCATTTACACGTGGAGCTGTGTCTTGGAGGCAGAAGGCCGGTAGTCCAGACGCCACTTCCAACAGCAGCAAGTCACTAACAGCACGAGTAACAGACATGCGGCATTTACACGTGGAGCTGTGTCTTTGAGGCAGAAGGCCGGTAGTCCAGACGCCACTTCCAACAGCAGCAAGTCACTAACAGCACGAGTAACAGACATGCGGCATTTACACGTGGAGCTGTGTCTTGGAGGCAGAAGGCCGGTAGTCCACCGCCACTTCCAACAGCAGCAAGTCACTAACAGCACGAGTAACAGACATGCGGCATTTACACGTGGAGCTGTGTCTTGGAGGCAGAAGGCCGGTAGTCCAGACGCCACGTCCAACAGCAGCAAGTCACTAACAGCACGAGTAACAGACATGCGGCATTTACACGTGGAGCTGTGTCTTGGAGGCAGAAGGCCGGTAGTCCAGACGCCACTTCCAACAGCAGCAAGTCACTAACAGCACGAGTAACAGACATGCGGCATTTACACGTGGAGCTGTGTCTTGGAGGCAGAAGGCCGGTAGTCCAGACGCCACTTCCAACAGCAGCAAGTCACTAACAGCACGAGTAACAGACATGCGGCATTTACACGTGGAGCTGTGTCTTGGAGGCAGAAGGCCGGTAGTCCAGACGCCACTTCCAACAGCAGCAAGTCACTAACAGCACGAGTAACTGACATGCGGCATTTACACGTGGAGCTGTGTCTTGGAGGCAGAAGGCCTTTGACCATTTTAAATATAATGTAAAGATTTGGTCAGTTATTCTGTGTCAAAATACATTTCTTATAACACAAAAAAATAAGGATAAATATTAGGAGATTTTTAGATATTGATAAATTCAGGCAATGCAGAAGACATAATTTTAGACACAATTGGCAATGAAACGGCTGCCATTTTAATTTTAAATACAACATAGAAAATGTGCGCGCGAAATTGAGAGGATGCGCGCGCAGGCGTTTATGACAGACCGACAGACACACAGACCTGCAGGATAACTATTATTTTAAATAAGGCTTTGCCTACAATGCAATTAACGATCGAAAGTAAATAAGATAAATGAACTGCAACTTCAATTGAAAATGTTTCATCGACATGTTGAAACCCGGAAGATTGCTTGAAAACAACGGTATACCCGACCGAACCCGGGACCTCTTATTACGCGGGCGGCGTCTTTCCATACCCTAATCGAGCCCAACTCAATACAACTGTTTAGAGACTAAAGAACTGAACTAAATATTTTCTAGCAATTCAAATTATGTTATGTCGTCCTTCAAATGACTTCCTACTGTAAATTCTTAGTACCTTAGGTATAGTTACCTAAGCACCTAAACACCTGTTACCTGTTTTGTAACACAAAAACACTTATTAGCAACCATCTTATATTGGTATATTGGACCTACAATAAACCTAGCTGACAATATTAGAGAATCTATTCTGATCAAAACATTCGTTGGTATTAATGCGAAGTTCAAAAGTAGATGGTACTTTTGCGTAGGCCTATGGGGTTGACCTGAAATATTGGTCATAATTCAATTTTCATGATTATTATAATTATTGATTAAACCCAACCACTTCTGCTCATTTTGTTTCGCCTTGCTTATAATCAAATGCATTTTTGTCTCGTGTCCGAATTTTGTTACCCAGAAATTTCTATCTCCTTATAAAGTGTTTAAATCTACTTTCCGAACAATGTTCTTTATTTTCAAACTGTCAACATTTACGTGAGTAAAACCTCCAATATTGCGGAGACACCTCACTTAGCTGCTTCATTATGAATGGGAGTGTTAGAATGTTTGGTTATACCGAATAGATTCGGCGTTAAATGCGAGTAAAATGCAAATTTTCAAATCAATGAGTTGGGCTCGATTAGGGTATGGAAAGACGCTGCCGGGCGAGAGCTCTTCCAATTGATCCACCCGGACGGACGGACGGACATTAGACACAACGCACGGATAAGGGTTAGAGATCTCCGAGGAGAATGGAATGAAGGTGGAGAATGCTCACTACGTACTGTGGTGGTGGCGGACAATCGGGCTCGGGCACTCGCACTGGGCATGTGCAGTGGTTCTCTTATTCATGATCAAACTCTCCACTGACAGACGACATTGCCATGTAAAACGCTTTAGCAACATACCTGTCAAAATCTACTTTGTTTATTTCTATAACTGTAATTGTCCTACAGGATGAAACATAACTTATACAAGTGTGTTACTAAAAATAGATAGATTGTACTGTTTAAAGTGATTTATTAAACATGCGTGAGCTATTTCATTTGAAAATTTCCAATTTTAATCTGTCAGAATGTGAAAAGTCAGAATGTGAAATGGTTAATTTCTCGGTAACTATGATTGCGTGGCTGGTGTTCACAAGCCACGCCCCGATCTAGTTAACCTTGTCCCTGTTCTGCCACCAGAGTAATGTTGTCAGTTCCTCAACAGTTGATGATGATGTTGCAGTGGCACGGCGGGGGTGTTCCACGTCGTTGACAGATGCAACGCCTCCTTCAACGGAGTGTTCGGTGGCGGACATCGCTGCGACCTTGAGACAAGCACTGTGAGTATTTCTATCCGCGGGTGTACAAGTGACAAACACGCGCCGAACGCACACACTACAGCGATAGTTCCAGATGTGTCTATTTGATTGAATCCTCAAAGGTTTGCCCCCCATCGCTAGGTACCAGCACACTACAGGGATAGTTCAAGTTGTGTCTATTTGATTGCATCCTCAAAGGTTTGCCCCCCATCGCTAGGCACAAGCACACTTCAGGGATAGTTCAAGATGTGTCTATTTGATTGTATCCTCAAAGGTTTGCCCCCCACCGCTAGGTACCAGCACACTACAGGGATAGTTCAAGATGTGTCTATTTGATTGCATCCTCAAAGGTTTGCCCCCCATCGCTAGGCACCAGCACACTACAGGGATAGTTCAAGATGTGTCTATTTGATTGCATCCTCAAAGGTTTGCCCCCCATCGCTAGGCACCAGCACACTTCAGGGATAGTTCAAGATGTGTCTATTTGATTGCATCCTCAAAGGTTTGCCCCCCACCGCTAGGCACCAGCACACTTCAGGGATAGTTCAAGATGTGTCTATTTGATTGCATCCTCAAAGGTTTTGCCCCCCATCGCTAGGTACCAGCACACTACAGGGATAGTTCAAGATGTGTCTATTTGATTGCATCCTCAAAGGTTTGCCCCCCATCGCTAGGTACCAGCACACTACAGGGATAGTTCAAGATGTGTCTATTTGATTGCATCCTCAAAGGTTTGCTCCCCATCGCTAGGTACCAGCACACTACAGGGATAGTTCAAGATGTGTCTATTTGATTGCATCCTCAAAGGTTTGCCCCCCATCGCTAGGCACCAGCACACTACAGGGATAGTTCAAGATGTGTCTATTTGATTGCATCCTCAAAGGTTTGCCCCCCATCGCTAGGCACCAGCACACTACAGGGATAGTTCAAGATGTGTCTATTTGATTGCATCCTCAAAGGTTTGCCCCCTATCGCTAGGCACCAGCACACTTCAGGGATAGTTCAAGATGTGTCTATTTGATTGCATCCTCAAAGGTTTGACCCCCATCGCTAGGCACCAGCACACTACAGGGATAGTTCAAGATGTGTCTATTTGATTGCATCCTCAAAGGTTTGCCCCCCATCGCTAGGTACCAGCACACTACAGGGATAGTTCAAGATGTGTCTATTTGATTGCATCCTCAAAGGTTTGCCCCCCATCGCTAGGCACCAGCACACTACAGGGATAGTTCAAGATGTGTCTATTTGATTGCATCCTCAAAGGTTTGCCCCCCACCGCTAGGCACCAGCACACTTCAGGGATAGTTCAAGATGTGTCTATTTGATTGCATCCTCAAAGGTTAGCCCCCCACCGCTAGGTACCAGCACACTACAGGGATAGTTCAAGATGTGTCTATTTGATTGCATCCTCAAAGGTTTGCCCCCCATCGCTAGGCACCAGCACACTACAGGGATAGTTCAAGATGTGTCTATTTGATTGCATCCTCAAAGGTTTGCCCCCCATCGCTAGGCACCAGCACACTTCAGGGATAGTTCAAGATGTGTCTATTTGATTGCATCCTCAAAGGTTTGCCCCCCACCGCTAGGTACTAGCACACTACAGGGATAGTTCAAGATGTGTCTTTTTGATTTCATCCTCAAAGGTTTTGCCCCCCACCGCTAGGCACCAGCACACTTCAGGGATAGTTCAAGATGTGTCTATTTGATTGCATCCTCAAAGGTTTTGCCCCCCATCGCTAGGTACCAGCACACTACAGGGATAGTTCAAGATGTGTCTATTTGATTGCATCCTCAAAGGTTTGCCCCCCATCGCTAGGCACCAGCACACTTCAGGGATAGTTCAAGCTGTGTCTTTTTGATTGCATCCTCAAAGGTTTTGCCCCCCATCGCTAGGTACCAGCACACTACAGGGATAGTTCAAGATGTGTCTATTTGATTGCATCCTCAAAGGTTTTGCCCCCCATCGCTAGGCACCAGCACACTTCAGGGATAGTTCAAGATGTGTCTATTTGATTGCATCCTCAAGGTTTGCCCCCCATCGCTAGGCACCAGCACAAGTACTCTGCTTGCGATGGTGTCTCTATGGAAATTAATAGGAAATTATTATCCACAAAGTAGGGATACAGTTGCTGTGGTAATAGCAGGTTTCCGCGTTTATATTAGGTACCTATACTCGTATATAATTGTCTAACTATCTGGTTAACAAACGCGACTCCGTGTCTTTATCATTAACTCAGTAATCAACACTTCGCGACAATAGGGTGGCGCGGCGCATGCGCACAACAGCAGAATAAACTATAAGAAATCGATTAAATTTTTTTTCTTGAATTCTATGGACATTCACTTTATATTGCGTTGCAGACTTTGCAACCGTTTTTTTAATCATGCGTATTACTCCTAAAAATATGTAATGAAAATAATCGAATAGCTGTTTCATAACTTTGCAACATCTTTGCAACTTGATCACAATGAACGTAAAGTTGGCGGTATAAAAGTAAAGTCACCATCATAAGTCTGTTGCAGAAGAAGGTAGTCTGTGAAGAACCTTACTTGTTGTTAACGCTATATCAGGAGGAATGTTTGAATTAGTATTTGATGGTGCTGATGTAGAAACTTGATTCTCAATCAAAGGCATATCGTGGGCTTTTTGTGAACTTGTTGAATATATCTACACTTGCCAATGCCATTACCTACTGATTTTGTTTGTTTTGTAATGATCCAATCATTTAACAATTGATTGCATTGTTATGCAATCCACGTATAATATGTTTAACCTTAATTTATCAGTAGGAAATTGTACATTAAAGATTGTAACTTGTTCAAGCAATTGCAGTAGATTCAGACAATACACACAAAAGCAATTTGAGAATTAAACAATGCAACTAGAGAAAATAACACATCATAAAAAAAAATCGGACGAAGTTATAATCCATAAGCCCACATAATTCTAATTTTAATTCTTGATAAATGTAACTCCATGCCTAAAAGACACTTTCCAAGCAATGGGAAGTCAAATTCACCGGAGGCGAGAATATTTCTGCCAAAGACTTCGTAAAGGAAAACTTGAGAAACTTGATGACAATAACGCACTAAAACAAAAAGAACTTTGATACAGAAGTGTATGATACATGTTGTGTTCTGACAGCTATCACATCAGTCAAATGAAGGATTGCTCCATTTCAAATGAAATAATCAAACATTGTTTACTCCAAAGGGTTTTCACGACTTCTATTCCGTCGCAGGTCACGAAAGACATATGAAACAACAATAAACCATTTCACCTTTTTTGTTAAAACTTGCATTTTAAACAATTAATTTTTCCTCCCAATTACTAAGTCTTTGCCTGAAAATTGTTCGCTCACAGAGGCCTATTCTAGAGATCGTAGGAAAGATAGGCGACGGAAATTTAGGCGACAAGAATTCAACCAGGGCGGAAATTTAGGCGAAAAACTTTTTCATGGAAAATACCAATTCTTGTCCCAAAATAATTTTAACAAATTTTCTCCAACATTTTCTGCCGATACCACATTTTAAACCTGGATATTGTGATATCTAAATATAAGATATGCACAATTGTTTTGTAATTGCTAAAAAAATCCAATAAAAATCAAATATAATAAAAAATAAAAAATACAAGACAAATATGAGAAAAAATAAATAAACTATAAAAAAGATATACCAAAAATTAAAGAAACTTAAGTGAAATTGAATTAAATATATAAAAATAAACTCATAAAGATAAATAAAAAAAAAACCGAGGGGATGCAGATGCAGGTGGAAGATTGTGTCCGGTCACTCAGGAAATCCCAGGTCAAGTTGCTTCCGTTTGAAAACATCTCGGCTCATGACTTCGACAAACTAAAATCAAGTCCATTGAAAATAAACATTGTTGTATGCATTGCAACGACTTTTTGCTCGAAATATTGTCCCATAATTCAAGGCGGCACTGCCACAAAAACTTAAAACGTCGTTTCTCAACAATTTAGTTTTGCAGATCACGTGAGACATTATGAACATAAGAAATATTAACAACAACAACAACAACAACAACAACAACAACAACAACAACAACAACAACAACAACAACAACAACAACAACAACAACAACAAAAATCGAAGAAAAAAAAGTAAAATTGAATAAGACCCAACAAAAATCTAACAAAAATTAAACGAAATAAAGTGACCTTGAATTAAAAAAATATATATGAAAATACAAATAAAATAAAAAAATATAAAAATCCGAGAGGTTAACAACTACACATTTTTGTGTACAACACGTACACTCCCCCAAATAATAAACGGTACTTGGTACAAAACGTATTGGCTGCTGGGCCGGTTCCTTGACAATCAATCCTTGTTATAATCAATGAAATCAGAGCTCACCTAAAAGAGTTAGATAATGCGTTAGCACTGACTTCATGGGATGATGCCATCAAACCTTAATCAGTCAATTCATTTTCTTTCGAGTACCCTTTATTATTTGGGAGAGTGTACCTACAACACACATTTTTTTATTTATTATTTTATGTTTTTTTGTTTTTTTTAGTTGTTCACCCAACTACACATTTTTGTGTACAACACAAATTTTTCAAATTTGTTCAAGTTTGCTTCAAGTTTTTAAAATGAAATATACCTGCCAATGAGAGAAGGAATTTGAAGCAAAGAAGAGGATTTCGAATAACAAGTAAACCGGGAAGCTTGATGGTCAGCCTGGAACACCTGGTGGAATTTCCAACCATCCCGACCATTGTAGGGTAGTTTACCGACGGACAGTTTACCGACGGACATTTTACCGAAAAACAGGGGCGGACACTTTACCGACGGACAGATTACCGAAATCTACCCGGACACTTTACCGACAATTGTTTTTTTTTTTTTAAATTTTCCACAAATATTTTTTTCAAAATTTTGACCAAATTTTATAACATTTTCACACAAAAGAATTCCAAAATGTTGCCAAAATTGACAAAATGTTAAAAGATTTCCACAAATATTTTTTTCAAAAATGTTTGACAAAATTTTAGTTTTTACACTTTTTTTTTCAAAATGTTGTCAACATTTTGGAGAAAAAGTGTGGAAATTTTATAAAATTTTGTTAAAATTTTTGAGGAAAAAAGTGTGGAAACTTTATAAAATTTTGTCAAAATTTTGAAAAAAATATTCTTGGAAAATTTATAACATTTTGTCAACATTTTGGAAAAAATATTTTTATAAAATTTTGGCAAAATTGTGGAAAAATTATTTGTGGAAAATTTAAAAATAAAATGTCGGGAAAGTGTCCGGGTAGATTTCGGTAATCTGTCCGTCGGTAAACTGTCCGATTACCCGACCAAGCAGAGCAGCTGCCACTCAATAACCTGGCTCTACTCTGATCTAAAAGTCTGGACGCTGTTTCATGCTATTCTGCACTTTCATTGCAAAAATAAAAATAAAATAACAAATAACATATATGTTTAAATTCATTTTTGCTTCCTTTATAAGTTTGGTAACTGGTTAATACAAGTTAAATAAATATCATTAGCCAACCAAGTTATGATTTTCACAACGTTTGGAGAGGAACGATAGAAGAGCAGGTGAGAAGAAGATGGCAAGCGATGAAGAAGGATGACTAAAGTTTAGACGATTGATGATCTAAAACGTGATAATGTTTTTTCTTGTATGGTTTGTTTGTTCCTTGTAAGTTTTCTTTTTTGAATGTCTTTGGTTTTTTCTTACAAACCTATACCTAAGCCAGTTGAAATTTTTCTGATTGTTTCAATTACATTTTTCATTTTATAACATTTTGTCATTACCTGAAGAAGCCTTCCGAAGGGAAGGCGAAATATCGTTTTTAGTTTGTAAAACACAATAAAAGTTTGAGAAAGTTCAACAGAAGAATAGTTTACTTGTATTAACATATATGTTATTTATATATATTTAATAATTAATTGATATTAAAAAATAATCTAGTGGAGCGGTCGCTCCACGCCAGCCAAGTCGTACGGCGCGCGCACACTCTCATATAAAGGCTGGAGCAAACCCACTTTTACTGTAAGCATCAAAGTGGCATTTTCGGCCTACTGGATCTTAAAATTGAGAAATCTCACATTGTTGCGAAATATCTTAATTTCGAGCTATGGCCCACCCTACAACATATACCAAATTTGGGAACAATAGTTTACGCCCTTTGCGCGCTAGAGGGCCGTGAAAACAGTGTTTTAGGGCGGTTTTCATAATAATAATCTTAGTAGTAGTAGTAGGCTGGAGCTAAAATCCGGTAAACAGGCCACAGCCTAAACGGCTGAACCGATTGATCTCACATTTTTACCACGTGTGCACTTTTGGCGTCTGATTTAACCTTGTCCCCATGAATTTTTTGTGCCGCCATTTTGAAACCGGAAGTGACGTCATATCTCGTCAACGGTTGGACCGATCGGAACGAAATTTGCGCCAATCGTTTCAGACGGTCATCTATATGGATTATCAATATCAAAAGACTGAACATTATTTTAAATAAACCGGAAATGACGTCATGAAATTTGAAATACATCGATTTGCATTTCAGCAACAACTGTTGATCCGATTGTCTTGATATTTATGTAACGTTTGTACTTTTGATATTTCATTTGACTTGTTATAAAACCAACCGGAAGCCGCCATTTTGAAACCGGAAGTGACATCATGTCTCAAAAACGGCTAAACAGATTAGAACAAAACCAGCGCTAAACGATTTAGACGGTCAACTTTATGTAATCAGTAATATTTGATGATTCAAATATCGAAACCGGAAATGACGTCACACATTTTATGACCTATACCGGAAATGACGTCATAAATATGCTAAATGACGCTAAATTCACCACTTTATACTTTAAAACAGATATAAGTAAACGTACTTTGTAAATAATTATAAATTCAAGGTTGCAGTGTTCTCGGCGGCCATTTTTAAAACCGGAAGTGACGTCATATATCGTAAACGGTTGTACCGATTGCAACCTAAGTTTGGAAATGTGTTGGACTAATAATTATGAATTCAAGACGACATTATTTTCGGCCGCCATTGTTAAAACCGGAAGTGACGTCAAATATCGAAAATGGCTGTACCGATTGCAATCAAATTTTGGAAATGTGTTGTACTAATAATTATGAATTCAAGACGACATTATTTTCGGCCGCCATTGTTAAAACCGGAAGTGACGTCATATATCGAAAATGGCTGTACCGATTGCAACCAAATTTTGGAAATGTGTTGTACTAATAATAATGAATTCAAGACGACATTATTTTCGGCCGCCATTGTTAAAACCGGAAGTGACGTCATATATCAAAAACGGCTGTACCGATTGCAACCAAATTTTGGAAATGTGTAGGAGTAATAATTATGAATTCAAGACGACATTATTTTCGGCCGCCATTGCTAAAACCGGAAGTGACGTCATATATCGAAAACGGCTGGACCGATTGTAACGAAACTTAAAGCTATTCTTCTTGGATAATTATTTTAATCTTATATACCAAACGCAACTTTTCTAAGTATCCAAATCGGCATAGGCGTATTTTTTTAAAGAAATAAGTTCTTGCACGGACACAAGCTGTGCTACAAGCTGTATGAATAAACTAACAAAAGAAGTGATATCCCAGAAAAAAACACTCCGTGTAAAAAAGGCAGCCAAGTCTCTTTACTTAAAAAATATTCAACACCGAAAAGGAGTGATATCAAAAAAGGAGCCAAGTCAATGACATTTCCAAATATTTAATCGTATCTTTGAAATAAAAGTATAAACACCGAGAAATACTTTACAAAAGGACTTGGCGCATCGTTTTTTTAAAGACATTTTTCTATTCATAAGCATGTGCCATTTATATACAACCGTCATTTTGAATGTTTAGAATAATAGGGAAACATCTTTCAATTAGGTACATATTATACATACCTTCTGTAAAATATTTTCTATATGAATATATACGCTATGAAACTTGTTGTCTATGCTTTCTATAAATATACACAATAGTTATCTTCGTAATATTGTTTCGTGGTGAATATAATTAAGTCTCATCATGCGTTATACCTTCACATCATGTAACAATTTCTATTAATACACATTTTATAAAAATACATTTCACAAAGAAGACAGTCATATTGAATTTCTATTAAAAAATTTAACTATATACACTTGACACTTCAAAAATATATAATTGTGTTCCATTAGTTAGTAATTATTTGACAACGTTTCATGATTTCCTTCAGTCAAGATCAAATTATGAAAAGATACCAGTCTAATATCGCCATATTAACAGTACTGCAAGAATATGTATGAGCCCACTTCCAATTGATATGAAGGGATGTGTGTTGTGAAAAATATCCGACCGAACCGGGGCACGAACTTGGGACCTCTCACTTGCCGGGCGAGAGCTCTACCAACTGAGCTACCCGATCGGACGGGCGGACATTAGACACAACACACTGATGAGGATCCTGACTCCTGACTCCATGGAAGTTTTCCAAAGAAACCTACATTCTCACCACTTCCAATTGTTATGTAATTATTTCACCCTTATATTACTTATATATTACAGCATAAAATCATGCTTCTATCGCCATTGACAAAACTATAAAATAGTCATTACTAAAAGTAGCTTGATTCATAGATTCTGGCTCTAATAGAAAGAGGAAAATGTACCTACTTGTAAATTTCTTTCCACTTTTAGGATAGAATGATGTCTTTAAAAACACGATGCGCCAAGTCCTTTTGTAAAGTATTTCTCGGTGTTTATACTTTTATTTCAAAGATACGATTAAATATTTGGAAATGTCATTGACTTGGCTCCTTTTTTGATATCACTCCTTTTCGGTGTTGAATTTTTTTTAAGTAAAGAGACTTGGCTGCCTTTTTTACACGGAGTGTTTTTTTTCTGGTATCATTTATCACAACATAGATCTGTGGCTGGCAGGAATAACGGCTTTAGTACAAAAAATGCAAAAATTAAATTTGTATATGTAAAATCTTTAAAAAAATCAAGGAATCCAATGGTGAAGTCAGATTTGAAAAATTGTTATTAATAACAAATATAGATTTGCACAGCGTTTACGTTACTTTTGAGAATTTTGTTCCTGGAAAAACTACCTAAGTGCAGTTAAGCCACAGTCATCCATGCCGTACAGCATTACAAATTGCTATTTCAGTGGCTGGAAAAACGACCTAACTACTGCCTTACAGATTGCTTTTTCAGTGGCAGGAAAAACGACCTAAGTACACTTAAGCCATTCACAACACGGCGAACATACAAAGTTAATTTTACAAACCGTGCAATTCTGGGCCTGGAAAAACGACCTAAGTACACTAATTAGTTAATTAACGGGATTTTATTAATTTAAAAAATCCTGTATATTGCTTACATTAAATAACTTTCTGACAGTAATTGAGCGAGCGTAGCGAGCGTCACCACGGTACTCTTATGGCACTTTCTCTGTGTGTTTTTTTGTTGTTTTTTTTGCCTGCACTGCCCAGGTCAAACCGCACAACCAATCGATCTGAAATTTTGTACACATACTAACGTAATCTATGCGATCCCTGGGATCTTTTCTGAACGAGATCCTGTGATTGGTTCAAATTTTATAAAAATTATCTTTCGATTGGTTGGTTCGATCAATTTGAAATTTAGCAAAGTCATTGCAACCAACATTGTACCCAATCAAAAAAAATTTCAGCCAAATCCTCCAATTGGTTCAAATTTGAAACCATTTTTCCTGTGATTTTTGAAATTTAAACTGGAACCGATTGACCGACCAACTAAAAACTTCGCATGGTCATTGGTACCAACATTTAAGGTATTTTTGCCAATTTTCACTCTAATCTGTCGTTATTTTCAAAAGTTTTTGTCATTTTAGGGACATTTTGCGTGTTGGCTGTCAAATTCACGGCGACTTCGAATCTACAAGGCAAGGTAGTTAGAGCAGAAAGTTTTAAACGATATGAAACTAATAATGACCGTTCAACAGATTGATCTGATATTGTGTACACACACTACATATCATATCATATGGGTGGTCCCAGGTATATTTTTTGAACGAAATCCTGTGATTTTTTAAAATTAACAAGGAACCGTTCA
This sequence comes from Leuctra nigra, assembly GCA_934045905.1. NCBI lineage: Eukaryota > Metazoa > Arthropoda > Insecta > Plecoptera > Leuctridae > Leuctra > Leuctra nigra. Next base: position 61,785,696 of record OW203761.1, on the reverse strand, counting down.
ATCATAAAGGTTTAATCGATCAACTTAACACTTAGCAAGGATTGGCACCAATATTTTTCATTTGTATACTTAATTTAAAACGGCCTATAGCCACACCACCATTTGACCTATCAAATGGTCTTCGATTAATCTGATCAATCAAACTCATATTTTGCATGGTCGTTCAGACCAACATTGTCTCTTATTTTACAAATTTTCAGCCCTACCAGTCAAGAACATAGATGCACTTATTGACAGTTTTAATAACTGTCAGAAATGACATTTCAAAACAGAAATTCCACTGCATTCTGGGTTGCTCTATGTAGCAAAGCAAAGTTTATAGATGGCTATTCTCAATATCAAGTAAGACAGATTCTTTTCTTAGTTGATCATATTGCAATACATAATGTAGTCAAAATGTAATGTAGGTATTTCATATACATAGGTATAGGTATACCTTATCTAAAATAATTTATTTTACGATATGGATTGTGTTTCACAGTTATGAAAACGACGTTTTGACTAGATAACATCATATTTTACACATTTCCAGCCCAATCGGTCAAGAATTACAGACTTATTGCTGTTTTAAGTGTTTGAATATCTGTCCAAAGAGATTGATGGAAAAATATCAGTGCAATAATCTGTTATTTAATTGATCCAGAGTGTTTATGAAAAGTTGCAAGGAAAATTGGTAATAAATAATGTATAGTTAGTTATCTTTGATTGAATGGATCGTGCTATGATTGGCGATGTCGTGCGTGTCGGTGCTCGCTCATCAACGCGTTACACCGAGCGTTTTCCAGAGTTGGGTAGTAACTTAACGAAAGTAACTAGTTACTGGTAACTAGTTACTTTTTAGGTAACTTTTGGGGTAACTAGTTACTTTTCATCCTCAGTAACTTTGTGAGTAACTAAGTTACAATTTTACAGGAACTTGTAACTTAATTTTCGTTACTTTTAAAGTTACTTATAGGTGAAATAGTTTGACAAAAATATAATATTTTCACAGTCTACAAACTCCCTATCTATCTCTTGAGAGGAAATCATAAACCCAGACAACAAATCACAGGAAATGAAATGTGTGTCCTCATGGGCGCCCGCAGGGGGGGGCAAGGGGGGGCGCTTGCCCCCCCCCCTGGATGTCAGGAAAACATAAAAATTGTATTGGGTTTAACGTATATTATCATTTTGTAACCAAAAGAACTAAAAAAAATTGATTTCAGAGTGTAAAAAATCCAAAAAATGCCCTGCGGGGCAGTTTTTAACATGTCCCCCACCACCCCAAAGTGCAATAATTAAAAAAATATTGAATATTTCAACAAAATACACCACAAAACGTCTCAAAATTGATTTCAAAGTGTCCAAAAATCAAAAAACGCCCTGCGGGGCTGGGTGGGGGGCGCGCCCCCCACACCCCCCTTAAACCCGTAAAGTATTGTTTTCCTTGACCTGCCCCCACCTGGCAGAAATCCTGCGGGCGCCCATGTGTGTCCTTCCTTCCCATTGATCTATTTCCTTCCACAAGTCATTAGCAGGTAGTTGGGCTGGGGGATGCTTGCAGATGCGCTGCAAGTTTTTCCGAGAATCATACCTATCCAAATGAAAACAAGTATGACGTCATTCATACTAGCCAATAAAGGTAGCTTTTACATAAAATGTATACCCAATAAGATAGAGTTTCACAAATCAAAGTGATTGTCACATGGATGGACCATTTAAAGAAGTGAAGTGAAGAGGAAGAGGTGCGTGCATTAATATTTACCATTACCGCGAGTGCAAATTACATTTATTATTAATTTGTATTTTGACTGTGAGCACGATGACTGGGATTAAATACAAATAATAAAATTGCTTTGTCGAACAAAATCAACCCTCAGCGGAGTTCGATCACGTTTGTGTTTTGTCGAAAAAATATCCGAAAAGTAACTTTAAAGTAACTTAAAAGTAACTTAAATTTTTCGGTAACTACTCAGTTACTTTTCAAATCAAGTAACTTACCAAGTAACTTAGTTCCTTTTGAGACCAGGTAACTTACAGAGTAACTAGTTCCTTTTTACAAGTAACTTACCCAACTCTGGCGTTTTCCTAGTATTTCAAAATTATTGAATAATGTAGTTGCTACAATTCAAAATGTTGTTTTAGTATCTACTGAAAAATCAGGATTTTGTAGTTAAAGTGGTTCCATCGTTTCGGCATAGGAATGAGAATTTGCTGTAATTCACACGAAAGATTAATGAAACCATATTACATACAACTAGCAAAAAATATTTGCCCCTTACGGTATCATATAATTAGATATTCTTGATTAAAGATCATCTTTTCCCCCATAAGATAACACAGGGAGACATGAAATCGTCCTGGAAAATTGTCCTTAAATTGCTCCTAAAACCGCAAGAGGAATGACAAATTATTGAAAATAGTCTCAAATTAAAGATAATAATTTTTAGAATAAGACTGCCGTTTGAAAATATGGGGTCACGGGCCAAATAAGAAAGAAACTGTGTACAATGTGTAAAATTTACCATAAATCTGGCAACATTGCGATACAAATATGAATTATTTTGGGATAGTTTAATTGGAACTTCAATTAAAAACATATAATTGGAGCACACGGTAAGACAAAATTGTTTTATGCTGTTGTTTGAGGTATTATTTCATCAGAGATTTGTATGAATTACGGTGAATTCTAAGCACCTTGGCTGGAGCAGTGGGACCACTTTAAGCAGTTATTCCTGCCAGCCACAGAGTTATTGATCAATAATTTGATTTTGATTAACAACTTGATAAATAATTGTTATTAGTAATTTTCCATGAAAAAGTTTTTCGCCTATATTTCCGCCCTGGTTGAATTCTTGTCGCCTAAATTTTCGTCGCCTATCTTTCCTAGTTGGTTTTTCGCCTAAAATTCCGTCGCCTATTTTTCCGTCGCCTATCTTTCCGTTTACCATTCTGGAACGTTTTCCCAATTCCATTCTGATGGAATCCGGCTCACGGCCATAAGAAAACACGTATGGGCAATGTTAATCTCCATGGGCCCCACTTCCATGCTGATGGAATCCGGTGTCTTACAGTGCGTGGCAATGGTGTCTGCCAATCCCTGGAGAGACCTCGGCTACTCCTGCAGATGTCGTCCAGGCTTCTTCTACAACCTCACGGAGGACTCCAGCAGGTGCGTTACCATGTTGATACCAGCGCATGTGCACAGCTAACTATCAGACAGTCTGTCATGTCATGAACTCAGTAAGTGTAGGAACAAGGCTGTTAAAATTAGCTAAATAAGTTGAGCTTAATTAGAACATATATCAGTAAGTGTAGGAACAAGGCTGTTAAAATTAGCTAAATAAGTTGAGCTTAATTATATTTTTGAGCGAGCGTAGCGAGCGTCACCACGGTACTCTTATGGCACTTTCTCTGTGTTTTTTTTTTTTTTTTTTGTGTTCACAGCCCAGGTCAAACGGCACAACCAATCGATCTGAAATTTTGCACATATACTAACGTAATCTATGCGGTCCCTGGGATCGTTTTTGAACGGGCTCATGTGATTGGTTCAAATTTAAAAAACAATATCTTTTGATTGGTTGTTCCGAGCAATTTGAAATTTTGACAAGTCATTACGACCAACATTGTACCCAATCATACAAAGTTTCAGCCAAATCCTCCCATTGGTTAAAATTTTAAAAAATCTTTCATATGATTTTTGAAATTTAAACTAGAACCGTATGACCGATCAACTTAAAACTTTGCATGGTCATTAAGACCAACATTATCTGTATTTTTGACAATTTTCAGACTTATCTGTGTTTAAATCCAAAAGTTATTGACATTTTACGGACATTTTGCGTGTTGGCTGTCAAATTACTCAAAAATGTTGATCACGGCTACTTCGACTCTTTATAGTTCCAAGGTAGTTAGAGCAGAAACTTTCAAACGTATGAAACTGATATGACCGTTCAAAAGATCGTCTAATACTGTGTAAGTACACACACTTTTATCATATGAGTGGTCCCAGGTATATATTTTTAAATAGATCCTATGATTTTGGAATATTAACAAGGAACATTTTCATCATAAAGGTTCAATCGATCAACTTAAAACTTTGCATGGCTATTGGGACTAATACTTTAGGAATAATTGGAGGTTTTATACATACAAGTCTGACGAATTTCAAGAATTATTGGCTTTTAATGATATTTTCGATAGACATAATTTCGGTTCGAGGTGTTGCGCGTGTCCGTGCTCGCTCATCAACGCGTTACACTGAGCGTTTTCCTAGTACGAATAATATGTGTGGTCTAGTCTGATGCAGATTTAAATAATGATGTCAGGCGCGTAGGATTGACTTTCATTCCGGGGGGATTGCGACACCTCGGAGGGGGGTCTGGAGTGCAGCCGCCCAGTCATAGCCCCACAGGGCATTTTTAGAATGCATAACAATTTATAAGTGATTCTGAGATGCTAAACTTAATTTTGTATGGCGAATGGGAGTCAGACTGCTCGAGTGGGTGGGAGGATCATCCCCCCCCCCCCTTCCTTCGCGCCTGAATAATGTCATGGTTGCCATCTTGGAAAGAGAACGAACCAAAAGACATGACGAACACGGCATGTGATGTGTTGTCAAGGAGCTTGTAGTTATATTTTTTCTGGAAGGGTCAAGCGCTGACGACTTGATGCCTCCCGGATATCCGCCACTCCTCCCAGGCGGGAAAACTCCAGGCAGATTGCATTCGCACGCGCGCATACGAGCGCCGTTCCAAGAGTTCAAGTATTTTATTAATTGCGCGCCAATTAAAACACTTAGAGATATGCGGCTTGTAACAAGCGCGAGCAATTTTGCTGCTTTTTGTAGACACTTTTTGCGATACGATTGGAGACGAAATGGGCAGACCAAATTATTAGAAATTTTAATCGTGATTAGATAAAAGACAAACTTAGGGTTATCCCTTGGTACATTTTAAATTTTTTGTTTCGTTAATTAGTAATAATTAGTGGATTTTTGGTGAAAAATTTGCTATTTTCTTGTCTACCTGGGTGCCGTTTAAGATTAAATTTCAAAAATGTGCCAAGGGATAACCCTAAGTTAGTCTTTTATCTAATCATGATTAAAATTTGAGATCAATTGGTTAACGGGTTTGGTCTCCAATCGTATCGCAAATTTCAGAGTTTTGCGCGGTTTTGTTGAATAACCGGCGCCTAATTAACGATGCAATATGCAAAAATGAAAAAGTGCTACTAATATACAATCAGGCTGATCATATGAACGTCCTGTAAAAGTTACACTCACTTATGAAACAATTTTTCTCTCTTAATTTTCTAAAACGGCCGTGCGCTAGTATCACCTTAACTAAGACTCTAAGGAATAACCTCCAATTTTTCGATTCACTTTTTACACTTTGGGTGGCACGCAATTAAAATATGTCCGGTAACGTTTTGAAAATAACTCAGAATGCACAAAAAGTGTTCTAATCAACTTGCTGTAACGTCGCAACTATTTGAAGTATCAAGAGTCGAAAAATTGGAAGTGATTCCTTAGAGACTCAATTAAAATATTATATTCCTGAAACTCTTGGAACTGCGCTCGTCTGACCGAGTGCGACGTGAGGAGAAATATCCAGGTGCGTGAAGTTGACCCCCCACCCCCACCCCCCACACCCAGCACAAATTCTGGGACCATGCGCAAAAATGTGTGCCCAATTTGTGCTACAACCCTGTAAATTTTTAGAATTTGTGCTCAGCTAGTTTCCGAGATATCAACCCTTGAAAGTGGGTGGAGGGGGGGTCAACTTCACGCTCCCCCCCCCCCCCCCACCCCAGCACAAATTCTGGGACCCGGCGCAAAAATTTGTGCTCAATTTGTGCTACACCCTGCAAATTTTTAAAATTTGTGCTCTGCTAGTTGTCGATATAGCAACCCCTAAAGGGGGGGTGGTCCCCCCCCCATGTCTTCAAAAATTCTGGGACCCAGCGCAAAAATTTGTGCCTAATTTGTGCTGCAACCTTGCCAAATTTAAGAATTTGTGCTCTGCTAGTTTCCGAGATTTCAACCACTATAGATGGGGGGGGGGGGGGGGGGTCAACAAGCCCCCCCCCCCTCCCCATGTCAGCACAATTTCTGGGACCCGGCGCAAAAATTACTGTAACTGTACCCAACTGTCTCCAAGTCTCCAACTGTCTCTAACTGTCCGCAACTGTCCTCAACTGTCCCCATCTGTGTCCAACTGTCCCCAACTGTTTTCCCCGACTGTCCATAACTGTCACCAACAGTCCCCAACTGTCACCACCAACTGTCACCACCAGTTGGAGACAGTAAGAGACAGTTGGAGACAGTTGGAGACGGTTGGGGACAGTTGGAGACAGTTGGGGAGACATTTGGAGACATTTTGATACAATTGGAGACAGTTGCGGACAGTTGGTGACAGTTGGGTTCCGTTTGAGACAGTTGTAGACAGACCCTTACAAAAATATCCTCTAGTTTTCTACAGCAAAAGAAAGTACAAATACTATAGTAAAATTTCTATAGGAAACTTTAGGATTATTGACACATACTACAGTAGAATTACTGCAGTAATTGTCCTACAGTTTTTCGCAGTATACTGCTGTACTTTTACTTCAGTTACTTTACTATAGTTTACTTTAGTATTATTACTACAGTACATTTCGCCAAATAAAACGTTAAAATTTCATAAAAAATAAAATTTTCTATATTTATGAGAAGGTACTCATTTGCGTTTTGGGAATCCTCTACTGTAGTAATGGAATATGTTTGATTACACATTTCAATTATAAAATCCCGCGGAGGCGCCGTGCCTTGAACTTGCGATCTCGTGGTCCGCAGTCGAGCGTCTTACCGAGACAAGACTTGGCCGCGCTAATAATGATCCCCATAAAAAACACTCCGTGTAAAAATACCAGCCAAGTCTCTTCAACTATAAAAAATATAAGAAGTCTAAAAATTCAGCACTGAAAAGTAGTGATATCAAAAAATGGGCCAAGTCAAAACTTAATTTGAAAAACCAAAATACACTTGGCGCATCGTGTATATAAATAGTAAAGAAGCATATGCAAAAATCAAATGTACCTAAATATATTTAATATACCTATAATGCCTTTAAAAACGATGCGCCAAGTATATTTTGGTTTTTCAAATTAAGTTTTGACTTGGCCCATTTTTTGATATCACTACTTTTCAGTGCTGAATTTTTAGATTTCTTATATTTTTTTATAGTTGAAGAGACTTGGCTGGTATTTTTACACGGAGTGTTTTTTATGGGGATGTCACTCATTTTTTTTAGTTTATTTACACAACTTGTAACACATATTGGAGCAACAATGACTAATTCCTTAAAAAAAATACGCTATTTCCGAATTGGTTACTACGAATAATTGTGTTTGGTGCTAAATATATGCTTAAGATGATATTCCATGAAGAATTGCGAAAGCATCATTCCAATTGGCCCAGCTGTTTTCGAGATATAGCATCACTTCCGGTTTTCAAAATGGCGGAAGAAATAAATGCCACCTAGAATTTATTTCTCTAAATGTTATGTATCATTATAAGCCTTCTGAATATGTAGTTATTGTATAGTAAGAGGTAATTTTAGTCTAATTCTTCATTTTTATGACGCCATTTCCGGTTTCGATAATAGTACATTTCTTTTTTGACTATTGGTATTTCATAAAGATGACCATCTGAATCATTTGGCGTTGGTTTCATTCCGATCGGTGTAGCCGTTTTCGAGATATGACATCACTTCCGTTTTCAAAATGGCGGCTTCCGGTTGGTTTTATAAAAAGGCACCTCAGACGCCAAAAGTGCACATGTGGTAAAAATTTCAGATCGATCGGTTAAGCCGTTTAGGCTGTGGCGGTGATTGCGGTGTTTTCTGATATCTGAATCAGATACCTTTTAAAAGTGATGTAATTTCACTGTTTTCACGGCCCTCTAGCTTGCGAAAGGCATAACCTGTTGTTCCGAAATTTGGAATATGGGGTTGGGTGGGCCATAGCTCGAAATTAAGATATTTTGCAATAATGTGAGATTTTCCAATTTTATGCTTACAGTAAAAGTAGTTGGTCTGCTCCTTAGTTTATTAGGCATTTACGGTATGTTGAGTGAGTGCGAGCGTACGGTACGACTTGGCTAGGTGGAGCGACCGCTCCACTAGATAATATCTAGTGGAGCGGTCGCTCCACACAGCCAAGTCGTACCGTACACTCACAGTCACTCTACATATACCGTAAATGCCTATATAAACTGAGGAGCAGACCAACTACTTTTACTGTAAGCAACAACATAGCATTTTCAGCCTACTGGATCTCAACTATGAAAAATCTCTCATTGTTGTGAAATGTCTTAATTTTGAGCTATGGCCCACCTGACAACATATACATCACGCGACAACAACCAGTCATGCCGTTTACGACCTAGAGGGCAGTGAAAATCGTGAAATTACACCGCTTTCTTCTTCTTCTTCTTCTTCTTCTTCTTCTTCTTCTTCTTCTTCAGATGATATCAGAAAAGGTCGCTGTCACCGCCACAGCCTAAACAGCTGAACCGATCAACCTGAAATTTTTACCACATATGCACTTTTGGCGTCTGATGATACCTTGCCTCTTGTGATTTTTTGTGCCGCCATTTTTAAACCGGAAGTGACGTCATATATGAAAAACGGCTGGACCGATTAGAACGAAATTAGCGTTATTCGATTTAGATGGTCATCTATATGAAGTATGTTACTTAAAAATATAATTTTCTTATATTCTAAACCGGAAGTGACGTCACAAATTTGCAATATTTAGCTTATTTCATCAAATTATACTTAAAATACACATATAATTATCTTACATTGTAACATAGACAATACAAATTATATATTCAAGGAGGCAGTGTTCTCGGCCGCCATTCCTGAAACCGGAAGTGACGTAATATATCTAAAACGCCTGTACCGTTTGCAACTGAACTAGCTCCTGCGTATTCATTCTGCAACTTTTTTTGAAACTCAATTGTGAAAAATGAATAAACAAATTAACGGTACCGGAAATGGCGGCAGGAACCACTAAATGAAACCGGTAGTGACGTCATATATTACATACGGCAAGACCGATTTTACGGAAATATAGGGATTATGAATTCAGATGGTCGTTCATAAAGTATCAACTAGATTGTTTTCCTATTACCTATACCGGAAATGACGTCATAAATATGCTAAATGACGTCATAAATATGATAATTGACACAAAATTCACCACTTTATACTTTTAAATAGATATTTAGTAAACCTACTTTGTAAATAATTATAAATTCAAGGTTGCAGTGTTCTCGGCCGCCATTTTTAAAACCGGAAGTGACGTCATATATTGAAAACAGCTGTACCGATTGCAACCAAATTTTGGAAATGTGTAGGACTAATAATTATGAATTGAAGACGACATTATTTTCGGCCGCCATTGTTAAAACCGGAAGTGACGTCATATATCGAAAACGGCTGTACCGATTGCAACCAAATTTTGGAAATATGGAGGACTAATAATTATGAATGAAATACGACATTATTTTCGGCCGCCATTGTTAAAACCGGAAGTGACGTCATATATCGAAAACGGCTGTACCGATTGCAACCAAATTTTGGAAATATGTAGGAATTATAATTATGGATTAAAGGCGACATTATTTTTGGCCGCCATTGTTAAAACCGGAAGTAACGTCATATATCAAAAACGGCTGTACCGATAGCAACCAAATTTTGGAAATGTGTAGGACTTATAATTATGAATTAAAGACGACATTATTTTCGGCCGCCATTGTTAAAACCGGAAGTGACGTCATATGTCGAAATCGTCTGTACCGATTGCAACCAAATTTTGGAAATATGGAGGACTAAAAATTATGAATTAAAGACGACATTATTTTCGGCCGTCATTGTTAAAACCGGAAGGGACGTCATATATCGAAAACGTCTGTACCGATTGCAACCAAATTTTGGAAATATGTAGGACTTATAATTATGGATAAAAAGACGACATTATTTTCGGCCGCCATTGGTTAAACCGGAAGTGACGTCATATATCGAAATCGTCTGTACCAATTGCAACCAAATTGTGCAATTATGTAGGACTTATAATTATGAATTCAAGACGACATTATTTTCGGCCGCTATTTCAAAACCGGAAGTGACGTCATATATCGAAAACGGCTGGATCGATTATAACGAAACTTAAGCTATTCTTCTTGGATAATCATTTTCATCTTATACTAAACGCAACTTTTCTTAGTAAGCAAATCGGTTGAGGCGTATTTTTTTAAAGAAATTAGTCCCTGCTCGGACATGTGCTACAAGCTGTATGAATAAACTAACAAAAGAAGTGATATCCCAGAAAAAAACACTCCGTGTAAAAAAGGCAGCCAAGTCTCTTTACTTTAAAAAAATTCAACACCGAAAAGGAGTGATATCAAAAAAGGAGCCAAGTCAATGACATTTCCAAATATTTAATCGTATTTTTGAAATAAAAGAATAAACACCGAGAAATACTTTACAAAAGGACTTGGCGCATCGTTTTTTAAATTCATTTTTTGATTCATAAGCATATGCCATTGATATACAACCGTAATTTAGAATTTTTAGAATAATAGGGAAACATCTTTCAATTACATATTATACATATACCTACTGTAAAATATTATCTATTAGAATATGTACGTACGCGATAAAACTTGTTGCCTATGTTTTCTATAAATACACAATAGTTAGTTATCTTCGTAATATTGTTTCGTGGTCAACATAATTAAGTCTCATGCGTTAAACCTTCTCATCATGAAATACATTTCTATTAATCCACATTTTATAACAAAACATTTCACAAAGTACATAGTCACATTGAATTTCTATTAAAAATTTTAACTTTATACACTTGACACTTCAAAAATATATAATAGTGTTCCAAAGACAGTTCGTAATTATTTGACAACGTTTCATGATTTCCTTCAGTCAAGATCAAATTATGAAAAGATACCCTTCTAATATCACCATATTAACAGTGCTATAAGAATATGTATGAGCCCACTTCCAATTGTTATTTAATTCTTCCACCCTTATATTACTTATCTATTACAGCATGAAATCTTTCTACTATCGCCATTGACAAAACTATAAAATAGCCATTACTAAAAGTAGCTTGATTCATAGTTTCTGGCTCTAATAGAAAGAGGAAAATGTACCTACTTTAAATTTCTTTCCACTTTTAGTATTGAATGAGGTCTTTAAAAAAACGATGCGCCAAGTCCTTTTGTAAAGTATTTCTCGGTGTTTATTCTTTTATTTCAAAAATACGATTAAATATTTGGAAATGTCATTGACTTGGCTCCTTTTTTGATATCACTCCTTTTCGGTGTTGAATTTTTTTAAAGTAAAGAGACTTGGCTGCCTTTTTTACACGGAGTGTTTTTTTCTGGGATTGAGTTTTCATGGGTGGAAAATGGTGAAAATCCTAAATTCTACAATAAGAGTTCAATGGTTATGAAATTTTCAGGGTTTACTAACACCAGAAAAAGGATTTAATTTAAATGTTTTTAATAAAAAAAAAAAAATCAAAATTTTGGCTTCTAGATTATTTTTTATTAAAAAAAATATATAGTTTCGTTTGTACAGTTTTATTTCCACATTTTTGTGATATCAAAATTCTAAAATTATTTTAGGTTACGTAAAATCATAATGAACAATCTGGTTAAAGGAATTTTTGAAATAAAATTATTTGTCTCACAAAAAAGTATCAAAAACAACAATAAATTATATTGTAGAAACATTATTGGTTAACAATTTATTGTAGAAGAATGATGTACAATATGGCAAAAAGGCTCTGCTAAACCTTCATAAATTATTCATGGACATACACACACAAAATTAAGATAATCGCACGAGAACTTTTTGAGATAAATTCGCATCATCAAGTTATTTTTATATTTATGAAATATATATAATATAATATATTTTACTCCATAAGAAAGCATTGCGTTATCACAGTAAAACAATTAAATACATTGTCAGGGAAAATACTACTTAAAAGAGTTAATTTCCATTTTATAAAAATTCTATATACACAATTAGTGGAAAAAAATGGAAAATATACATTTGTGGTAGAAATTTCACCATTGTCCTCCCTTAAGGGAACATATTTATATTATTTTGGTGGATCATTAAATTGTTATTAACATAATAAAATAGGAGAAACGATAAATATTAAGATGTATTTATAAAGTAATAAGATCGGTGATATTTCCCCCATAAAATTTATCAGCTCACGCTCTGTAGTATAATTACTATAGTTTATTTTACTAGGTGGTGTGGTGCAAATTTTCTAAGTCAATAAGTATAAATTCTGTAGTTTATACTTCACTTTACTACAAATACTATAGTAATTAGAGGGTATTGAGGTAAATATACTACAGCGTGATCTGGTGAAAATTTTCTAAGTCAATGAAGTAAAAATTCTGTAGTTTATATTCCTTACTTTACTACAAATACTGTAGAAAAAGTCAATGAAGTACATATACTTCAGAGTATACTACTGTAAACTACAATATAAATTGGCTGTAGTAAACATACTGTAGATTACACTTTTCTTTACTACATATACTATAGATTTTCAATGAAGTATATATACTATAGAACTTAATATAGTAAACTTATTTTGTCTGTAGTCAAAGTACTTTAGCTATATACTTCGAATTACTACAGTGAAGTACGTTCCCTATAACTTTACTATAGTAAACTGAAGTATATACCGTCTGTAGTAAAAATACTATAGTACATACTGTGAATTACTACAGTAAAGTATATTTACTCCAGAGTAAAAAATAGTATTTTTAGCTGTAGTAAAAATACTGTAGTTTTTACTTTAGTTTACTACCGATACTGTAGAATTTACTTCAGTAATCTAAAGTACTTTTTTCCTGTACTTCAAGTACTATAGCACATACTATAGTTTACTACACGTTATTACAGAATACAATGGAATACTTCAAAATATACTATAGGACATTTTTCTAAGGGGGGGAAAGTTGGAGACATCTGGAGACAGTTGGGTACAGTTCGGGACAGTTGAGGACAGTTGGAGACAGTTCGAGATAGTTGCAGTGACAGTTGGAGACTGTTAGGGGCAGTTGGGGAGAGTTAGGGACAGTTGCGGACAGTTGAATACAGTTTTAAACAGTTGGAGGCAGTTGGAGGCAGTTATAGACAGTTGGAGTCATTTGGGGACAGTTAGGAAGAAATTTGGAGACAGTTGGGTACAGTTGCGGACAGTTGGAGACAGTTGGAGACAGTTGGGGAGACAGTTGGAGACAGTTGGGGAGACATTTGGAGTCAGTTGGGTACAGTTGTGGATAGTTTAAGATAGTTGCGGACAAGTTGATACAGTTTTAAACAGTTGGAGACAGTTAGAGACAGTTGCGGGCAGTTGGAGACAGTTGGGTTCACTTGGGGACAGTTGTAGACAGTAGGGGATAGTTGGAGACATCTGGAGACAGTTGGGTACAGTTGGGGACAGTTGGGGACAGTTGGAGGCAGTTCGAGATAGTTGAGGAGACTGTTGGAGTCAGTTGGGGACAGTTGGGGAGAGTGAGGGACAGTTGCGGACTGTTGGATACAGTTTTAAACAGTTGGAGACAGTTGGAGACAGTTAGAGACAGTTGGGAACAGTTAAAAACAGTTGGGGACAGTTGGACACAGATAAGGACAGTTGAGGACAGTTGCGGACAGTTGGAGACAGTTAGCGACAGTTGGGGAGACAGTTGGGGACAGTTGGAGACAATTGGTTACAGTTACCCAATTTTTGCGCAGGGTCCCAGAATATGTGCTGACATGGGGAGGAGGGAGCGTGTTGACCCCCCCCCCCCACATCTTTAGGGGTTGATATCTCGGAAACTAGCAGAGCACAAATTCTAAAAATTTACAGGGTTGTAGCACAAATTGGGCAGAAATTTTTGCGTCGGGTCTCAGAATTTGTGAAGGGGTGGGGGGGGGGGGGGGGTCTATTTCACGCACCTGAAATATCCGTGCAGAAAGTCGGCTTCAATCCGCGCGGCGAATGGCCACTCCATGTGCAATAACCTCATTGTGTTATGTGCAGATGCGTGGCGTGCGAGGACGTGTGACACGGGGCACTGCATGGTGCTCAGAGACCTGGTGGTGCGCACAGTCACGTATTGACATGTGTGTTATGTGCAGATGCGTGGCGTGCGACGGCGTGTGACACGGGGCACTGCATGGTGCTCAGAGACCTGGTGGTGCGCACAGTCACGTATTGACATGTGTGTTATGTGCAGATGCGTGGCGTGCGAGGACGTGTGACACGGGGGACTGCATGGTGCTCAGAGACCTGGTGGTGCGCACAGTCACGTATTGACATGTGTGTTATGTGCAGATGCGTGGCGTGCGACGGCGTGTGTCGTGTGTGCGATGACACGGGGCACTGCATGGTGCTCAGAGACCTGGTGGTGCGCACAGTCATCCTCGGTGTTCAATCGCTCTGCATGGCGGGGACCCTCCTGCTTGGCGTCGTCGTCTTCAGGAAGAGGAAGTGCAAGGTGAGCGAGCAAACCAGCGGCTGGTGTATTGGTCACCTCCGAGCGGGGTCAGTAGTTGGATGGGTGACGTTCAACTCGGACTTGAGCCGGAGAGACTGGGTGTCTGGGGGTTAGTGTCTCGACGGTGCGGCAACTGACAATGTCTCTGCTTCCAGACCATCTCGACCGGCATGTGGACGGTGCTCGAGATGATTCTTGTCGGGGTCTTCATTCTCTACGCGACGGTGAGTATTCATTGGCTCTTGATGATCTGTTGGGTAAAGCCACTTCGACATGCAATCATTTGCCCACTTGGTGACGATAAGTGACAATGCGCATGAGCAGAACCAAGTTACCCAATCAAAAGTTGATAGTTTGAATTCGCTTTTTAGCAGTCCACACTTGAACATGTGCACTAACTTTTTCATCGGGATTTTTTTTTGAAACTTAAAGGGGTCCCGTTGTGCCGTTGTTACAATATGTAATCAATGCCTAAACGACAAGTCATTATAGGGGTGGGGGGAAAAGGGTATACCAATTATAGGTGTTTTGTGGCTACGCGCACACATTTCAACATCCTTTATTATTCTGTTAAAATGTCAAGTCTGCACAGGTTGTAACTTTCAGATTTAGACAAAACTTAAAAAAGTGGTGACATTATATGAGTCTGAAGAGCAAGTTGACATGAATGCAGTGCAGCAAGTGTAACGCGTGGTATGCTACAGGTGGTGGTCAAGTTCTTCGACCCGTCCAAGGAGCAATGTCTGATGGAGCCGTGGTGCAGAGAGCTCGGCTTCGTCGTCTGCTACGGAGCCATCATTCTCAAACTATACAGGTACAGAGCATTCTTCAGTGCAGTGGACTGTATAGCAATCTTTTACGCAATAAGGCTGCACACGTGTCTTCGGAACTGTTCAAAGGAAAATTCAATTGATTGGATTGATTAATTAGTTCTATTTTGTCCTCCAGGTGTTTAATGCCATATTTTTATCACTCTCCAGGAACTATACATCTGCATGACAAACTAAACGTCAAGATGTTCCAATTTGTAAACTAATTGAGATTGAACAGTATCTAACACGCATGCGACACCCTATTTAATAAACAATTGCATTTGTGACAGATATTGATAGAAATCGAGTTAAAAAGCCCCAAGGACAACTAAGGCTGACGTAGTGTTTCTTATGTACTTGTCCATACGAGTCAGACACAACAAACGAAATCCCCTCTAATCCCTGGCTCTTTCCTGGCGACGGTTCCTCTACTACTTGTATACAGAATTCTGTAGACGCTTGATCACAGAAGACGCATGCCACGATAGGAGCTTAGTGCTTCTTCCGATAAATCCATCAGCTTTCTGGGTCAAGTGAGCCGGCGAAGAAGCCACTTGCTTATTAGCCATGTGACATGTGAAGTTGCGCGCGCATCTCCATAGCGTCGCACTGTTCCGCGATGACGATGAAGGATGGACGGTGGGAAGGAGGCGCATTTACTCTCGACCATGTGGCGAAATATCAGTACAGTTACCGCAGAGGGAAGTTACAGGCTCTCAACTCATTCGACGTCGCCTTAGCAGCTTTACTCCAACCTTCAGGGCTGCGATCGTGTAAAATGACAACTCCCTTGTCGAAGCGACAAGCTTCTCATCTCAATGTTATTCACGGCCTTCTAGCGACTTGTCACCGTGACAAGGAAGTTGCCATTTTACATGATCGCAGCCCTGGTCTCCCTTTTGAAAGCGTCAGCGAAAGTAAAACAAGCTAAGCATAAAACATAGCGAAAACCTATAATAACATCAGAGTCAAGGACGAGAGGAAAAGCAGCTTTTACCAAAGCTTCACATCTCGATACCGTTTCTTTGATACAGCAAAGTCATTGATCATTAGATAAATGGTCTAATTAGACCAAGTATCTGCAGTATACGCAGATACTGAGTATCTACACAGTATCTACAATGGTATAATCTAATTTGACAATTTATCCAATGCCAAAAGAATTTGAACGTCACATATTGCGTATATGAGGCGATTCACAGCATTACCAGTACTAGGGGATGACGCAGAGGGATTGAGAAAGATTGCATGCAGTGGAAATGCATTTTCCAAGGAGTTGCAGAGTCTCAAGATCAGATCCCGTGAGGAATTAGGAAATAAGAATACGGATGGGAGTGGAAAGGACAGTGGTGGATTGTAAAGAAACGAAGAGGCTTGTTAAGTATGGCTATGTTCAGCGCATGGAACCTCATGCAGAGGTGGACAAAACGATCAGATGCTTGGATACCTCCTGGGAGAAGAAGACGAGGACGACCAGAAGAGGATTGGAAGAAACAGGAGCTGCTGGACATGTCAATAAGAAAACTTGCTGATGATGACTGGATGGACAGAGAGAACGACCGAGTTAGAGCTGTATATACTCTGTTTCAGGATACTGATTGAGTTCAGGACGCGCAAGGCACACCGCTGGGTGGTGCGCGACAAGGACCTGCTCAAGTACCTGCTGGGCATGGTGGTGATGGCGGTGGGCTACATGACTCTGTTTCAGGATACTGATTGAGTTCAGGACGCGCAAGGCACACCGCTGGGTGGTGCGCGACAAGGACCTGCTCAAGTACCTGCTGGGCATGGTGGTGATGGCGGTGGGCTACATGACTCTGTTTCAGGATACTGA
The DNA here is from genome assembly GCA_934045905.1 of Leuctra nigra. Taxonomy (NCBI): domain Eukaryota; kingdom Metazoa; phylum Arthropoda; class Insecta; order Plecoptera; family Leuctridae; genus Leuctra; species Leuctra nigra. The sequence goes on along the minus strand of OW203761.1, from coordinate 61,768,490 downwards.
TTGAGTTCAGGACGCGCAAGGCACACCGCTGGGTGGTGCGCGACAAGGACCTGCTCAAGTACCTGCTGGGCATGGTGGTGATGGCGGTGGGCTACATGGCTGCCTGGACCGCCGCAACGCTCAACTTCATCCAGGAGGACTACAGCATCATGAAGATGGGCGTCACGCAGGACGGCAGACATTTCCTCACTTGCAAGTCGCTGTGGTGGGACTACGTCACGCAGACAGGTACTTACACACTCACTTGAAGATCCTCTAAACGTGTCGTTGAAGAGACAGTCGGAAATCAGTTACGTCCATATCGCACTGTACACTTCAAATTGCCAATTTCTTCTTATTAGTGAACAGACTTCGACAAACACATCTATACCAAGTCAGGGATATTTTATTTATCTAGTGGAGCGGTCGCTCCACGCCAGCCAAGTCGTACGGCGCACGCACACTCTCATTTAAAAAGGCTGGAGAAACCCACTTTTACTGTAAGCAACAAAGTGGCATTTTCAGCCTACTGGATCTTAAAATTGGGAAATCTCACATTGTTGCCAAATATCTTAATTTCGAGCTATGGCCCACCCTACAACATGCCACCAAGGGGTATTATCACTTTACTAACACCTATTTTACATAAACGTTTATGTAAATTTCTGTTCGATTCGATTTAAATTATTCTCCTTAATTAGATGGAAAATGTCCCAAAGTTCGAACAATCTTTCATTACTTGATGTTGAAACAACTAATGAACATAGTAGTACTACTTGTCGTATATACTAAGCATAGGAATAACTGGTCTACAAACAACTGGACTGGTCTACAAACCAGTGGTCTATGAACAAGTGGCGTATGAACAAGTAGTCTATGAACAAGTGGTCTACAAACAACTGGTCTACAAACAAGTGGTCTACAAACAACTGGTCTACAAACAAGTGGTCTATGAACAAGTGGTCTACAAATAACTGGTCTACAAACAAGTGGTCTATGAACAAGTGGTCTACAAACAACTGGTCTATGAACAACTGGTCTGAAACTGTGGTAAATGTTTTCTAAAAAGTTAATTACTGCAGTGATAGTGAAGAATATCACCCCCACTTCTGTCCCATGTACAGTTCTGCCCAAAGATGGGCGTTTTCTAGACCAGTTGTTTGTAGACCAGTTGTTTGTAGACCACATGTACATAGACCACTTGTTCACAGACCACTTGTTCATAGACCACTTGTTTATAGACCACTTGTTTATAGACCAGTTGCAGTGAAGCCTGGTTATTATATACCAAATTTGCAGTGTTGGGTAAGTTCCTTTTGAAAAGGAACTAGTTCCAGTTCCAAGTTCCTCGCCGAAAAAAGGAACTAGTTCCAGTTCCAGTTCCTTTTATAATAAAAGGAACTATCCCGTTCCCAGTTACTTTATAAAAGGAACTACGTTCCTTTTAGTTCCTTTTTAAAGAAATTTGTAATTTTAATTGGAACATTAAAAATTGCAATCTGTAAATTAAAAATTGAATCACTGTATCACAGCAGATTATTTTTAGATGCCAAATAGCTAGAGGGACATCTGATTTCTGACAATTAAACAAATAATATGTGGCTTCTAGACGAGTGCAGTTTTTCGAAGTAAAAGTACAGTCAAGTTTAAAAAAAAGGAACTTAGCAAAAATCGTTACAGTTCCTCAAAAATAGGAACTAAACCGTTCCATAGTTCCTCCCTAGAAAAAAGGAACTAAGAAGACGTTCCATAGTTCCTAAGAAAAGGAACTAGTTCCTAGGAACGGAACTATTTCGTTCCGTTCCTACCCAACACTGCAAATTTGGGAACAATAGGTTACGCCCTTTGCGAGCTAGAGGGCCGTGAACAGGCCACAGCATAAATACTCCAGTCATTTTACTGAAAAAAAGGGTCCAACCCCAAACTAATTGTTTCTAAAAATGTTTTTTGACAATATTATTGAGGTCTACCCACATAACTCATAAACGAAAGTTTACCAAATTTTGGGCCGCCATTTTTTTTTTATCAAGTGTTTTGTCAAAATCACCATTTAATTTTTCACTTAAAAATGTGAAGCAAATTTTTACTTTCAATATTTTTTTATTTTTTTGCAATGTTTTGTGCAACTCCAAAAAAATAATCAGCTTGATCGCATTGATTGTTATCCAATCATATTCATTTAAATACAAAAACATCAATTTTATTAAAACTGCTCTAGTCAAGTCGTCATTTAAGTTATCGACTTCATTTTTGCACTTAAATATTCCTCACTTGATACACTATGACATATAAAAAGTTTACCGAAATCGGCTATTTAAAGCCATTTTTTCTCACGACATTTTCTACTTACATTGACAAAAAATTTGAGAATTTCCGGTTAATTTATTACGTGATTAATTATTGTTGGAAATGTAGAGAATCGAGAAAAAATAATTGTCGCCATTGCTTTTGTGTTTGGCAGGTAATTTCCTTTTTGCAAATAACCTCAAATAAATCAAAACGGCTCTAAAACGACAGCCATGTGAGCTATTGGCACAAAATTTTCAGAAATTGTACATCACGTGGTACATTATGACATATTAAAAATTTACTTAAATCTAACGATAGTGAAATAAACTATTAACTAAAAAAGGTTGTTTAAAAATTTGATAATTATGTGACAAAAAATCTGTAAAATCGAAATGGCTGCCTAAAAATTGGTAAACTTTCGTTCATAAAGTTGCTTAGGTGAACCATATAAAATGTAATTTATTAAAAGCGACGCAGTTATATCGGTGTTAAAAATTTGCAGTAAAATTTGAAAAACATTAATAAATATCATATTTTTTAAACGACCTTCTTTAGTTAATAGTTTATTTCACAATCGTTAGATTTAGGTAAATTTTTAATATGTCATAAAGTACCAAGTGATGTACAATTTCTAAAAAATTTTGTGCCTATAGCTCAAATGGCTGTCGTTTTAGAGCCGTTTTGATTTATTTGAGGTTATTTGCAAAAAGGAAATTACCTGCCAAATAACAAAAGCAATGGCGACAATTATTTTTTCTCGATTCTCTACATTTCCAAAAATAATTAATCACGTAAAGAATTAACCGGATATTCAAACATTATTAGAATAAAAATTAATACGTGATTTCTACCAAATTATCTGTAAAAACAAAATGGCTGCTCAAAAATGTCTATAATTTTTTTTATTTGTTAACTATATTTAACGGATCAAAATAGTAATTATTTTATTTTTATTTTCAATTAGCACGTGCTTTAAATCTCAAAATGAATGTGGAATCAAAATTTTTGTCAATGTAAGTAAAAAATGTCGTGAGAAAAAATGGCTGTAAATAGCCGATTTCGGTAAACTTTTTATATGTCATAGTGTATCAAGTGAGGAATATTTCAGTGCAAAAATGAAGTCGATAACTTAAATGACGACTTAACTAGAGCAGTTTTAATACAATTTATGTTTTTGTATTTAAATGAAAATGATTGGATAACAATGAATGCGATCAAGCTGATTATTTTTTTGGAGTTGCACAAAACATTGCAAAAAAATAAAAAAATATTGAAAGTATAAATTTGATTCACATTTTCAAGTGAAAAATTAAATGGTGATTTTGACAAAACACTTGATAAAAACAAAATGGCGGCCCAAAATTTGGTAAACTTTCGTTTATGAGTTATGTGGGTTGACCTCAATAATATTGTCAAAAAACATTTTTAGAAATAATTAGTTTGGGGTCAAATCATAAAGTGACTGGAGTAAAACGGCTAAACCGATTGATCTCACATTTTTACCACGTGTGCACTTTTGGCGTCTGATTTAACCTTCTCCCCATGATTTTTTTTGCCGCAATTTTGAAACCGGAAGTGACGTCATAACTCGTCAAAGGCTGGACCGATTGGAACGACATTTGCGCCAAACGATTTAGACGGTCATCTTTATGCAGTATCAGTAGCAAAAAACTAAACATTATGTTAAAGAAATCGGAAATGACGTCATGAAATTTGAAATACATCGATTGGCATTTCGGCAACAAAGGTTGATCCGATTATTTTGATTTTTATATAACGTATGTACTTTTGACGTCTTTGTGACTTGTTTAAAAAAAAGGGAAGCCGCCATTTTGAAACCGGAAGTGACATCATATCTCAATAACGGCTAAATGGATTTGAACGAGAACAGCGCTGAACAATTTAGACGGTCAACTTTATGTATTATCATCAGTAATATTTGCAGTTTCCCAAACCGAAACCGGAAATTACGTCACACATTTTAGTAATCTCACAAATTTAAATTTTGATGCAATAAATATACTATTTGAGACAGCTTATAATAAAATGTAATCATGTTTAAATTATAATTCAAAGGGTCAGTGATTGCAGCCGCCATTTTGAAACCGGATGTAACGTCATATCTCGAAAACTGGTAGACATATCGGTCCGAAACTATCGCCAAACGATTCCAAATTGTCAATGGCGACTTTTTTTTAAAGGATTTAGTAATTGTTCATTCGATGTGACGTCACAAATTCTAAGAATAAACTAAAAAAAGGAGTGATATCCCCCAAAAAACACACCATGTAAAAAAACCAGCCAAGTCTATTCTACTAAAAAAAAAAAAATCTATAAATTCTGCACTGAAAAGTAGTGATATCAAAAAGTGAGCCATGTCAAAACTGTATTAGAAAATCAAAAAATACTTCAAAAATGCATTTGATTTTCAAATAAAGTTTTGACTTGGCTCACTTTTTGATATCACTACTTTTCAGTGCAGAATTTTTAGATCTAGTGGAGCGGTCGCTCCACGCCAGCCAAGTCGTACGGCGCGCACACTCTCATATAAAGGCTGGAGCAAACCCACTTTTACTGTAAGCATCAAAGTGGCATTTTCGGCCTACTGGATCTTAAAATTGGGAAATCTCACATTGTTGCGATATATCTTAATTTTGAGCTATGGCCCACCCTACAACTAATACCAAATTTGGGAACAATAGGTTACGCCCTTTGCACGCTAGAGGGCCGTGAAAAGAGTGTTTTAGGGCGGTTTTCATAATAATAATAATCTCCTGTAGTAGTAGTCTCCTGGAATTCAAATCCGGTAAACAGGCCACAGCCTAAACGGCTGAACCGATTGATCTCACATTTTTACCACGTGTGCACTTTTGGCGTCTGATTTAACCTTCACCCCATGAATTTTTTGTGCCGCCATTTTGAAACCGGAAGTGACGTCATATCTCAACAACAGCTGGACCGATTGGAACGAAAATAGCGCCAAACGATTCGGAATGTTATCTCTATGGAATATGAACAGTCAAACTAGAATTTTCCTATTTATGAGGCCGGAAATGACGTCATTCAAATTTATAAATCATTATAATCCCCTCCTATACAATAAATACATATTCAGAAAGCTAAAAATGATACACATAATTCATAGTTATAAATTCTATGTGGCAGTGCAGAAAGTTCAGCGGCCATTTTGAAAACCGAAGTGTTGCCATATCTCGGAACTGGGTTGACCGATTGGAATGAAACCTTTGTTTTTTTCATTAGAATAACCAAATTGTAAAGGTTATTTTTTTTTTAAGGATTTAGTAATAGTTCATTTGATATGTCACACGTAAGTTGTAAGAATAAACTAAAAAAAGTAGTGATATCCCCATAAAAACACTCCGTGTAAAAATACCAGCCAAGTCTCTTCAACTTAAAAAAAAAAATGAAATCTTAAAATTCTGCACTGAAAAGTAGTGATATCAAAAAATTAACCAAGTCAAAACTTTATTTGAAAATCAAAAAATACTTGGCGCATCGTTTTTTTTAAAGGCATTATAGGTATACTATGTATATGTCTATTTCATGTATAATTTATGATTGGCCTATACTTCCAAGCTATTTATGTACACGATGCGCGAAGTATTTTTTGATTTTCAAATAAAGTTTTGACTTGGCTAATTTTTTGATATCACTACTTTTCAGTGCAGAATTTTAAGATTTCATTTTTTGTTTTAAGTTGAAGAGACTTGGCTGGTATTTTTAAACGGAGTGTTTTTATGGGGATATCTTTTATCTTGAAACAACGCCAGAATTAAGTGTTTCTGTATTTAGTTGGTGATTTCCCACCCCTCCCTCAACAAAGTTGTAACAGCAAACAGGTACGTAGCTAAATGAGATGTTAATTTGTCCTGAAGCATTAGAATGGGATTTTCGGCTAACTATCTCAAACATGATTTTACCGGTAGGTCTTACCTACATTGTTGGATAATGCCTAAATTTGGATCAATCCTGTTATCATGTTATCATCCTGTTAGCCGTTTACGAGCTGTAAACTCTGACCAACTAGTCGAGACGTCAAATAGCTTTCAAGAACAGTCTATTATTAATAGTAATAGTAATAATAATAGTTTATTATTGCACGGCATTAAACCACAAGTGTCTACTTGCTCTGTTAACGATAAAGCTTGTTATTGTCTATCATCGTAAAGGTGATGGAGCTATTAATATGCCACAGAAGTATTAAATCTGCCCCGAATATGCTTTCTACTGATAGCAGGTGGGGAGGCTTTCATGTTTTGAAACTGTTCACGTTTGCATTGTATAAACTTGCAAAAGTTGACAACTATTACCTTGTCTTCAACTTGTTTACGTGTTAATCGATTAAAACGTGCATTGTTTCAAAACGTGAATCTCAGGAATTGGCCTCCAGGTGGGGAGGACAATTCATGAGTCACTCTTTGAAACCGTTCAAGTATTCTAGACCGGGTGGCGCAAAAAAAATCCCCCTGTGTTGAGAGGTCACTATATCAAAACTATTATAGATAGGATTCTGAAATTTGTACACATATTGGAAAACATACAAAAATTTAATATGTGCAAGTTTCAAAAACATAACTATTGTCGGAAAAAAGTTACAGCAGGTCAAATTTGATTGTCAAAAAATTGATTAAACGGAGCTCAAATAGCGCGCGTCGAGAAAACTTCCAATGGCCGGGACGCTGTTTCTTCACAACTACTTACATATCAAGCTGAAAATTTCAAATTATATTAAAAATATATTAAGATCGATTGTGTAAAAGTTTCAGTCAATTTGAAAGAATGGAACGAAAATTATGGAATCTTGAAGTTGAGCGTAAAATCAGAAAAAGAAGATTATTTCTAAACCTTTATTACACACGTTATAAAAGTGATTCTTTTCCCACTATTCTGTTTTCAAGCTCAACTTCAAGATTCCATAATATTCGTTCCATTCATTCAAATTGATTGAAATTTTTACACAATCGATATTAATCTATTTTGAATATAATTTGAAATTTCAGCTTGATATCGTACGAAGTTTTGAAGAAACAGCGTCCCAGCCATTGGAAGTTTTATCGACGCTCGCTATTTGAGCTCCGTTTAATCAATTGAAACTTGCACATTTTAAATTTTGGTATGTTTTCTAATATGTAACTTGCACATTTTAAATTTTGGTATGTTTTCTAATATGGAAACTTGCACATTTTAAATTTTGGTATGTTTTCTAATATGTGTACAAATTTCAGAATCCCATCTATAATAGTTTCGATTGACCTCTCAATCAGGGGATTTTTTTTTGAGCCACCCGGTACAACGAAAACGTACAATTGGTTTTTAAACGAACATAGTCTCAAGAATTTGTCTCCTGAAGGCGTTATGATCACAATACGCCTCCAAAATGTTCTGACATTTCCACTCGTCTGGAGGGGTATACCCCTAAACGGAAAATATGGCGAGAAACCGAGTAGGAATAAATGGCGACGGAAAAAATGGCGCCCCCATGAGGAAGAAATTGCGAAAAAATATTTTCAAAAGTTAGTTGCGTCTGTTGTGTCTGTTATTTTTTGGAAATGAAAATGGGGTTATATTTTTTTTCCTTTAAAAATGAACTTAAGATTTTATTGAAATTTTGAAAATTTTGAAATAGCCGTACGAAAAGTGATGAATCTACTACAAAATTGATTAAGTGTGTTAATTATGTTGATTGAGTTGATCATTCAATATGACATTAGCTCATCGCCGCGTTACATACGGAGCGAATTTTCCTGCAAAGGAAGTTGCTACCTGGCAGACATGTCATCCTGATAATTGTTTTTGTTCCTTATTTAAAAAAAAACGAAACCTGTCAAGAGTATAAAAGTGTGTTTGTAAAAGTGTCCCCCACCTCTCGTCCCTTAATAATAACACTTTAAAAATATGTTAAATTTCTCAAAGAAATATTCACTATGTTTTCAGTAAAATACATTTTTCCCTTTCGCCATTTTTTCCGCTCATACCCATAATGTGTCGCCATTTTTCCGTTGCCATTTTTCCCGCCAATCGTCTGGAGGTTCTGCCTGAGAGAGCGGACTCTTCCCGTTTCCAAGTGGGCAAGGGAATATTCAAGGAAACAAGGAACACGCCGCACTCTGGTTGCTATTTTGGTACTAGGTAAATGGCAGATGTAAAGAAAGGGCACATATGTATACAAATATTTGCTGTAGTTGTTTGTTATGGCTACAAGGGTAAACGTATTACCATAGAGGTATTACTAAATTCGCTTTACTCTTGTCGGCGTCTACACCTTTTGTAAGGTCTGATTTTCAGATACCGTACACAATGTTTGTACATATAGTACAGGAGCAAATGTAATTCCGCTCGATTATAGTGCCGAAATTGATTTTTTCATAATTACCGATTGTTTACATCATTCTTAAGATTACCTGACGTGCCTTCAATATTTTTGGTGGCCATCTTGGAAAATATGGCGGTAAACGAGCAAAAAACTTAAATTTTTCAAATTTTTTAAGTGTTGGTAGAGGAAAGGTTGAAAAATTATGTGATAATTCACTAAAACTAACTAAAAAATGGGGACTCAAAACAAAAATTAATGCGTGAACAATTTTTTTTTTTAATTTAAAAACTCATAAACGCATAAAACGCTTATTGTTAACAATGAAATTGTCTGCAAATTTTATTCCACATATATTAGTCTAAGTCCACGCGTTTCATAATAAATTAAGAGCAAAAAACACAGAAACGTGATTGGACAATTCCAACAATGAAAAAAAAAATCGTTCACGGCGTTTTTTTTCAAGTTCCCATATTTGAGTTAGTTTTAGTGAATTATTTCATAATTTTTCAACCTTTCCTTTACCAACAATTAATTACTTTGTAAATTTTGCGTTTTCCGCCATATTTTCCAAGATAGCAACCAACAAAATTGAAGGCACGTCAGGTAATATTAAGAATGATGTAAACAATCGATAATTATAAAAAAATCAATTTCGGCACTCCAATCGAACGGAAAGCATTTTTTATACACTTGAACCTACACTAATAGCACTGGAATGACACCCTGGAAATTATGAATTGGACACACATTTAGACTAGAGAGCCTCTAATTTAGACTATAGCAGTCAAGAGACCTTCTGCTCGTGTCACAGGAGTGATCCTGATCCTTTGGAACCTGTTTCTCGTGTCCAGGAGTGATCCTGATCCTTGGGAACCTTCTGCTCGTGTCACAGGAGTGATCCTGATCCTTAGGAACCTGTTTCTCGTGTCACAGGAGTGATCCTGATCCTTAGGAACCTGTTTCTCGTGTCACAGGAGTGAACCTGATCCTTGGGAACCTTCTGCTTGTGTCACAGGAGTGATCCTGATCCTTAGGAACCTGTTTCTCGTGTCACAGGAGTGATCCTGATCCTTTCAAACCTGTTTCTCGTGTCACAGGAGTGATCCTGATCCTTGGGAACCTTCTGCTCGTGTCACAGGAGTGATCCTGATCCTTGGGAACCTGTTTCTCGTGTCTAGGAGTGATCCTGATCCTTGGGAACCTGTTTCTCGTGTCCAGGAGTGATCCTGATCCTTGGAAACCTCATGCTCGTGTCACAGGAGTGATCCTGATCCTTAGGAACCTTCTGCTCGTGTCACAGGAGTGATCCTGATCCTTAGGAACCTGTTTCTCGTGTCCAGGAGTGATCCTGATCCTTGGGAACCTTCTGCTCGTGTCACAGGAGTGATCCTGATCCTTAGGAACCTGTTTCTCGTGTCACAGGAGTGATCCTGATCCTTAGGAACCTGTTTCTCGTGTCACAGGAGTGATCCTGATCCTTTCGAACCTGTTGCTCGTGTCACAGGAGTGATCCTGATCCTTAGGAACCTTCTGCTCGTGTCACAGGAGTGATCCTGATCCTTTCAAACCTGTTGCTCGTGTCACAGGAGTGATCCTGATCCTTAGGAACCTGTTTCTCGTGTCACAGGAGTGATCCTGATCCTTAGGAACCTGTTTCTTGTGTCACAGGAGTAATCCTGATCCTTTGGAACCTGTTTCTCGTGTCCAGGAGTGATCCTGATCCTTGGAAACCTTCTGCTCGTGTCACAGGAGTGATCCTGATCCTTAGGAACCTGTTTCTCGTGTCACAGGAGAGATCCTGATCCTTGGGAACCTTCTGCTCGTGTCACAGGAGTGATCCTGATCCTTGGGAACCTGTTGCTCGTGTCACAGGAGTGATCTGATCCTTGGTAACCTGTTTCTCGTGTCACAGGAGTGATCCTGATCCTTGGGAACCTTCTGCTCGTGTCACAGGAGTGATCCTGATCCTTGGGAACCTGTTGCTCGTGTCACAGGAGTGATCTGATCCTTGGTAACCTGTTTCTCGTGTCACAGGAGTGATCCTGATCCTTGGGAACCTTTTGCTCGTGTCACAGAAGAGGTCCTGATCCTTGGTAACCTGTTACTCGTGTCACAGGAGTGATCCTGATCCTTGGGAACCTGTTTCTCGTGTCCAGGAGTGATCCTGATCCTTGGGAACCTTCTGCTCGTGTCACAGGAGTGATCTGATCCTTGGTAACCTGTTTCTCGTGTCACAGGAGAGATCTTGATCCTGGTATTCGGCATCCACCTAAGCTTCGCGTGCCGCAACGCCACGACGCAGTTCCACGAGCGACGCTTCCTGTGTCTCGCCATCGTGGTGGAGGCGTCGGTCAGCGGCGCCTACTACCTGTTGCGCGTTCTCTACTCGGAGACGCTTCATCCAGACTACAGCTATGTGGCGTCGTTTGTGCGCAGTCAGCTGACCTCGACCATCGTGTTGGCGCTCATCTTCACGCCCAAGGTCAGTACTAAAAAGAACTCATGGAGAAAGGACATGACATCCTTTACGAGCTGAGCTGCCCTGGTCGTCCTTCACCTTGTCACCTGTCCCTTGGCCTATCATCCTGTACACTGACGCTTGTAATCCGTAAATCAGTCCTTCACCTTGTCACCTGTCACCTTGGCCTATCATCCTGTACACTCACGCTTGTAATCCGTAAATCAGTCCTTCACCTTGTCACCTGTCACCTTGGCCTATCATCCCGTACACTGACGCTTGTAATCCGTAAATCAGTCCTTCACCTTGTCACCTGTCACCTTGGCCTATCATCCTGTACACTCACGCTTGTAATCCGTAAATCAGTCTTTCACCTTGTCACCTGTCACCTTGGCCTATCTTCCTGTACACTCACGCTTGTAACCCGTAAATTAGTCCTTCACCTTGTCACCTGTCACCTTGGCCTATCATCCTGTACACTAACGCTTGTAATCCGTAAATCAGTCCTTCACCTTGTCACCTGTCACCTTGGCCTATCATCCTGTACACTCACGCTTGTAATCCGTAAATCAGTGTTTCACCTTGTCACCTGTCACCTTGGCCTATCATCCTGTACACTCACGCTTGTAATCCGTAAATCAGTCCTTCACCTTGTCACCTGTCACCTTGGCCTATCTTCCTGTACACTCACGCTTGTTATCCGTAAATCGGTCCTTCACCTTGTCACCTGTCACCTTGGCCTATCATCCTGTACACTGACGCTTGTAATCCGTAAATCAGTCCTTCACCTTGTCACCTGTCACCTTGGCCTATCATCCTGTACACTGACGCTTGTAATCCGTAAATCAGTCCTTCACCTTGTCACCTGTCACCTTGGCCTATCATCCTGTACACTCACGCTTGTAATCCGTAAATCAGTCCTTCACCTTGTCACCTGTCACCTTGGCCTATCTTCCTGTACACTGACGCTTGTAGTCCGTAAATCAGTCATTCACCTTGTCACCTGTCACCTTGGCCTATCTTCCTGTACACTGACGCTTGTAATCCGTAAATCAGTCCTTCACCTTGTCACCTGTCACCTTGGCCTATCATCCTGTACACTGAGGCTTGTAATCCGTAAATCAGTCCTTCACCTTGTCACCTGTCACCTTGGCCTATCTTCCTGTACACTCATGCTTGTAATCCGTAAATCAGTCCTTCACCTTGTCACCTGTCACCTTGGCCTATCATCCTGTACACTGACGCTTGTAATCCGTAAATCAGTCCTTCACCTTGTCACCTGTCACCCTGGCCTATCTTCCTGTACACTGACGCTTGTAATCCGTAAATCAGTCCTTCACCTTGTCACCTGTCACCTTGGCCTATCATCCTGTACACTGACGCTTGTAATCCGTAAATCAGTCCTTCACCTTGTCACCTGTCACCTTGGCCTATCTTCCTGTACACTCACGCTTGTAATCCGTAAATCAGTCCTTCAACTTGTCACCTGTCACCTTGGCCTATCATCCTGTACACTCACGCTTGTAATCCGTAAATCAGTCCTTCACCTTGTCACCTGTCACCTTGGCCTATCTTCCTGTACACTGACGCTTGTAATCCGTAAATCAGTCCTTCACCTTGTCACCTGTCACCTTGGCCTATCATCCTGTACACTCACGCTTAAATCCGTATATCAGTCCTTCACCTTGTCACCTGCCACCTTGGCCTATCATCCTGTACACTCACGCTTGTAATCCGTAAATCAGTCCTTCACCTTGTCACCTGTCACCTTGGCCTATCTTCCTGTACACTGACGCTTGTAATCCGTAAATCAGTCCTTCACCTTGTCACCTGTCACCTTGGCCTATCATCCTGTACACTCACGCTTAAATCCGTAAATCAGTCCTTCACCTTGTCACCTGTCACCTTGGCCTATCTTCCTGTACACTGACGCTTGTAATCCGTAAATCAGTCCTTCACCTTGTCACCTGTCACCTTCGCCTATCTTCCTGTACACTGACGCTTGTAATCCGTAAATCAGTCCTTCACCTTGTCACCTGTCACCTTGGCCTATCATCCTGTACACTCACGCTTAAATCCGTAAATCAGTCCTTCACCTTGTCACCTGTCACCTTGGCCTATCTTCCTGTACACTGACGCTTGTAATCCGTAAATCAGTCCTTCACCTTGTCACCTGTCACCTTGGCTCCTGTACACTGACGCTTGTAATCCGTAAATCAGTCCTTCACCTTGTCACCTGTCACCTTGGCCTATCATCCTGTACACTGACGCTTGTAATCCGTAAATCAGTCCTTCACCTTGTCACCTGTCACCTTGGCCTATCTTCCTGTACACTCACGCTTGTAATCCGTTAATCATCCTTCACCTTGTCACCTGTCACCTTGGCCTATCATCCTGTACACTGACGCTTGTAATCCGTAAATCAGTCCTTCACCTTGTCACCTGTCACCCTGGCCTATCTTCCTGTACACTGACGCTTGTAATCCGTAAATCAGTCATTCACCTTGTCACCTGTCACCTTGGCCTATCATCCTGTACACTGACGCTTGTAATCCGTAAATCAGTCCTTCACCTTGTCACCTGTCACCTTGGCCTATCATCCTGTACACTCACGCTTGTAATCCGTAAATCAGTCCTTCACCTTGTCACCTGTCACCTTGGCCTATCATCCTGTACACTGACGCTTGTAATCCGTAAATCAGTCCTTTACCTTGTCACCTGTCACCTTAGCCGGTCTTCCTGTACACTCACGCTTGTAATCCGTAAATCAGTCCTTCACCTTGTCACCTGTCACCTTGGCCTATCATCCTGTACACTCACGCTTGTAATCCGTAAATCAGTCCTTCACCTTGTCACCTGTCACCTTGGCCAATCATCCTGTACACTCACGCTTGTAATCCGTAAACCAGTCCTTCACCTTTTCACCTGTCACCTTGGCCTATCATCCTATACACTGACGCTTGTAATCCGTAAATCAGTCCTTCACCTTGTCACCTGTCACCTTGGCCTATCATCCTGTACACTCACGCTTGTAACCCATAATCAGTCCTTCACCTTGTCACCTGTCACCTTGGCCTATCATCCTGTACACTGACGCTTGTAATCCGTAAATCAGTCCTTCACCTTGTCACCTATCACCTTGGCCTATCTTCCTGGAACTGACGCTTGTAATCCGTAAATCAGTCCTTTAACTTGTCACCTGTCACCTTGGCCTATCTTCCTGTACACTCACGCTTGTAATCCGTAAATCAGTCCTTCACCTTGTCACCTGTCACCTTGGCCTATCATCCTGTACACTGACGCTTGTAATCCGTAAATCAGTCCTTCACCTTGTCACCTGTCACCCTGGCCTATCTTCCTGTACACTGACGCTTGTAATCCGTAAATCAGTCCTTCACCTTGTCACCTGTCACCTTGGCCTATCATCCTGTACACTGACGCTTGTAATCCGTAAATCAGTCCTTCACCTTGTCACCTGTCACCTTGGCCTATCTTCCTGTACACTGACGCTTGTAATCCGTAAATCAACCCTCACCTTGTCACCTGTCACCTTGGCCTATCATCCTGTACACTCACGCTTAAATCCGTAAATCAGTCCTTCACCTTGTCACCTGTCACCTTGGCCTATCATCCTGTACACTCACGCTTGTAATCCGTAAATCAGTCCTTCACCTTGTCACCTGTCACCTTGGCCTATCTTCCTGTACACTGACGCTTGTAATCCGTAAATCAGTCCTTCACCTTGTCACCTGTCACCTTGGCCTATCATCCTGTACACTCACGCTTGTAATCCGTAAACCAGTCCTTCACCTTGTCACCTGTCACCTTGGCCTATCTTCCTGTACACTGACGCTTGTAATCCGTTAATCAGTCCTTCACCTTGTCACCTGTCACCTTGGCCTCTCTTCCTGTACACTGACGCTTGTAATCCGTAAATCAGTCCTTTACCTTGTCACCTGTCACCTTGGCCTATCTTCCTGTACACTCACGCTTGTAATCCGTAAATCAGTCCTTCACCTTGTCACCTGTCACCTTGGCCTATCATCCTGTACACTGACGCTTGTAATCCGTAAATCAGTCCTTCACCTTGTCACCTGTCACCCTGGCCTATCTTCCTGTACACTGACGCTTGTAATCCGTAAATCAGTCCTTCACCTTGTCACCTGTCACCTTGGCCTATCTCCCTGTACACTCACGCTTGTAATCCGTAAATCAGTCCTTCACCTTGTCACCTGTCACCTTGGCCTATCTTCCTGTACACTCACGCTTGTAATCCGTAAATCAGTCCTTCACCTTGTCACCTGTCACCTTGGCCTATCATCCTGTACACTCACGCTTGTAATCCGTAAACCAGTCTCTCACCTTGTCACCTGTCACCTTGGCCTATCATCCTGTACATTCACGCTTGTAATCCGTTAATCAGTCCTTCACCTTGTCACCTGTCACCTTGGCCTATCATCCTGTACACTCACGCTTGTAACCCATAATCAGTCCTTCACCTTGTCACCTGTCACCTTGGTCGTTCATCCTGTACACTCACGCTTGTAATCCGTAAATCAGTCCTTCACCTTGTCACCTGTCACCTTGGCCTATCATCCTGTACACTCACGCTTGTAATCTGTAAATCAGTCCTTCACCTTGTCACCTGTCACCTTGGCCTATCATCCTGTACACTCACGCTTGTAATCCGTAAATCAGTGTTTCACCTTGTCACCTGTCACCTTGGCTTATCATCCTGTACACTCACGCTTGTAATCTGTAAATCAGTCCTTCACCTTGTCACCTGTCACCTTGGCCTATCATCCTGTACACTCACGCTTGTAATCCGTAAATCAGTCCTTTACCTTGTCACCTGTCACCTTGGCCTATCATCCTATACACTCACGTTTGTAATCCGTAAATCAGTCCTTCACCTTGTCACCTGTCACCTTGGCCTATCATCCTGTACACTGACGCTTGTAATCCGTAAATCAGTCCTTCACCTTGTCAAGTCACCTTGGCCTATCATCCTGTACACTTACGCTTGTAATCCGTAAATCAGTCCTTCACCTTGTCACCTGTCACCTTGGCCTATCATCCTGTACACTTACGCTTGTAATCCGTAAATCATTCCTTCACCTTGTCACCTGTCACCTTGGCCTATCATCCTGTACACTCACGCTTGTAATCCGTAAATCAGTCCTTTACCTTGTCACCTGTCACCTGTCACCTTGGTAGTTCATCCTGTACACTGACGCTTGTAATCCGTAAATCAGTCCTTCACCTTGTCACCTGTCACCTTGGCCTATCTTCCTGTACACTCACGCTTGTAATCCGTAAATCAGTCCTTCACCTTGTCACCTGTCACCTTGGCCTATCTTCCTGTACACTCACGCTTGTAATCCGTAAATCAGTCCTTCACCTTGTCACTAGTCACCTTGGCCTATCTTCCTGTACACTCACGCTTGTAATCCGTAAATCAGTCCTTCACCTTGTCACCTGTCACCTTGGCCTATCATCCTGTACACTCACGCTTGTAATCCGTAAATCAGTCCTTCACCTTGTCACCTGTCACCTTGGCCTATCATCCTGTACACTCGCGCTTGTAATCCGTAAATCAGTCCTTCACCTTGTCACCTGTCACCTTGGCCTATCTTCCTGTACACTGACGCTTGTAATCCGTAAATCAGTCCTTCACCTTGTCACCTGTCACCTTGGCCTATCATCCTGTACACTCACGCTTGTAATCCGTAAATCAGTCCTTCACCTTGTCACTAGTCACCTTGGCCTATCTTCCTGTACACTCACGCTTGTAATCCGTAAATCAGTCCTTCACCTTGTCACCTGTCACCTTGGCCTATCTTCCTGTACACTCACGCTTGTAATCCGTAAATCAGTCCTTCACCTTGTCACCTGTCACCTTGGCCTATCATCCTGTACACTTACGCTTGTAATCCGTAAATCAGTCCTTCACCTTGTCACCTGTCACCTTGGCCTATCTTCCTGTACACTCACGCTTGTAATCCGTAAATCAGTCCTTTACCTTGTCACCTCTCACCTTGGCCTATCATCCTGTACACTCACGCTTGTAATCCGTAAATCAGTCCTTCACCTTGTCACCTGTCACCTTGGCCTATCATCCTGTACACTCGCATTTGTAATCCGTAAATCAGTCCTTCACCTTGTCACCTGTCACCTTGGCCTATCTTCCTGTACACTGACGCTTGTAATCCGTAAATCAGTCCCCCACCTTGTCACCTGTCACCTTGGCCAATCATCCTGTACACTCACGCTTGTTATCCGTAAATCAGTCCTTCACCTTGTCACTAGTCACCTTGGCCTATCTTCCTGTACACTCACGCTTGTAATCCGTAAATCAGTCCTTCACCTTGTCACTAGTCACCTTGGCCTATCTTCCTGTACACTCACGCTTGTAATCCGTAAATCAGTCCTTCACCTTGTCACCTGTCACCTTGGCCTATCATCCTGTACACTCACGCTTTTTCCGTAAATCAGTCCTTCACCTTGTCACCTGTCACCTTGGCCTATCATCCTGTACACTCGCGCTTGTAATCCGTAAATCAGTCCTTCACCTTGTCACCTGTCACCTTGGCCTATCTTCCTGTACACTCACGCTTGTAATCCGTAAATCAGTCCTTCACCTTGTCACTAGTCACCTTGGCCTATCTTCCTGTACACTCACGCTTGTAATCCTTAAATCAGTCATTCACCTTGTCACCTGTCACCTTGGCCTATCTTCCTGTACACTCACGCTTGTAATCCGTAAATCAGTCCTTCACCTTGTCACCTGTCACCTTGGCCTATCTTCCTGTACACTCACGCTTGTAATCCGTAAATCAGTCCTTCACCTTGTCACTAGTCACCTTGGCCTATATTCCTGTACACTCACGCTTGTAATCCGTAAATCAGTCCTTCACCTTGTCACCTGTCACCCTGGTCCTATCTTCCTGTACACTCACGCTTGTAATCCGTTAATCAGTCCTTCACCTTGTCACCTGTCACCTTGGCCTATCATCCTGTACACTCACGCTTATATCCGTAAATCAGTCCTTCACCTTGTCACCTGTCACCTTGGCCTATCTTCCTGTACACTGACGCTTGTAATCCGTAAATCAGTCCTTCACCTTGTCACCTGTCACCTTGGATCCTGTACACTGACGCTTGTAATCCGTAAATCAGTCCTTCACCTTGTCACCTGTCACCTTGGCCTATCATCCTGTACACTGACGCTTGTAATCCGTAAATCAGTCCTTCACCATGTCACCTGTCACCTTGGCCTATCTTCCTGTACACTCACGCTTGTAATCCGTAAATCAGTCCTTCACCTTGTCACATGTCACCTTGGCCTATCTTCCTGTACACTCACGCTTGTAATCCGTAAATCAGTCCTTCACCTTGTCACCTGTCACCTTGGCCTATCATCCTGTACACTCGCGCTTGTAATCCGTAAATCAGTCCTTCACCTTGTCACCTGTCACCTTGGCCTATCATCCTGTACACTCGCGCTTGTAATCCGTAAATCAGTCCTTCACCTTGTCACCTGTCACCTTGGCCTATCATCCTGTACACTCACGCTTGTAATCCGTAAATCAGTCCTTCACCTTGTCACTAGTCACATTGTCCTATCTTCCTGTACACTAACGCTTGTAATCCGTAAATCAGTCCTTCACCTTGTCACCTGTCACCTTGGCCTATCTTCCTGTACACTCACGCTTGTAATCCGTAAATCAGTCCTTCACCTTGTCACCTGTCACCTTGGCCTATCATCCTGTACACTTACGCTTGTAATCCGTAAATCAGTCCTTCACCTTGTCACCTGTCACCTTGGCCTATCTTCCTGTACACTCACGCTTGTAATCCGTAAATCAGTCCTTCACCTTGTCACCTGTCACCTTGGCCTATCTTCCTGTACACTCACGCTTGTAATCCGTAAATCAGTCCTTCACCTTGTCACTAGTCACCTTGGCCTATCTTCCTGTACACTCACGCTTGTAATCCGTAAATCAGTCATTCACCTTGTCACCTGTCACCTTGGCCTATCTTCCTGTACACTCACGCTTGTAATCCGTAGATCAGTCCTTCACCTTGTCACCTGTCACCTTGGCCTATCTTCCTGTACACTCACGCTTGTAATCCGTAAATCAGTCCTTCTCCTTGTCACTAGTCACCTTGGCCTATCTTCCTGTACACTGACGCTTGTAATCCGTAAATCAGTCCTTCAACTTGTCACCTGTCACCTTGGCCTATCATCCTGTACACTCACGCTTAAATCCGTAAATCAGTCCTTCACCTTGTCACCTGTCACCTTGGCCTATCATCCTGTACACTCACGCTTGTAATCCGTAAATCAGTCCTTCACCTTGTCACCTGTCACCTTGGCCTATCTTCCTGTACACTGACGCTTGTAATCCGTAAATCAGACCTTCACCTTGTCACCTGTCACCCTGGTCCTATCTTCCTGTACACTGACGCTTGTAACCCGTAAATCAGTCCTTCACCTTGTCACCTGTCACCTTGGCCTATCTTCCTGTACACTGACGCTTGAAATCCGTAATCAGTCCTTCACCTTGTCACCTGTCACCTTGGCCTATCATCCTGTACACTGACGCTTGTAATCCGTAAATCAGTCCTTCACCTTGTCACCTGTCACCTTGGCCTATCATCCTGTACACTCACGCTTGTAATCCGTAAACCAGTCCTTCACCTTGTCACCTGTCACCTTGGCCTATCTTCCTGTACACTGACGCTTGTAATCCGTTAATCAGTCCTTCACCTTGTCACCTGTCACCTTGGCCTCTCTTCCTGTACACTGACGCTTGTAATCCGTAAATCAGTCCTTTACCTTGTCACCTGTCACCTTGGTTTATCTTCCTGTACACTCACGCTTGTAATCCGTAAATCAGTCCTTCACCTTGTCACCTGTCACCTTGGCCTATCTTCCTGTACACTGACGCTTGTAATCCGTAAATCAGTCCTTCACCTTGTCACCTGTCACCCTGGCCTATCTTCCTGTACACTGACGCTTGTAATCCGTAAATCAGTCCTTCACCTTGTCACCTGTCACCTTGGCCTATCATCCTGTACACTGACGCTTGTAATCCGTAAATCAGTCCTTCACCTTGTCACCTGTCACCTTGGCCTATCTTCCTGTACACTGACGCTTGTAATCCGTAAATCAGTCCTTCAACTTGTCACCTGTCACCTTGGCCTATCATCCTGTACACTCACGCTTAAATCCGTAAATCAGTCCTTCACCGTGTCACCTGTCACCTTGGCCTATCATCCTGTACACTCACGCTTGTAATCCGTAAATCAGTCCTTCACCTTGTCACCTGTCACCTTGGCCTATCTTCCTGTACACTGACGCTTGTAATCCGTAAATCAGTCCTTCACCTTGTCACCTGTCACCCTGGCCTATCTTCCTGTACACTCACGCTTGTAATCCGTAAATCAGTCCTTCACCTTGTCACCTGTCACCTTGGCCTATCTTCCTGTACACTCACGCTTGTAATCCGTAAATCAGTCCTTCACCTTGTCACTAGTCACCTTGGCCTATATTCCTGTACACTCACGCTTGTAATCCGTAAATCAGTCCTTCACCTTGTCACCTGCCACCTTGGCCTATCATCTTGTACACTGACGCTTGTAATCCGTAAATCAGTCCTTCACCTTGTCACCTGTCACCTTGGCCTATCATCATGTACACTCACGCTTGTAATCCGTAAATCAGTCCTTCTCCTTGTCACCTGTCACCTGTCACCTTGGTCGTTCATCCTGTACACTGACGCTTGTAATCCGTAAATCAGTCCTTCACCTTGTCACCTGTCACCCTGGCCTATCTTCCTGTACACTCACGCTTGTAATCCGTAAATCAGTCCTTCACCTTGTCACCTGTCACCTTGGCCTATCTTCCTGTACACCCACGCTTGTAATCCGTAAATCAGTCCTTCACCTTGTCACTAGTCACCTTGGCCTATCTTCATGTACACTCACGCTTGTAATCCGTAAATCAGTCCTTTACCTTGTCACCTCTCACCTTGGCCTATCATCCTGTACTCTCACGCTTGTAATCCGTAAATCAGTCCTTCACCTTGTCACCTGTCACCTTGGCCTATTATCCTGTACACTTGCGCTTGTAATCCGTAAATCAGTCCTTCACCTTGTCACCTGTCACCTTGGCCTATCTTCCTGTACACTGACGCTTGTAATCCGTAAATCATTCCCCCACCTTGTCACCTGTCACCTTGGCCTATCATCCTGTACACTCACGCTTGTAATCCGTAAATCAGTCCTTCACCTTGTCACTAGTCACCTTGGCCTATCTCCCTGTACACTCACGCTTGTAATCCGTAAATCAGTCCTTCACCTTGTCACCTGTCACCTTGGCCTATCTTCCTGTACACTCACGCTTGTAATCCGTAAATCAGTCCTTCACCTTGTCACCTGTCACCTTGGCCTATCTTCCTGTACACTCACGCTTGTAATCCGTAAATCAGTCCTTCACCTTGTCACTAGTCACCTTGGCCTATCTTCCTGTACACTCACGCTTGTAATCCGTAAATCAGTCATTCACCTTGTCACCTGTCACCTTGGCCTATCTTCCTGTACACTCACGCTTGTAATCCGTAAATCAGTCCTTTACCTTGTCACCTGTCACCTTGGCCTATCTTCCTGTACACTCACGCTTGTAATCCGTAAATCAGTCCTTCACCTTGTCACTAGTCACCTTGGCCTATATTCCTGTACACTCACGCTTGTAATCCGTAAATCAGTCCTTTACCTTGTCACCTGTCACCTTGGCCTATCATCCTGTACACTCACGCTTGTAATCCGTAAATCAGTCCTTCACCTTGTCACCTGTCACCTTGGCCTATCATCCTGTACACTCACGCTTGTAATCCGTAAACCAGTCTCTCACCTTGTCACCTGTCACCTTGGCTTATCATCCTGTACACTCACGCTTGTAATCCGTAAATCAGTCCTTCACCTTGTCACCTGTCAACTTGGCCTATCATCCTGTACACTCACGCTTGTAACCCATAATCAGTCCTTCACCTTGTCACCTGTCACCTTGGTCGTTCATCCTGTACACTCACGCTTGTAATCCGTAAATCAGTCCTTCACCTTGTCACCTGTCACCTTGGCTTATCATCCTGTACACTCACGCTTGTAATCTGTAAATCAGTCCTTCACCTTGTCACCTGTCACCTTGGCCTATCATCCTGTACACTCACGCTTGTAATCCGTAAATCAGTCCTTTACCTTGTCACCTGTCACCTTGGCCTATCATCCTATACACTCACGTTTGTAATCCGTAAATCAGTCCTTCACCTTGTCACCTGTCACCTTGGCCTATCATCCTGTACACTGACGCTTGTAATCCGTAAATAAGTCCTTCACCTTGTCACCTGTCACCTTGGCCTATCATCCTGTACACTTACGCTTGTAATCCGTAAATCAGTCCTTCACCTTGTCACCTGTCACCTTGGCCTATCATCCTGTACACTCACGCTTGTAATCCGTAAATCAGTCCTTTACCTTGTCACCTGTCACCTGTCACCTTGGTAGTTCATCCTGTACACTGACGCTTGTAATCCGTAAATCAGTCCTTCACCTTGTCACCTGTCACCTTGGCCTATCTTCCTGTACACTCACGCTTGTAATCCGTAAATCAGTCCTTCACCTTGTCACCTGTCACCTTGGCCTATCTTCCTGTACACTCACGCTTGTAATCCGTAAATCAGTCCTTCACCTTGTCACTAGTCACCTTGGCCTATCTTCCTGTACACTCACGCTTGTAATCCGTAAATCAGTCCTTCACCTTGTCACCTGTCACCTTGGCCTATCATCCTGTACACTCACGCTTGTAATCCGTAAATCAGTCCTTCACCTTGTCACCTGTCACCTTGTCCTATCATCCTGTACACTCGCGCTTGTAATCCGTAAATCAGTCCTTCACCTTGTCACCTGTCACCTTGGCCTAACTTCCTGTACACTGACGCTTGTAATCCGTAAATCAGTCCTTCACCTTGTCACCTGTCACCTTGGCCTATCATCCTGTACACTCACGCTTGTAATCCGTAAATCAGTCCTTCACCTTGTCACTAGTCACCTTGGCCTATCTTCCTGTACACTCACGCTTGTAATCCGTAAATCAGTCCTTCACCTTGTCACCTGTCACCTTGGCCTATCTTCCTGTACACTCACGCTTGTAATCCGTAAATCAGTCCTTCACCTTGTCACCTGTCACCTTGGCCTATCATCCTGTACACTTACGCTTGTAATCCGTAAATCAGTCCTTCACCTTGTCACCTGTCACCTTGGCCTATCTTCCTGTACACTCACGCTTGTAATCCGTAAATCAGTCCTTTACCTTGTCACCTCTCACCTTGGCCTATCATCCTGTACACTCACGCTTGTAATCCGTAAATCAGTCCTTCACCTTGTCACCTGTCACCTTGGCCTATCATCCTGTACACTCGCGCTTGTAATCCGTAAATCAGTCCTTCACCTTGTCACCTGTCACCTTGGCCTATCTTCCTGTACACTGACGCTCGTAATCCGTAAATCAGTCCCCCACCTTGTCACCTGTCACCTTGGCCAATCATCCTGTACACTCACGCTTGTAATCCGTAAATCAGTCCTTCACCTTGTCACTAGTCACCTTGGCCAATCTTCCTGTACACTCACGCTTGTAATCCGTAAATCAGTCCTTCACCTTGTCACCTGACACCTTGGCCTATCTTCCTGTACACTCACGCTTGTAATCCGTAAATCAGTCCTTCACCTTGTCACCTGTCACCTTGGCCTATCTTCCTGTACACTGACGCTCGTAATCCGTAAATCAGTCCCCCACCTTGTCACCTGTCACCTTGGCCAATCATCCTGTACACTCACGCTTGTAATCCGTAAATCAGTCCTTCACCTTGTCACTAGTCACCTTGGCCAATCTTCCTGTACACTCACGCTTGTAATCCGTAAATCAGTCCTTCACCTTGTCACCTGACACCTTGGCCTATCTTCCTGTACACTCACGCTTGTAATCCGTAAATCAGTCCTTCACCTTGTCACCTGTCACCTTGGCCTATCATCCTGTACACTCACACTTGTAATCCGTAAACCAGTCCTTCACCTTGTCACCTGTCACCCTGGCCTATCATCCTGTACACTCACGCTTGTAATCCGTAAATCAGTCCTTCACCTTGTCACTAGTCACCTTGGCCTATCTTCCTGTACACTCACGCTTGTAATCCGTAAATCAGTCATTCACCTTGTCACCTGTCACCTTGGCCTATCTTCCTGTACACTTACGCTTGTCATCCGTAAATCAGTCCTTCACCTTGTCACCTGTCACCTTGGCCTATCTTCCTGTACACTCACGCTTGTAATCCGTAAACCAGTCCTTCACCTTGTCACTAGCGCCTTGGCCTATATTCCTGTACACTCACGCTTGTAATCCGTAAATCAGTCCTTCACCTTGTCACCTGTCACCTTGGCCTATCATCCTGTACACTCACGCTTGTAATCCGTAAATCAGTCCTTCACCTTGTCACCTGTCACCTTGGCCTATCATCCTGTACACTGACGCTTGTAATCCGTAAATCAGTCCTTCACCTTGTCACCTGTCACCTTGGCCTATCTTCCTGTACACTGACGCTTGTAATCCGTAAATCAGTCCTTCAACTTGTCACCTGTCACCTTGGCCTATCATCCTGTACACTCACGCTTAAATCCGTAAATCAGTCCTTCACCGTGTCACCTGTCACCTTGGCCTATCATCCTGTACACTCACGCTTGTAATCCGTAAATCAGTCCTTCACCTTGTCACCTGTCACCTTGGCCTATCTTCCTGTACACTGACGCTTGTAATCCGTAAATCAGTCCTTCACCTTGTCACCTGTCACCCTGGCCTATCTTCCTGTACACTCACGCTTGTAATCCGTAAATCAGTCCTTCACCTTGTCACCTGTCACCTTGGCCTATCTTCCTGTACACTCACGCTTGTAATCCGTAAATCAGTCCTTCACCTTGTCACTAGTCACCTTGGCCTATATTCCTGTACACTCACGCTTGTAATCCGTAAATCAGTCCTTCACCTTGTCACCTGCCACCTTGGCCTATCATCTTGTACACTGACGCTTGTAATCCGTAAATCAGTCATTCACCTTGTCACCTGTCACCTTGGCCTATCTTCCTGTACACTCACGCTTGTAATCCGTAAATCAGTCCTTCACCTTGTCACTAGTCACCTTGGCCTATATTCCTGTACACTCACGCTTGTAATCCGTAAATCAGTCCTTCACCTTGTCACCTGCCACCTTGGCCTATCATCTTGTACACTGACGCTTGTAATCCGTAAATCAGTCCTTCACCTTGTCACCTGTCACCTTGGCCTATCATCCTGTACACTCACGCTTGTAATCCGTAAATCAGTCCTACACCTTGTCACCTGTCACCTTGGCCTATCATCCTGTACACTCACGCTTGTAATCCGTAAATCAGTCCTTCACCTTGTCACCTGTCACCTGTCACCTTGGTCGTTCATCCTGTACACTGACGCTTGTAATCCGTAAATCAGTCCTTCACCTTGTCACCTGTCACCCTGGCCTATCTTCCTGTACACTCACGCTTGTAATCCGTAAATCAGTCCTTCACCTTGTCACCTGTCACCTTGGCCTATCTTCCTGTACACCCACGCTTGTAATCCGTAAATCAGTCCTTCACCTTGTCACTAGTCACCTTGGCCTATCTTCCTGTACACTCACGCTTGTAATCCGTAAATCAGTCCTTTACCTTGTCACCTCTCACCTTGGCCTATTATCCTGTACACTCACGCTTGTAATCCGTAAATCAGTCCTTCACCTTGTCACCTGTCACCTTGGCCTATTATCCTGTACACTCGCGCTTGTAATCCGTAAATCAGTCCTTCACCTTGTCACCTGTCACCTTGGCCTATCTTCCTGTACACTGACGCTTGTAATCCGTAAATCAGTCCCCCACCTTGTCACCTGTCACCTTGGCCTATCATCCTGTACACTCACGCTTGTAATCCGTAAATCAGTCCTTCACCTTGTCACTAGTCACCTTGGCCTATCTTCCTGTACACTCACGCTTGTAATCCGTAAATCAGTCCTTCACCTTGTCACCTGTCACCTTGGCCTATCTTCCTGTACACTCACGCTTGTAATCCGTAAATCAGTCCTTCACCTTGTCACCTGTCACCTTGGCCTATCTTCCTGTACACTCACGCTTGTAATCCGTAAATCAGTCCTTCACCTTGTCACTAGTCACCTTGGCCTATCTTCCTGTACACTCACGCTTGTAATCCGTAAATCAGTCATTCACCTTGTCACCTGTCACCTTGGCCTATCTTCCTGTACACTCACGCTTGTAATCCGTAAATCAGTCCTTCACCTTGTCACCTGTCACCTTGGCCTATCTTCCTGTACACTCACGCTTGTAATCCGTAAATCAGCCCTTCACCTTGTCACTAGTCACCTTGGCCTATATTCCTGTACACTTATGCTTGTAATCCGTAAATCAGTCCTTTACCTTGTCACCTGTCACCTTGGCCTATCATCCTGTACACTTACGCTTGTAATCCGTAAATCAGTCCTTCACCTTGTCACCTGTCACCTTGGCCTATCATCCTGTACACTCACGCTTGTAATCCGTAAACCAGTCTCTCACCTTGTCACCTGTCACCTTGGCCTATCATCCTGTACATTCACGCTTGTAATCCGTAAATCAGTCCTTCACCTTGTCACCTGTCACCTTGGCCTATCATCCTGTACACTCACGCTTGTAACCCATAATCAGTCCTTCACC
Organism: Leuctra nigra; assembly: GCA_934045905.1. NCBI lineage: Eukaryota > Metazoa > Arthropoda > Insecta > Plecoptera > Leuctridae > Leuctra > Leuctra nigra. The sequence continues at coordinate 61,741,602 of OW203761.1, read as the reverse complement.
TTGTCACCTGTCACCTTGGCCTATCATCCTGTACACTCACGCTTGTAATCTGTAAATCAGTCCTTCACCTTGTCACCTGTCACCTTGGCCTATCATCCTGTACACTCACGCTTGTAATCCGTAAATCAGTCCTTTACCTTGTCACCTGTCACCTTGGCCTATCATCCTATACACTCACGTTTGTAATCCGTAAATCAGTCCTTCACCTTGTCACCTGTCACCTTGGCCTATCATCCTGTACACTGACGCTTGTAATCCGTAAATCAGTCCTTCACCTTGTCAAGTCACCTTGGCCTATCATCCTGTACACTTACGCTTGTAATCCGTAAATCAGTCCTTCACCTTGTCACCTGTCACCTTGGCCTATCATCCTGTACACTTACGCTTGTAATCCGTAAATCATTCCTTCACCTTGTCACCTGTCACCTTGGCCTATCATCCTGTACACTCACGCTTGTAATCCGTAAATCAGTCCTTTACCTTGTCACCTGTCACCTGTCACCTTGGTAGTTCATCCTGTACACTGACGCTTGTAATCCGTAAATCAGTCCTTCACCTTGTCACCTGTCACCTTGGCCTATCTTCCTGTACACTCACGCTTGTAATCCGTAAATCAGTCCTTCACCTTGTCACCTGTCACCTTGGCCTATCTTCCTGTACACTCACGCTTGTAATCCGTAAATCAGTCCTTCACCTTGTCACTAGTCACCTTGGCCTATCTTCCTGTACACTCACGCTTGTAATCCGTAAATCAGTCCTTCACCTTGTCACCTGTCACCTTGGCCTATCATCCTGTACACTCACGCTTGTAATCCGTAAATCAGTCCTTCACCTTGTCACCTGTCACCTTGGCCTATCATCCTGTACACTCGCGCTTGTAATCCGTAAATCAGTCCTTCACCTTGTCACCTGTCACCTTGGCCTATCTTCCTGTACACTGACGCTTGTAATCCGTAAATCAGTCCTTCACCTTGTCACCTGTCACCTTGGCCTATCATCCTGTACACTCACGCTTGTAATCCGTAAATCAGTCCTTCACCTTGTCACTAGTCACCTTGGCCTATCTTCCTGTACACTCACGCTTGTAATCCGTAAATCAGTCCTTCACCTTGTCACCTGTCACCTTGGCCTATCTTCCTGTACACTCACGCTTGTAATCCGTAAATCAGTCCTTCACCTTGTCACCTGTCACCTTGGCCTATCATCCTGTACACTTACGCTTGTAATCCGTAAATCAGTCCTTCACCTTGTCACCTGTCACCTTGGCCTATCTTCCTGTACACTCACGCTTGTAATCCGTAAATCAGTCCTTCACCTTGTCACCTGTCACCTTGGCCTATCATCCTGTACACTCGCATTTGTAATCCGTAAATCAGTCCTTCACCTTGTCACCTGTCACCTTGGCCTATCTTCCTGTACACTGACGCTTGTAATCCGTAAATCAGTCCCCCACCTTGTCACCTGTCACCTTGGCCAATCATCCTGTACACTCACGCTTGTTATCCGTAAATCAGTCCTTCACCTTGTCACTAGTCACCTTGGCCTATCTTCCTGTACACTCACGCTTGTAATCCGTAAATCAGTCCTTCACCTTGTCACTAGTCACCTTGGCCTATCTTCCTGTACACTCACGCTTGTAATCCGTAAATCAGTCCTTCACCTTGTCACCTGTCACCTTGGCCTATCATCCTGTACACTCACGCTTGTAATCCGTAAATCAGTCCTTCACCTTGTCACCTGTCACCTTGGCCTATCATCCTGTACACTCGCGCTTGTAATCCGTAAATCAGTCCTTCACCTTGTCACCTGTCACCTTGGCCTATCTTCCTGTACACTCACGCTTGTAATCCGTAAATCAGTCCTTCACCTTGTCACTAGTCACCTTGGCCTATCTTCCTGTACACTCACGCTTGTAATCCGTAAATCAGTCATTCACCTTGTCACCTGTCACCTTGGCCTATCTTCCTGTACACTCACGCTTGTAATCCGTAAATCAGTCCTTCACCTTGTCACCTGTCACCTTGGCCTATCTTCCTGTACACTCACGCTTGTAATCCGTAAATCAGTCCTTCACCTTGTCACTAGTCACCTTGGCCTATATTCCTGTACACTCACGCTTGTAATCCGTAAATCAGTCCTTCACCTTGTCACCTGTCACCTTGGCCTATCATCCTGTACACTCACGCTTGTAATCCGTAAATCAGTCCTTCACCTTGTCACCTGTCACCTGTCACCTTGGTAGTTCATCCTGTACACTGACGCTTGTAATCCGTAAATCAGTCCTTCACCTTGTCACCTGTCACCTTGGCCTATCTTCCTGTACACTCACGCTTGTAATCCGTAAATCAGTCCTTCACCTTGTCACCTGTCACCTTGTCCTATCTTCCTGTACACTCACGCTTGTAATCCGTAAATCAGTCCTTCACCTTGTCACTAGTCACCTTGGCCTATCTTCCTGTACACTCACGCTTGTAATCCGTAAATCAGTCCTTCACCTTGTCACCTGTCACCTTGGCCTATCATCCTGTACACTCACGCTTGTAATCCGTAAATCAGTCCTTCACCTTGTCACCTGTCACCTTGGCCTATCATCCTGTACACTCGCGCTTGTAATCCGTAAATCAGTCCTTCACCTTGTCACCTGCCACCTTGGCCTATCATCCTGTACACTCACGCTTGTAATCCGTAAATCAGTCCTTCACCTTGTCACCTGCCACCTTGGCCTCTCTTCCTGTACACTGACGCTTGTAATCCGTAAATCAGTCCTTTACCTTGTCACCTGTCACCTTGGCCTATCTTCCTGTACACTGACGCTTGTAATCCGTAAATCAGTCCTTCACCTTGTCACCTGCCACCTTGGCCTATCATCCTGTACACTCACGCTTGTAATCCGTAAATCAGTCCTTCACCTTGTCACCTGCCACCTTGGCCTCTCTTCCTGTACACTGACGCTTGTAATCCGTAAATCAGTCCTTTACCTTGTCACCTGTCACCTTGGCCTATCTTCCTGTACACTGACGCTTGTAATCCGTAAATCAGTCCTTCACCTTGTCACCTGTCACCTTGGCCTATCATCCTGTACACTCACGCTTGTAATCCGTAAATCAGTCCTTCACCTTGTCACTAGTCACCTTGGCCTATCTTCCTGTACACTCACGCTTGTAATCCGTAAATCAGTCCTTCACCTTGTCACCTGTCACCTTGGCCTATCTTCCTGTACACTCACGCTTGTAATCCGTAAATCAGTCCTTCACCTTGTCACCTGTCACCTTGGCCTATCATCCTGTACACTTACGCTTGTAATCCGTAAATCAGTCCTTCACCTTGTCACCTGTCACCTTGGCCTATCTTCCTGTACACTCACGCTTGTAATCCGTAAATCAGTCCTTCACCTTGTCACCTGTCACCTTGGCCTATCTTCCTGTACACACACGCTTGTAATCCGTAAATCAGTCCTTCACCTTGTCACTAGTCACCTTGGCCTATCTTCCTGTACACTCACGCTTGTAATCCGTAAATCAGTCATTCACCTTGTCACCTGTCACCTTGGCCTATCTTCCTGTACACTCACGCTTGTAATCCGTAAATCAGTCCTTCACCTTGTCACCTGTCACCTTGGCCTATCTTCCTGTACACTCACGCTTGTAATCCGTAAATCAGTCCTTCACCTTGTCACTAGTCACCTTGGCCTATCTTCCTGTACACTGACGCTTGTAATCCGTAAATCAGTCCTTCAACTTGTCACCTGTAACCTTGGCCTATCATCCTGTACACTCACGCTTAAATCCGTAAATCAGTCCTTCACCTTGTCACCTGTCGCCTTGGCCTATCATCCTGTACACTCACGCTTGTAATCCGTAAATCAGTCCTTCACCTTGTCACCTGTCACCTTGGCCTATCTTCCTGTACACTGACGCTTGTAATCCGTAAATCAGACCTTCACCTTGTCACCTGTCACCCTGGTCCTATCTTCCTGTACACTGACGCTTGTAACCCGTAAATCAGTCCTTCACCTTGTCACCTGTCACCTTGGCCTATCTTCCTGTACACTGACGCTTGAAATCCGTAATCAGTCCTTCACCTTGTCACCTGTCACCCTGGTCCTATCTTCCTGTACACTGACGCTTGTAATCCGTAAATCAGTCCTTCACCTTGTCACCTGTCACCTTGGCCTATCATCCTGTACACTCACGCTTATATCCGTAAATCAGTCCTTCACCTTGTCACCTGTCACCTTGGCCTATCTTCCTGTACACTGACGCTTGTAATCCGTAAATCAGTCCTTCACCTTGTCACCTGTCACCTTGGCCTATCATCCTGTACACTCACGCTTGTAATCCGTAAACCAGTCCTTCACCTTGTCACCTGTCACCTTGGCCTATCTTCCTGTACACTGACGCTTGTAATCCGTTAATCAGTCCTTCACCTTGTCACCTGTCACCTTGGCCTCTCTTCCTGTACACTGACGCTTGTAATCCGTAAATCAGTCCTTTACCTTGTCACCTGTCACCTTGGCCTATCTTCCTGTACACTCACGCTTGTAATCCGTAAATCAGTCCTTCACCTTGTCACCTGTCACCTTGGCCTATCATCCTGTACACTGACGCTTGTAATCCGTAAATCAGTCCTTCACCTTGTCACCTGTCACCCTGGCCTATCTTCCTGTACACTGACGCTTGTAATCCGTAAATCAGTCCTTCACCTTGTCACCTGTCACCTTGGCCTATCATCCTGTACACTGACGCTTGTAATCCGTAAATCAGTCCTTTACCTTGTCACCTGTCACCTTGGCCTATCTTCCTGTACACTGACGCTTGTAATCCGTAAATCAGTCCTTCAACTTGTCACCTGTCACCTTGGCCTATCATCCTGTACACTCACGCTTAAATCCGTAAATCAGTCCTTCACCGTGTCACCTGTCACCTTGGCCTATCATCCTGTACACTCACACTTGTAATCCGTAAATCAGTCCTTCACCTTGTCACCTGTCACCTTGGCCTATCTTCCTGTACACTGACGCTTGTAATCCGTAAATCAGTCCTTCACCTTGTCACCTGTCACCCTGGCCTATCTTCCTGTACACTCACGCTTGTAATCCGTAAATCAGTCCTTCACCTTGTCACTAGTCACCTTGGCCTATATTCCTGTACACTCACGCTTGTAATCCGTAAATCAGTCCTTCACCTTGTCACCTGCCACCTTGGCCTATCATCTTGTACACTGACGCTTGTAATCCGTAAATCAGTCCTTCACCTTGTCACCTGTCACCTTGGCCTATCATCCTGTACACTCACGCTTGTAATCCGTAAATCAGTCCTACACCTTGTCACCTGTCACCTTGGCCTATCATCCTGTACACTCACGCTTGTAATCCGTAAATCAGTCCTTCACCTTGTCACCTGTCACCTGTCACCTTGGTCGTTCATCCTGTACACTGACGCTTGTAATCCGTAAATCAGTCCTTCACCTTGTCACCTGTCACCCTGGCCTATCTTCCTGTACACTCACGCTTGTAATCCGTAAATCAGTCCTTCACCTTGTCACCTGTCACCTTGGCCTATCTTCCTGTACACCCACGCTTGTAATCCGTAAATCAGTCCTTCACCCTGTCACTAGTCACCTTGGCCTATCTTCCTGTACACTCACGCTTGTAATCCGTAAATCAGTCCTTTACCTTGTCACCTCTCACCTTGGCCTATCATCCTGTACACTCACGCTTGTAATCCGTAAATCAGTCCTTCACCTTGTCACCTGTCACCTTGGCCTATTATCCTGTACACTCGCGCTTGTAATCCGTAAATCAGTCCTTCACCTTGTCACCTGTCACCTTGGCCTATCTTCCTGTACACTGACGCTTGTAATCCGTAAATCAGTCCCCCACCTTGTCACCTGTCACCTTGGCCTATCATCCTGTACACTCACGCTTGTAATCCGTAAATCAGTCCTTCACCTTGTCACTAGTCACCTTGGCCTATCTTCCTGTACACTCACGCTTGTAATCCGTAAATCAGTCCTTCACCTTGTCACCTGTCACCTTGGCCTATCTTCCTGTACACTCACGCTTGTAATCCGTAAATCAGTCCTTCACCTTGTCACCTGTCACCTTGGCCTATCTTCCTGTACACTCACGCTTGTAATCCGTAAATCAGTCCTTCACCTTGTCACTAGTCACCTTGGCCTATCTTCCTGTACACTCACGCTTGTAATCCGTAAATCAGTCATTCACCTTGTCACCTGTCACCTTGGCCTATCTTCCTGTACACTCACGCTTGTAATCCGTAAATCAGTCCTTCACCTTGTCACCTGTCACCTTGGCCTATCTTCCTGTACACTCACGCTTGTAATCCGTAAATCAGTCCTTCACCTTGTCACTAGTCACCTTGGCCTATATTCCTGTACACTCACGCTTGTAATCCGTAAATCAGTCCTTTACCTTGTCACCTGTCACCTTGGCCTATCATCCTGTACACTCACGCTTGTAATCCGTAAATCAGTCCTTCACCTTGTCACCTGTCACCTTGGCCTATCATCCTGTACACTCACGCTTGTAATCCGTAAACCAGTCTCTCACCTTGTCACCTGTCACCTTGGCCTATCATCCTGTACACTCACGCTTGTAATCCGTAAATCAGTCCTTCACCTTGTCACCTGTCACCTTGGCCTATCATCCTGTACACTCACGCTTGTAACCCATAATCAGTCCTTCACCTTGTCACCTGTCACCTTGGTCGTTCATCCTGTACACTCACGCTTGTAATCCGTAAATCAGTCCTTCACCTTGTCACCTGTCACCTTGGCCTATCATCCTGTACACTCACGCTTGTAATCTGTAAATCAGTCCTTCACCTTGTCACCTGTCACCTTGGCCTATCATCCTGTACACTCACGCTTGTAATCCGTAAATCAGTCCTTTACCTTGTCACCTGTCACCTTGGCCTATCATCCTATACACTCACGTTTGTAATCCGTAAATCAGTCCTTCACCTTGTCACCTGTCACCTTGGCCTATCATCCTGTACACTGACGCTTGTAATCCGTAAATCAGTCCTTCACCTTGTCACCTGTCACCCTGGTCCTATCTTCCTGTACACTGACGCTTGTAACCCGTAAATCAGTCCTTCACCTTGTCACCTGTCACCTTGGCCTATCATCCTGTACACTCACGCTTGTAATCCGTAAATCAGTCCTTTACCTTGTCACCTGTCACCTGTCACCTTGGTAGTTCATCCTGTACACTGACGCTTGTAATCCGTAAATCAGTCCTTCACCTTGTCACCTGTCACCTTGGCCTATCTTCCTGTACACTCACGCTTGTAATCCGTAAATCAGTCCTTCACCTTGTCACCTGTCACCTTGGCCTATCTTCCTGTACACTCACGCTTGTAATCCGTAAATCAGTCCTTCACCTTGTCACTAGTCACCTCGGCCTATCTTCCTGTACACTCACGCTTGTAATCCGTAAATCAGTCCTTCACCTTGTCACCTGTCACCTTGGCCTATCATCCTGTACACTCACGCTTGTAATCCGTAAATCAGTCCTTCACCTTGTCACTAGTCACCTTGGCCTATCTTCCTGTACACTCACGCTTGTAATCCGTAAATCAGTCCTTCACCTTGTCACCTGTCACCTTGGCCTATCTTCCTGTACACTCACGCTTGTAATCCGTAAATCAGTCCTTCACCTTGTCACCTGTCACCTTGGCCTATCATCCTGTACACTTACGCTTGTAATCCGTAAATCAGTCCTTCACCTTGTCACCTGTCACCTTGGCCTATCTTCCTGTACACTCACGCTTGTAATCCGTAAATCAGTCCTTTACCTTGTCACCTCTCACCTTGGCCTATCATCCTGTACACTCACGCTTGTAATCCGTATATCAGTCCTTCACCTTGTCACCTGTCACCTTGGCCTATCATCCTGTACACTCGCGCTTGTAATCCGTAAATCAGTCCTTCACCTTATCACCTGTCACCTTGGCCTATCTTCCTGTACACTGACGCTTGTAATCCGTAAATCAGTCCCCCACCTTGTCACCTGTCACCTTGGCCAATCATCCTGTACACTCACGCTTGTAATCCGTAAATCAGTCCTTCACCTTGTCACTAGTCACCTTGGACTATCTTCCTGTACACTCACGCTTGTAATCCGTAAATCAGTCCTTCACCTTGTCACCTGTCACCTTGGCCTATCTTCCTGTACACTCACGCTTGTAATCCGTAAATCAGTCCTTCACCTTGTCACCTGTCACCTTGGCCTATCTTCCTGTACACTCACGCATGTAATCCGTAAATCAGTCCTTCACCTTGTCACTAGTCACCTTGGCCTATCTTCCTGTACACTCACCCTTGTAATCCGTAAATCAGTCTTTCACCTTGTCACCTGTCACCTTCACCTATCTTCCTGTACACTCACGCTTGTAATCCGTAAATCAGTCCTTCACCTTGTCACCTGTCACCTTGGCCTATCTTCCTGTACACTCACGCTTATAATCCGTAAATCAATCCTTCACCTTGTCACTAGTCACCTTGGCCTATATTCCTGTACACTCACGCTTGTAATCCGTAAATCAGTCCTTCACCTTGTCACCTGTCACCTTGGCCTATCATCCTGTACACTCACGCTTGTAATCCGTAAATCAGTCCTTCACCTTGTCACCTGTCACCTTGGCCTATCATCCTGTACACTCACGCTTGTAATCCGTAAACCAGTCCTTCACCTTGTCACCTGTCACCTTGGCCTATCATCCTGTACACTCACGCTTGTAATCCGTAAATCAGTCCTTCACCTTGTCACCTGTCACCTTGGCCTATCATCCTGTACACTCACGCTTGTAACCCATAATCAGTCCTTCACCTTGTCACCTGTCACCTTGGTCGTTCATCCTGTACACTCACGCTTGTAATCCGTAAACCAGTCCTTCACCTTGTCACCTGTCACCTTAGAATATCATCCTGTACACTCACGCTTGTAATCTGTAAATCAGTCCTTCACCTTGTCACCTGTCACCTTGGCCTATCATCCTGTACACTCACGCTTGTAATCCGTAATCAGTCCTTTACCTTGTCACCTGTCACCTTGGCCTATCATCCTATACACTCACGTTTGTAATCCGTAAATCAGTCCTTCACCTTGTCACCTGTCACCTTGGCCTATCATCCTGTACACTGACGCTTGTAATCCGTAAATCAGTCCTTCACCTTGTCACCTGTCACCTTGGCCTATCATCCTGTACACTCACGCTTGTAATCCGTAAACCAGTCCTTCACCTTGTCACCTGTCACCTTAGAATATCATCGTGTACACTCACGCTTGTAATCTGTAAATCAGTCCTTCACCTTGTCACCTGTCACCTTGGCCTATCATCCTGTACACTGACGCTTGTAATCCGTAAATCAGTCCTTCACCTTGTCACCTGTCACCTTGGCCTATCTTCCTGTACACTGACGCTTGTAACCCGTAAATCAGTCCTTCACCTTGTCAAGTCACCTTGGCCTATCATCCTGTACACTTACGCTTGTAATCCGTAAATCAGTTCTTCACCTTGTCACCTGTCACCTTGGCCTATCATCCTGTACACTTACGCTTGTAATCCGTAAATCAGTCCTTCACCTTGTCACCTGTCACCTTGGCCTATCATCCTGTACACTCACGCTTGTAATCCGTAAATCAGTCCTTCACCTTGTCACCTGTCACCTGTCACCTTGGTATTTCATCCTGTACACTGACGCTTGTAATCCGTAAATCCGTCCTTCACCTTGTCACCTGTCACCTTGGCCTATCTTCCTGTACACTCACGCTTGTAATCCGTAAATCAGTCCTTCACCTTGTCACCTGTCACCTTGGCCTATCTTCCTGTACACTCACGCTTGTAATCCGTAAATCAGTCCTTCACCTTGTCACTAGTCACCTTGGCCTATCTTCCTGTACACTCACGCTTGTAATCCGTAAATCAGTCCTTCACCTTGTCACCTGTCACCTTGGCCTATCATCCTGTACACTCACGCTTGTAATCCGGAAATCAGTCCTTCACCTTGTCACCTGTCACCTTGGCCTATCATCCTGTACACTCGCGCTTGTAATCCGTAAATCAGTCCTTCACCTTGTCAACTGTCACCTTGGCCTATCTTCCTGTACACTGACGCTTGTAATCCGTAAATCAGTCCTTCACCTTGTCACCTGTCACCTTGGCCTGTCATCCTGTACACTCACGCTTGTAATCCGTAAATCAGTCCTTCACCTTGTCACTAGTCACCTTGGCCGATCTTCCTGTACACTCACGCTTGTAATCCGTAAATCAGTCCTTCACCTTGTCACCTGTCACCTTGGCCTATCTTCCTGACCACTCACGCTTGTAATCCGTAAATCAGTCCTTCACCTTGTCACCTGTCACCTTGGCCTATCATCCTGTACACTTACGCTTGTAATCCGTAAATCAGTCCTTCACCTTGTCACCTGTCACCTTGGCCTATCATCCTGTACACTGACGCTTGTAATCCGTAAATCAGTCCTTCACCTTGTCACCTGTCACCTTGGCCTATCTTCCTGTACACTCACGCGTGTAATTCGTAAATCAGTCCTTTACCTTGTCACCTGTCACCTTGGCCTATCATCCTGTACACTCACGCTTGTAATCCGTAAATCAGTCCTTTACCTTGTCACCTGTCACCTGTCACCTTGGTAGTTCATCCTGTACACTCACGCTTGTAATCCGTAAATCAGTCCTTCTCCTTGTCACTAGTCACCTTGGCCTATCATCCTGTACACTCACGCTTGTAATCCGTAAATCAGTCCTTCACCTTGTCACCTGTCACCTTGGCCTATCATCCTGTACACTTACGCTTGTAATCCGTAAATCAGTCCTTCACCTTGTCACCTGTCACCTTGGCCTATCATCCTGTACACTCACGCTTGTAATCCGTAAATCAGTCCTTCACCTTGTCACCTGTCACCTGTCACCTTGGTAGTTCATCCTGTACACTGACGCTTGTAATCCGTAAATCAGTCCTTCACCTTGTCACCTGTCACCTTGGCCTATCTTCCTGTACACCACGCTTGTAATCCGTAAATCAGTCCTTCACCTTGTCACCTGTCACCTTGGCCTATCTTCCTGTACACTCACGCTTGTAATCCGTAAATCAGTCCTTCACCTTGTCACTAGTCACCTTGGCCTATCATCCTGTACACTCACGCTTGTAATTCGTAAATCAGTCCTTCACCTTTTCACCTGTCACCTTGGTCGTTCATCCTGTACACTCACGCTTGTAATCCGTAAACCAGTCCTTCACCTTGTCACCTGTCACCTTAGCCTATCATCCTGTACACTCACGCTTGTAATCTGTAAATCAGTCCTTCACCTTGTCACCTGTCACCTTGGCCTATCATCCTGTACACTCACGCTTGTAATCCGTAAATCAGTCCTTTACCTTGTCACCTGTCACCTTGGCCTATCATCCTATACACTCACGTTTGTAATCCGTAAATCAGTCCTTCACCTTGTCACCTGTCACCTTGGCCTATCATCCTGTACACTCACGCTTGTAATCCGTAAATCAGTCCTTTACCTTGTCACCTGTCACCTGTCACCTTGGTAGTTCATCCTGTACACTGACGCTTGTAATCCGTAAATCAGTCCTTCACCTTGTCACCTGTCACCTTGGCCTATCATCCTGTACACTCACGCTTGTAATCCGTTAATCAGTCCTTCACCTTGTCACCTGTCACCCTGGCCTATCTTCCTGTACACTGACGCTTGTAATCCGTAAATCAGTCCTTCACCTTGTCACCTGTCACCTTGGCCTATCTTCCTGTACACTCACGCTTGTAATCCGTAAATCAGTCCTTCACCTTGTCACCTGTCACCTTGGCCTATCATCCTGTTCACTTACGCTTGTAATCCGTAAATCAGTCCTTCACCTTGTCACCTGTCACCTTGGCCTATCATCCTGTACACTCACGCTTGTAATCCGTAAATCAGTCCTTCACCTTGTCACCTGTCACCTGTCACCTTGGTAGTTCATCCTGTACACTGACGCTTGTAATCCGTAAATCAGTCCTTCACCTTGTCACCTGTCACCTTGGCCTATCTTACTGTACACTCACGCTTGTAATCCGTAAATCAGTCCTTCACCTTGTCACCTGTCACCTTGGCCTATCTTCCTGTACACTCACGCTTGTAATCCGTAAATCAGTCCTTCACCTTGTAACCTGTCACCTTGGCCTATCTTCCTGTACACTCACGCTTGTAATCCGTAAATCAGTCCTTCACCTTGTAACCTGTCACCTTGGCCTATCTTCCTGTACACTCACGCTTGTAATCCGTAAATCAGTCCTTCACCTTGTCACCTGTCACCTTGGCCTATCATCCTGTACACTTACGCTTGTAATCCGTAAATCAGTCCTTCACCTTGTCACCTGTCACCTTGGCCTATCATCCTGTACACTCACGCTTGTAATCCGTAAATCAGTCTTTCACCTTGTCACCTGTCACCTGTCACCTTGGTCGTTCATCCTGTACACTGACGCTTGTAATCCGTAAATCAGTCCTTCACCTTGTCACCTGTCACCTTGGCCTATCTTCCTGTACACTCACGCTTGTAATCCGTAAATCAGTCCTTCACCTTGCCACCTGTCACCTTGGCCTATCTTCCTGTACACTCACGCTTGTAATCCGTAAATCAGTCCTTCACCTTGTCACCTGTCACCTTGGCCTATCTTCCTGTTCACTCACGCTTGTAATCCGTAAATCAGTCCTTCACCTTGTCACCTGTCACCTTGGCCTATCTTCCTGTACACTGACGCTTGTAATCCGTAAATCAGTCCTTCACCTTGTCATCTGTCACCTTGGCCTATCATCCTGTACACTCACGCTTGTAATCCGTAAATCAGTCCTTTACCTTGTCACTAGTCACCTTGGCCTATCTTCCTGTACACTCACGCTTGTAATCCGTAAATCAGTCCTTCACCTTGTCACCTGTCACCTTGGCCTATCTTCTTGTACACTCACGCTTGTAATCCGTAAATCAGTCCTTTACCTTGTCACCTGTCACCTTGGCCTATCTTCCTGTACACTCACGCTTGTAATCCGTAAATCAGTCCTTCACCTTGTCACTAGTAACCTTGGCCTATCTTCCTGTACACTTACGCTTGTAATCCGTAAATCAGTCCTTCACCTTGTCACCTGTCACCTTGGCCTATCTTCCTGTACACTCACGTTTGTAATCCGTAAATCAGTCCTTCACCTTGTCACCTGTCACCTTGGCCTATCTTCCTGTACACTCACGCTTGTAATTCGTAAATCAGTCCTTCACCTTGTCACTAGTCACCTCGGCCTATCTTCCTGTACACTCACGCTTGTAATCCGTATATCAGTCCTTCACCTTGTCACCTGTCACCTTGGCCTATCATCCTGTACACTCACGCTTGTAATCCGTAAATCAGTCCTTCACCTTGTCACCTGTCACCTTGGCCTATCATCCTGTACACTCACGCTTGTAATCCGTAAATCAGTCCTTCACCTTGTCACCTGTCACCTTGGCCTATCTTCCCGTACACTCACGCTTGTAATCCGTAAATCAGTCCTTCACCTTGTCACCTGTCACCTTGGCCTATCATCCTGTACACTCACACTTGTAATCCGTAAACCAGTCCTTCACCTTGTCACCTGTCACCCTGGCCTATCATCCTGTACACTCACGCTTGTAATCCGTAAATCAGTCCTTCACCTTGTCACCTGTCACCTTGGCCTATCATCCTGTACACTCACGCTTGTAACCCATAATCAGTCCTTCACCTTGTCACCTGTCACCTTGGCCTATCATCCTGTACACTTACGCTTGTAATCCGTAAATCAGTCCTTCACCTTGTCACCTGTCACCTTGGCCTATCATCCTGTACACTCACGCTTGTAATCTGTAAATCAGTCCTTCACCTTGTCACCTGTCACCTTGGTCTATCATCCTGTACACTCACGCTTGTAATCTGTAAATCAGTCCTTCACCTTGTCACCTGTCACCTTGGCCTATCATCCTGTACACTCACGCTTGTAATCCGTAAATCAGTCCTTTACCTTGTCACCTGTCACCTTGGCCTATCATTCTGTACACTCACGCTTGTAATCTGTAAATCAGTCCTTCACCTTGTCACTAGTCACCTTGGTCGTTTATCCTGTACACTGACGCTTGTAATCCGTAAATCAGTCCTTCACCTTGTCACCTGTCACCTTGGCCTATCATCCTGTACACTCACGCTTGTAATCCGTAAATCAGTCCTTCACCTTGTCACCTGTCACCTTGGCCTATCATTCTGTACACTCACGCTTGTAATCTGTAAATCAGTCCTTCACCTTGTCACTAGTCACCTTGGTCGTTTATCCTGTACACTCACGCTTGTAATCCGTAAATCAGTCCTTTACCTTGTCACCTGTCACCTTGGCCTATCATTCTGTACACTCACGCTTGTAATCTGTAAATCAGTCCTTCACCTTGTCACTAGTCACCTTGGTCGTTTATCCTGTACACTGACGCTTGTAATCCGTAAATCAGTCCTTCACCTTGTCACCTGTCACCTTGGCCTATCATCCTGTTCACTCGCGCTTGTAATCCGTAAATCAGTCCTTCACCTTGTCACCTGTCACCTTGGCCATTTAGGCTTTAGATACGGTTGAGAATGTAGGTTTCTGTGGAAAACTGGAAAATATCCGATTGAACCGGGGCAATTATACTTTGGCCCACCTCCTTTACGAGCTGTGCTTCCCTTGTAGAGCGTCACTTGTCACCTGTCACTTCTAAAAATGAGTTCGATCTTTTTTTAATAAGGAATTCAATGGTCACTGAAAAATCGAGTATGTTGAATGACTTTCAAAACTTCAAAAGTATGATTTACGGATTACAAGCGTGAGTGCACAGGATGATAGGCCAAGGGGTTCAAGTTTCCTTGATGGGGTTGAATTCAACCCATGATTTTAAGGAAACTTGCAAAAGAATTTAGACGATTTAATGCTTATTTGTAATTTATTTTGCGGTGAAATTAACAATTAGTTGAAGTATTTCAAGAGTTGAAGGTAAATAGGACATGTTCTAATTGAAAAGGTTGAAGAGATGTCCTGGAATTCAAGACTTGGACGCGTGTTAAGGCGATTCGACCGAAAAAAAATCATTATTAATTTTCTTCATATTTCGTAAGTGGGAGCTGGTAACATATGATATCAAGTGACATTTGTCGTTTTTGACGCCACAAAAAAATCCGGGACGTTTTGAAAGGTGTAAAATGCACGTTACAACTGACAAAGAATAGACAAAACCGCTTATCTGAATTACATGAAACTTGGAGGGAATATTCACCAGATTTTTAGTTATGGGCTGACTAGCCCTTTTTCTAATTTTTTGTTTACATTAAAAAAAAATTTATATAACGTACCGGATTTTAGTGTCAAATATAACTGATTTAGTAGGAGCTAGAGTTGCAGTAGGAATGAAGATATCGAAATTTGGGCTTAGTCAGCCCATCCGCCCATTCTTTGAGAACAAAATGAGACCTCGTGGAAGTCTGTATAGTGTGAAAGGTGGGGCCTAAATCGTGACAAAAATAAATATGATTATTTTCAAAAATATAAAAAGTCAAAATTTTACGGTACAACAATAATGTGTTAAAAAATATACAGTGAGTTGTAGAATGACTCACTAAATGAGAAAAATGCCCTCCCGACTCATTGAGTGGAGTACTTCGGACAATATCGTGATTTATATTTTTAGTCACGTGGGATCGCTCGAATCGCGCTAAATGCTTCAATGTTTTCATTTAGACGATCCAAGTCTTGAATTCAACCCTATTGAGAGGGTTGAATTCAAGGAAACTTGAATCGTGTAATTCAGCCTTAAGGCATTTTTATAAATCACTTTGGATTATGAAATAAAGTTTTTACTGATAACCTCAGATAGGTGAATGTTAACAAATACCAACTGCAATATGAAAAGATTTTCCTCGAGTTGGACTCGAACTCACGACCTTCCGATGTCCAGTCTGATGCTCTACCAAGGACACAGAGGCTTCTGAGTTACAGCATCTGACTGGATATCGGAAGGTCGTGGGTTCGAGCCCTACTCGAGGAAAATCTTTTCATATTGCAGTTAATATTTATTAAATTTGGATTTTGTTGCTTCAAGATCTAGTAGTTTCTATTAAACGTACAATACCATTTATTCTCAGATCTACCAAAGTGCAGACGTGGTGCAGACCAATCTTCTATATTTTGAATGAACCACCTCAAAACTACTAATTTTAGAGTAGAAATACTCCTACATTGATCATTGGAAAGTTCTCCCGGTGATGGACCACTCCTGGAGCAAGTGGTGAACTGTTGAGTCAGATGAGAGTTGGCTGTTGGCTGTTGCAGTTGTGGTACCAACAGAAGCAGTTGCTCGGAACCAACAACCTCGAGGCGCAGGCGCGACTGCCAGTGGACGCCTTCAAGACTCAAGATGGCGTCACGGGCAACAATGGCGAGGTCGATGTAGGAGACATCAACCTAGCCGACATGAATCCAGAGGACATTCGGGTCAGATGATTTCGATGACAACATCTCGCCATATACATTTATTCTCACTATGATCTCGCAATACAAGTCACTACACAAATTTAGAGAATTGATTAGTTAACACTTTGAAATTTGCAAAGTTTTGTGAAATAATTTTAGTCATATTTGTAACGAAAATACAATTAATTTGGAAACTGGAGGTAACTCATACCCCATAAAAAACACTCCGTGTAAAAAAAACAGCCAAGTCTCTTCAACTAAAAAAAAAAATGAAATCTAAAAATTCTGCACTGAAACGTAGTGATATCAAAAAATGAGCCAAGTCAAAACTTTATTTGAAAATTAAAAAATACTTGGCGCATCGTGTAAATAAATAGCTTAGATGTATAGGCTAGATATAAATACATATACTTATAGTATACCTACAATGCCCTAAAAAAACGATGCGCCAAGTATTTTTTAATTTTCAAATAAAGTTTTGACTTGGCTCATTTTTTGATATCACTATGTTTCAGTGCAGAATTTTTAGATTTCATAATTTTTTTTTTAGTTGAAGAGACTTGGCTGTTTTTTTTACACGGAGTGTTTTTTTATGGGGATATCACTTATTTTTTTAGTTTATTTACACAACTTGTAAAACTTATTGGGGCAACAATGACTAATTCCTTTAAAAAAATACGCCATTTCCGAATTAGTTACTAAGAAAAATATTATTTGGAGCTAAATATAAACTTAAAGTGATATGCCATGAAGAATTGCGAAAGCATCGTTCCAATAGGTCCAGCCGTTCTCGAGATATGGCATCACTTCCGGTTTTTAAAATGGCGGCTGAAAGCTCTTACACATTGTATTAATATGTATATAAATACTAATATTTCATTATAAGCCTTCTGAATATGTAGTTGGTTTTTATATAAAGGGGAAGTGAATTTAGGCAGATTTCGCTAAACTATGACGTCATTTCCGGTTTCAGTAATTAGAAAACTTTAATTTTACTATTGTTATTTCGTATAGTTGACCGTCTGAATCGATTGGCGCAAATTTCGTTCCGATCGGTCAAGCCGTTTTTGAGATATGACGTCACTTCCGGTTTCAAAATGGCGGCACAAAAAATTCATAAGGGCAAGGTATCATCAGGCAGACGAGCTGTATATATGGTGAAAATTTCGGGTCAATCGACCCAGCCGTTTAGGCTGTGGCGGAGACCGCAGAATTTATTGGAAGATGAATCATTATTATCATCTGAAGAAAGCCGTACAATTTCACTGTTTTCACGGCCCTCTAGCTCACAAACATCATATCCTATTGTTACCAAATTTGGTATATTGGGTGGGTTGGGCTATAGCTCGAAATTAAGAGATTTTGCAACAATGTGATATTTCCCAATTTTGAGATCCAGTAGGCCGAAAATGCCACTTTGATGCTTACAGTAAAAGTGGGTTTGCTCCAGCCTTTATATGAGAGTGTGCGCGCGCCATACGACTTGGCTGGCGTGGAGCAACCGCTTCACTAGATTATGATTGATCAACGTGGTTCTGCACATGCGCAGTGTCACTTTGGTGGTGATGAAGTAACACTGCGCGTGTGCAGAACCAAGTTGATCAACCATAAGTTGCTAGAATCCATTGCGCTTATGATGAATATCTTTTTCATTACCAACAGTTCAGTTAACTTTATAGTTACTTATTTTATAGATTCATTTTTATAAACTAGGAAAACGCTCAGTGTAACGCGTTGATGAGCGAGCACTGGTATACGTGTAAATTCTCCAACAGGAATTCCGTACCAAACGCACAGAATCATATACACATCCATATTGAATTGAAATATGATCCACTCAATCAACATAAAAGTATCTAGAGAAAATAGACAGTACGGTATAGTTCTATGTTATTTAATATGAGTGACGTTTATATTAAATAACATAGAACTCATACCGCACAGTCTATTTTCTCTACTTATGTTGTGATCTGAAACATTAAGAGTCTATAAAAGTATCTGTTTTCTATCGAAACTTATGAATAGCAATCTATACACTTTGGTACATAAAGCAAATCAGATGCATTTGGCAGTGAAAACATTCATTTGATATGTCATTTCTGACAGATATTAAAACTGTCAATAAGTGCATTATGTTCATGACTGATTGGGCTGAAAATGTGTAAAATAAGAGATAATGTTGGTCTTAACGACCGTCGGCCATGCAAAATATAAGTTTTATCAAGCGAGCGGAGCGAGCGACTCCACTTGAAACTTATGGCTCGAATCTCTGTTCTTTTTTTGTTTTTTTTATCTGTCTATCTTGTTTATCTGTGTATTTCGCGTTACATTTAAACGAAGTAATGGATCTGGCTAACTTTTGTTCACAAAAGCGTAATTACTATTCAATGCAGAAGGCTATTGATTTCCAGCAATACTATCCATTAATTTTCTCGGAAACTTTATTTGTAGTTAGTAGTAGGTACTTGGTTTGGCAATATCGAGGGGTTAACAACTCCGAAAATCTGGTGTACACTAGCCAGGAAATCTTTGGAAATCATGGAAATCTTGAAAATCTTTGGACATCTTTAGAAATCTTAGAAATCTTTGGAAATCTTAGAAAATC
The DNA here is from genome assembly GCA_934045905.1 of Leuctra nigra. Lineage (NCBI taxonomy): Eukaryota > Metazoa > Arthropoda > Insecta > Plecoptera > Leuctridae > Leuctra > Leuctra nigra. The sequence goes on along the minus strand of OW203761.1, from coordinate 61,722,465 downwards.
TTTGGTAATCTTCGGAAATCTTTGGAAATCTTAGGAAATCTTTGAAATCCAGGAAATCTTTGAGATCTGGGAAATCTTTGAAGTCTGAAAAGTCTTCAAAAATCTTCGGAAATCTTCGGAAATTTTCGGAAATCTTGGAAATCTTTGGAAATCTTGGAAATCTTTGGTAATCTTTGGTAATCTTTGGATATCTTTGGAAATCTTAGGAAATCTTTGAAATCCAGGATGTCTTTGAGATCATGGAAATCTTTGATATCTGAGAAATCTTCAGAAATCTTCGGAAATCTTCGAAATCTTTAAATCTAGGAAATCTTAAAAAATCTTCGGAAATCTTCGGAAATCTTTGGAAACCTTAGGAAATCTTTGAAAATCTTTGGAAATCTTTGAAATCCAAAAAACCTTTGAAAATCTTTGGAAATCTTTGAAATCTCGGAAATCTTTGGAAATCTTGGAAATCCGAAATCAGGTGTACACCAAAACTATGAGTTGTTAACCCCTCGGGCAGTATGAAAGAAACGTCAACTCTGTGTGCCAATAAAACTGGAATAGACCAAAACATAAACTAGTGGCGCCCTCAAAGCGAACTAAAAAAGGGCGTGTCACTTTGTGTGACCACTCTTTAGTGCGCATGTTCCAAGTCACTTAAATGTCAATCTTAATGAGTTCAGAAAAAGTTATAATTACATCGCGAAATAACAGAAATTGATGCTTACCTTACCTCAGTGTCAACATTCAAATACAATCGGCATATTTCATTTCAGCACATATTCATACACATTACATTCTTGTGAAAACTAGATGTCTATTCACCAAAATCACCATTTGACATATCGCATTTTTTTATCACGGCTTTCTGAAACTTTTCTGAATGAGCTCATTTAGAAAGGGAACGGTTCAGAAGACCGTGATAAAAAAATGCTTTTGTCAAATGATGATTTTGGTGAATAGACATCTAGTTTTCACAAGAATGTGTATGAATATGTGCTGAAATGAAATATGCCGATTGTATTTGAATGTTGACACTAAGGTAAGCATCAATTTCTGTTATTTCGCGATGTAATTATAACTTTTACTGAACTATCGTTATACGATTGACATATAAGTGCCTTGACTGAATGTCACACATAGCTGGAAGAGAAAATGGCGGATTGGGCATGCGCGTTTAGTTTATGTTTTGGTCTATTGGTTGACCGATCATCACCAAATTATGCAATGTCATTGGCACCAGCATTATAAGTGTATTTTGACAAACCTTAATGAACTTCAAGAGTAATATACATTTTACCTATATTTGTATGCTTAATTTATAATTGTCTGTAGCTATACACGACCAATTGACCTAACAAATATATTTATTATATATTTAATTTTACACAGCTTTGGAAATAAATTTCCGGTGGCTGGAGATGGAATTACATATATAAAATACATTTAAGTGTTGTTACAATGCAATTGACAATATTCAAGAAATCAGATCTGGAATTCATCGGAGAGTATATTCTCTTCTGTATAATAGTCTTCTGTAAATCTGATTAAACTCATATTTTGCATTATCATTAAGACTAACATTATCTCTTATTTTACAAATTTTCAGCCCAATCAGTCAAGAACATAATATGCAGTTATTGACAGTTTTAATATCTGTCAAAAATTACTCCAAATGAATGTTTCCACTGCCAAATGCATCTGATTTGCTTTATGTACCAAAGTGCATAGATGGATATTCTTAAGTTTCAATAAAAAAGATACTTTGATGTAGATTGAGTGGATTATATTTCAATTCAAAATGGATGTATATGATACTGTGCGTTTGGTACGGAATTCCTGTTAGAGAATTGACACGTATACCAGTGCTCGCTCATCAACGCGTTACACTGAGCGTTTTCCTAGTAAGATTTATAGAAGATATTTGATAGGTCAAACGGTAGTGTACTATAACCACAGACCATTTTAAATTAAGCATACAAATGTCAGTAAAATGTCTATTACTCTTGAAGTTCATTAAAGATTTGTCAAAATACACTTATAATGCTGGTGCCAATGACAATTCAAAATTTGGTGATGATCGGTCAAACGATTCCAGTTTTATTGGCACACAGAGTTGACGTTTCTTTCATACTGCCAAGCCAAGTACTACTAACTACTAATCAAGTTTCCGAAGAAATTGCTGGATCGATTTTGCTGGAAATCAATAGCTTTCTGCTACGGATAGTAATATAATGCATCTTTTGTAAAAAAAAAATGGCCAGATCCATTACTTCGTTTAAAATGTAACGCGAAAAACACAAATAAACACACAAAAAAATAGAGATTCGAGCCATAAGTTTCAAGTGGAGACGCTCGCTACGCTCGCTCAATGAACTGCAAATTTACATAACATCATCCCATCTGAGATTGTCAGAAAATTTGTCATTCCAGCATAGATAAATTTCCTTGATGAAATTGTGTTCTTATTCTATATCGTTTTAGTTTTTTTGTTAACACAATCAATGTTTAAGTATCTAGTGGAGCGGTCGCTCCACCCAGCCAAGTCGTTGTACGCTCACACTCACTCAACATACCGTAAAAGCATAATAAACTGAGGAGCAGACCAAACACTTTTACTGTAAGCAACAACATGGCATTTTCGGCCTACTGGATCTCAAAATTGGAAAATCTCACATTGTTGCAAAATATCTTAATTTCGAGCTATGGCCCACCTCAAATCATATACCAAATTGGGAACAATGTGTTATTCCATTTGCGAGCTAGAGGGCCGAGAAAACAGTGAAATTACATAACTTTGATCTTTAGATGATGATTCAGATGATATCAGGAAACACCGCTATCACCGCCACAGCCTAAACGACTGAGCCGATCGATCTGAAATTTTTACCACATGTGCACTTTTGGCGTCTGAGGTGCCTTTTTATAAAACCAACCGGAAGCCGCCATTTTGAAACCGGAATTGACGTCATATCTCGAAAACGGCAGAATAGCCGTGATTCTCTGATTTTTTGACGATATTTTATAGTTAATGAGTACCTGGGAAATTGTATAGGCTCCGGAGATTACTTTAGTACGATGAGGAATCACTCACATTACAAAAATACATCGGTTTGCCTCAATAAAGTTATAAATCTGACCCGTCAACGTGCCAACGGAATGGGTGGACAATTCAATAATTTAGCATTGCTGATATAAAACAAAAGAAGTTCGTGCAAGCTATGAATATGAAATACCAATAGGTAGTCAAAAAAGAAATGTACTATTACCGAAACCGGAAATGATGTCATAAAAATGAGAAATCAGACTTTAATCACCTCTTACTACAATAACTACATATTCAGAAGGCTTATAATATTACATAACATTTATAGAAATAAATTCCAGGTGGCAGTTATTTCTTCCGCCATTTTGAAAACCGGAAGTGATGCCATATCTCGAAAACGGCTGGGCCGATTGGAACGATGCTTTCGCAATTCTTCATGGGATATCTTAAGCATATATTTAGCACCAAACACAATTTTTCGTAGTAACCAATTCGGAAATGGCATATTTTTTTAAGGAATTAAAACTTTACTTGGCGCATCGTGTATATAAATAGAAGTATATGCCAAAAATCAAATGTACCTAAATATACATATTGCTCTAAAAAACGATGCGTTAAGTATATTTTGGTTTTTAAAATTAAATTTTGACTTAGCCTATTTTTTGATATCATTACTTCTCTGTGCGGAATTTTTAGATTTCTTCAATTTTTTTTTATAGTTGAAGAGACTTGGCTGGTATTTTTACACGGAGTGTTTTTTATGGGGTAGGACTACTTTAACTTCAACTGTAGATATCTCAAAATATTACCCCATCTACCCCATCTAACTCTTCGATATTATTGAAGACTCTCCAAAACCTATCGAATACTTGTTGCAGGCCGAGTTAAAGCGACTGTACACACAGCTGGAAGTGCTGAAGAATAAAACCATCCGCGCCGACAACCCACATATCTCCAAGCGACGCGGAGGAAGGAAAGTCGCTCACCGGCGGTTCTCTCTGCAGGTTGGCAGCGCTCTCATATGTGCGCCCCTCTCTCTTTCTCTCTCTCTCTCTCTCTCTCTCTCTCTCTCTCTCTCTCTCTCTCTCTCTCTCTCTCTCTCTCTCTCTCTCTCTCTCTCTCTCTCTCTCTCTCTCTCTCTCTCTTTGGGCTCAGAGAGTGGAAGTAGATGAAGAAGGTTGTCAAGGTATCTATGGTGTTGGGTCGAAGCTACTACTGGGACTTTCGAGATGGTTTATCTATAGGATAATAGTTGGTTTGACGTATCCAAAAAACAAGACTGGGAATCTAACCCTTACACTTCCTCTCAACATCTTATATTATCTAAGCGGAGAAACAAGTTGTCAGTTACAGCTGTGATTGTATTTGTTGAGCCCTTGAGAAGTATTCATTAGGCCCAAGATGGCGCCCGTTAGTTGACCACTCTTCCCTCTCAAGTATCAGTTTCGATGTCAGAAATAACCTGGATGGGTCTGTGATTTGACATATTTGTTTCGGTAATTTGATTTGATTTCTGTAAAACAAACAACTTGCAAGTGTGATTTTCCAGATATATTGCGGTGTAGCTGTATTTAAAACGCCAGTGTTCGAATAAACAAACTGCTAACGAAGAGTATTTCTGGACTTTTCCTTTTTGTGCCAGCAAGCAGTAAGTAGGTACTAGAGGTCTACTTTCATCGCTTGTCTTCGTCCAGACCACTATTTATCAAACCTTTATTTATCAAATAGAATTAAAAATGTCGAAATAACTGCAATTGACAAACACAATAAAGAATCAAAATTTCTATCGGAGCCACTTCTAGTAACCACAGGTGTAGGTACCTCAAGGATCAATCCTGGGTCCACTTCTCTACATATTTTTTAATAATGATCTACCAACACACTAGAGAATGCAGAATTTTTTGCAGATGACACTAGTATAATAGTAAGAGCAACCAGCAAAGAGATCCTCAAATTAAATGCAGAAAAGGTCATGAAAGATGCCACAAAATGGTACCAAGATAATATTCTAGTGCTAAATTCAACCAAAACTAACTTCATGCTTTTTAACAATAAACACTACGACACCCACAATTTTGAAACAATTAGCAACAAAGTAGACAATTCAGAAATAAAAAAGTAGATGACACAAAATTTCTAGGAATCACCATCGACAGGAAACTAAACTGGAATCGCCATTGTGAAATACTAAAAGAGAAATTAAGCTCTGCGTGCTTTCTCTTAAAATGGTAAAACAAACTACAAATATAAAAACGTCGAAAATTGCCTACTACGCAAATTTTGAATCACACATGCGATATGCTTTCAAGTCAAGCTAATAGAATATTTAAACTTCAAAAACGAACAGTTAGAACAATCCTAGGGCTTAAAAAAGGTACTTTCATAAAGCCCCACTGCAAAAAACATTTCATAAAGCATAACATCCTAACCATACACAGCCTATTCATATACGAATGCACACTCAACACTAAAAAGAACATCCAACAACATGCACTCAACGAACATATACACTCACACAACACAAGAATAAAAACACACGTACACACAACAAATTATAGAACAAAACAAACACAAAAAAACTCAAACTACATAAAATGCAAACTTAACGCCAAACTACCTGAACATATAAAAAATGGAACAGATATTGATAGATTCGAGTACCTACTGAAGACATTTCTAGTGCATAAGGCGTATTACTCAATAGATGAATATATCAATGAATGAATGGAACCATGTACATATTAAATGAATGAATGATTAATGTTACACTATGCTCAGCACATAAAATAGATTTATATATAAAATATCATTGTACCTACTAACTACTACATGATATGATATATCTAGTGGAGCGGTCGCTCCACCCAGCCAAGTCGTACTATACACTTACAGTCACTTAACATACCGTTACTGCCTAATAAACTAAGGAGCAGACCAAACACTTTTACTGTAAGCATCAAAGTGGCATTTTCGGCCTACTGGATCCTAAAATTCGAAAATCTCACATTGTTGCAAAATATATTAATTTCGAGCTATGGCCCACCCCACCCCCTATACCAAATTTAGGAACATCAGGTTATGTCATTTACGAGCAAGAGGGCCGTGAAAAACGTGAAATTACATCGCTTTCTGATTCTGATGATATCAGGAAACCCTGTGACAGCGCCACAGCCTAAACGGCTGAACCAATCGATCTGAAATTTTTACTACATGTGCACTTTTGGCGTCTAAGGTGCCTTTTGCTATAACTGGTTTTGTGCCGCCATTTTGAAACCGGAAGTGACGTCTTATCTTGAAAACGGCTGAACCGATTGGAACGAAATTTTCGCCAATCAATTCCGACGGTCATCTTTATGAAATATCAATAGTCAAAATAGAAATGAACTATTAACAAAACCGGAAATGACGTCATATAAATGCCAAATCTGACTAAAATCATCTCTTATAACAATAACTTCATTAAGAAGGCTTATAGTGTTACATAACATTATACAATATTCAGCCGCCATTTTGAAAACCGGAAGTGATGCGATAACTCGAGAACGGCTGGACCGATTGGAACGATGCTTTCGCAATTCTTCATGGAATATAATTTTAAGCTTACATTTAGCGCCAAACACAATTCTTCTTAGCAACCAAACCACAAAGGCGTATTTTTTAACGGAATTTTAGTAATTGGTGACACAAAATATGTTTCAAGTTGTAAGAATAAACTGAAAAAAGGAGTGATATCCCCATAAAAAACACTCCGTGTAAAAAAACCAGCCAAGTCTCTTCAACTAAAAAAAATAGAAGATATCTAAAAATTCAGCCCTGAAAAGTAGTGATATCAAAAAATGGCCAAGTCAAAACTTTTCAAAAAATACTTGGCGCATCGTTTCTTATGTATAGATGAATATATTTGATTTTCGGCCTACTTCTTTACTATATTTATATGCACGATGCGCCAAGTATTTTTTGAAAAGTTTTGACTTGGCCATTTTTTGATATCACTACTTTTCAGGGCTGAATTTTTAGATATCTTCTATTTTTTTTAGTTGAAGAGACTTGGCTGGTATTTTTACACGGAGTGTTTTTATGGGGATTCCATATACCCTAGACAAAGTATATACCTATGCTTAAGGGTCTGTAACACTGTACCTGTACCTTGTTTCATGGAATTAAACTTACTTACTTACTTACTCATTCTAATAATGACAACTAAAATACTTTATAGTGTCAAGTTTATTTTCCATATTTGTGAAAGAGTAGAAAATCATTCTTGTTGAAAGCCAGCCATGTTTTGCTGATGTAGCTAAAATGAAATGTTATGCTGTGCTTGCATTGTTTCACGCTAACAGAAGAAGGGGAGCAGAGAAAAGGCAAGCAACAGTGTAGTGTGGTGTTTGTAGCGCCTGTAGAGTGTAGCATGAATGTGGTAGTTTCTTGACGTCATGGGCTCTACGGTTGTGTTGTTGTAGATGAGTAGTTGTTGTGAGTGGAGACTGAGGAACTCCACCAATGTTGATTGTTTGTCCACAAGGCACTTAAACTTTGGCATAACTAAAAAGTATCGCTCAATAAATCTGATTGACTGAATGTTGGATCGCCACATCAGAAGTGAGTCCAAGCGATCTCCTTGTCTCACTCTAGTAGGTGACCTCACATTTCAATGATAATAACAAGCATTGATTGGTTGTTACGGAACTTGACCAGCAGAATTTGTTCACCGATCATATTTTTAGTTACCAAGTGTATAGGTACTTAATGGGGCACCAATGATAATACTAAAGTGTTTTTGACAAAACTGTTATATACACAAATTTCAATATCATTTCCTTCATTTCAATTCAACTAAAATTTCGAGTTTACTGTTCTGTATCTCAGAGGTAGAAGGCCAGAAGTCAATTTCAATAACACTTGACGTGAACTAAAATACCAGAAATTCTTCCTTCATCCCATCATATTTGTAATTATGGCATGAGACATTGTGGAAGAGAATATGACTGTATTTCATGACATCAGTCAAATGGCAATTGAAAGAGCTTAATTACATCATTCCAAAAGTGTGCAACGCAAAATCAAGAAAATGGACTTCCGTCCTTCTACCTCTGATGTATTATGACTCTCGGGTTGTGGCGAAATGATCAACAATTGCAGAGTTATCCTTGTGGGAGCAGCAGTCTTGATGCAAGCAGTGACCATACGGGGATAGTTGAAATTATTGTTCAAATCCTCTGCTGTTGATTCGCATCCAGCCGCTTGACAGCAGCACAAGTAAGTTATTATCGTCACTACTTGTGCTGCTGCCTGCGGTTGGAAAGTCAGTGATGATTTCAGACATTTTCACAAGAGGGGGCAAACCACATTTTAGGGTGGGCACAACAACTTATGCAAACAGGTAATACTTATATTATAAGCATAACTCTCTGAAATTATAAAAATATACAAATATTCCCACATTCACAAAATACACATGAAAACAATAAGGGGACTGGCCTTATGCGGGTCAGGGGCGCTAAGCCCCGGGAAAAATTTGAATTTCTGGATTGGATTTACGGGATTTTAAGCATTTCTGAAGTTTTTCACAGCAATATTATTTAATTTGTTGATAAACGAAACATGACCAATACCAAACACCGATATTTCGGAGTATTTCTAATAAAATTTTGATAGAAGGGACAATTATGTACGCATTAAAACACCTTTTCACGGAATATTTTATAATTTAACTTAATTTTAAAACTCTTCAAGAGGGGGCACTGATAGCTCCAAAGGGTGGCTTTGCCCCCCTTAGGTATGCCCACTGTTGGCACACACTGTTGGCACCGTTGGGCATCACTGTGGAAAGTATGTGTCTGATCACTGGAGGCCTATCTAGATGGCGTGGGGTTACGGGACTAACGGCGGCCATGTTCGGCGATCAACATGTGTCAAACATATTTGAGATTGTTTGCTATTTTGTACGAACATATAATCGGGATTCAGTGTAGGGGGGACTTGTATTATAATAATTGTGTGATGTTAAGTTATGTTTATATTTACGAAGTTTGATTATGGCGCGCTTCAAGTGACGAACATGACCGCCACATCTCGGGCCGGAAGTTGGTCTGATCGCCTCTGTGTCCGCAGGCGCTGCACCACCGCCACCAGCGCTACTCGAGCCGCCATCCGGGCCACGACCACGAGGCGGCAGAGGGTGAGGTGTCGCGCACGCCCGAGGACTCCGTCTGCAGCGTCGAGGGGCCCAGCGTCGTGTTCAACGAGAACCCCGGCGACGTGACGCCCAATGTGCGTCGCCAATGACCCGCGCCGGGCCCCAACCTCCTGCTGCTGCCACGCCACAACGTGCGGGAGTGGCTCTAGACACTGAGGTGGCAGCAGACGCGTGTGCGCGAGAGTAGCTGCGCACGCACGGCGTTCTGGCCGGCGCAAAGTAGCGGGAAACGCGTTTTTTCTTAAAGCATTTCTTTTAACTTTGTCTTCACCCTACTAGAACATAATTTTAACAAATCGGATATAAGGTGCCCTTTCAAGCTTAATAGACTTGATAATGCCACACAATGGAGTGCTTTCTGACCTCTCTCTGATACGACTTCAAAGCGTTATGCGATATTAACACTATGCGGTCGCTCCAGAAGTCATCAAGTACTTCAGTGCTTTCTGACCTCTCTCTGATACGACTTCAAAGCGTTATGCGATATTAACACTATGCGGTCGCTCCAGAAGTCATCAAGTACTTCAGTGCTTTCTGACCTCTCTCTGATACGACTTCAAAGCGTTATGCGATATTAACACTATGCGGTCGCTCCAGAAGTCATCAAGTACTTCAGTGCTTTCTGACCTCTCTCTGATACGACTTCAAAGCGTTATGCGATATTAACACTATGCGGTCGCTCCAGAAGTCATCAAGTACTTCAGTGCTTTCTGACCTCTCTCTGATACGACTTCAAAGCGTTATGCGATATTAACACTATGCGGTCGCTCCAGAAGTCATCAAGTACTTCAGTGCTTTCTGACCTCTCTCTGATACGACTTCAAAGCGTTATGCGATATTAACACTTTGTGGCATTATTCCATCGTAAGCTTGAAAAATATCTGATTTATTAAAATTCTGTTTGTGAATAAATTTAAAAAAGCGCTTCAGAGAACCGTGGGTTTCCGTTACCTTGCGATGGCCTCTTAATGGAACCAATTGTATTATAATCCAATTATGTTATTGATATTTTAAATATCATGCTCTGCGTCCTAACTTTCTTGCCACAATCGTCGTCAGCTTTCGACCTTTGCTTTGTGCTACAGCTCTGAATTACTCTTCCCTTGTTTCACTTAGTTTTCATCTGTGAACCAAACTGGATGTCGAAAACACTGCCGTTTGTGGCTTTATTACAATTAAGTGTTAAACAAATGGACGTACAAAGTATTTCTATAGATATTTAAGATATTTGAATTGAGAATAATAAGGCGTCGTGCGTAGCCCGAGGTTTGGAACTTTTCACGCTCAAGAGATCGCGACAATACGAACAAAGTGTAACATTAATAGTCTTAGCACAATCCTCTCGACGTACCTGGTCTAGACTAGACGGCTTTCGACGTGTCCATATACTTCGTTTGTGTGCTTGAATCTGTCTGTATTCTTGCTCGATGTTCTTGAACATTAGATATTATATTATAGTACCAGTTATGGTTAGGGTGTGAACAAATCATATATGAAATAAACATTGTTGATAATAACTGAACGTATTTCATTACATTTATCGCTAACCCACACGTCTCTGTTTTTATTGTTTTCATTCAGTCTTCATTCTTTAGTTTTTTAAATGCACTTATTTTAGTAACAGAGAAGTTGCTAGGAACATACCTCAATCTTGTTCATTTTGCTAGGGGATAGCCAATGTTTTAATTGTTTAATCGTATTTTGTGTGAAAGAAAGAAAAAGAAAGAAAATACAGAAATTGGATCAAATAAAATAAGGAAATAAAATCAAGCATGATAATGACTACTTATTGCATATGGGGAGGGGGCATCTGTCCCCCAGCTAGATGTTGGTCCGAATTACGTCATATTCATGAGTGTGTGCAATATACGCCCTGGAAAACGCCCTGGGTAACGCGTTGATAAGCGGGCCTTCGTGCAAGCGAGTTCATATTTGTGTGAAAACCTTGGAAATGTTAGGAAGAAGAGATATATTAAGAGTCGACAGGACTCGCAGAAAATTTCGATTTCGATGTAAAAAAAAATCCTAGAAATGCATGAAAATGCATTAGCTCTGGGATGTACGTGACATTTGTGACATATAATCGTGTGTTGCACGTTGCATATACTGCTGTGAAGTAAGTTATTTTAAATCAAATATTGAAAACCACAAAAAACCATAAAAAGGCAGCCCCTACTTTTTTCTTAACGGCTTGACTGATTGTTTTCAAAATTTAACAGCGTAGAGATAAAGAGTAAATCTGTGTCTCTAGTGATCGAAAAAAATAATAAAAAATGTTTTTTCTTGTTTTGAGGAAGTGCTAACATGGGCAATATTTGAGTCTTTTTGGCACCTCTGCCCCGAAATAACTAAACAAAAAATTAAACTTTGGGGCCACTAGAGACACAGATCTACTCTTTATCTATAACCTGTGAAAATTTGAAGACAATCGGTAAAGCCGTTTAGAAAAAAGTAGGGACCGCCCTTTTGTGCTTCATAAAACATGGATTTCATCAAGTATCGTAGACTCTTAACAGAGATATTATTTTTATATTTCTTTGAATATAAATTTGACAAATATTTCAAAACAAGCATAAAATGTCCGTAGGCGTAAAATATCAATAACTCGGTGTGAAAATTGTAAAAACTTCTAAAATATTGGTTCCACTCCCAATGACCATGTAAAGTTTTAAGTTGATCGGTCAAACGGTTCCATTTTCAACCAATCACAGGATTCCAATTAGAAACTATACGCGACCGCTCTTATGCCATTAGTATGTGTGCAACATTTCAGATAGCTTGGTTGAACCAGGTTGAACGGTGTGACCCGGGCAATGGTCTGAGCAGATCTGTTCAGAACAATGTAATGGTCAAGCTGTGGACGAACTTGATCAAGTAATATCAACAAATGTCACCGATGTCTTCTGATGTTGAATCAGCAGATCCTTTGTCAAATTTAGTTTGTTTGTTTGCTTGAACTCATGAACCGAACCGATTATACTGCAATGTTTACCACTTGTCCCAACAAGCTGTTCAATGATACCCTTCTTGTATAACTCTCAGCAAGAGTGGTAAAGAGTATTGTAACTGCAAGTCGAGGTTCCGCAACCCGCAGTGTATCGCTGTGTAATGGTTGCATATCCTCCAGGCTGGACCATTGTGTCAGCGTTGTTGTTGTATCGCTAGCGTGGAGCAAGAGGCCGATAGATACATTTGGTTCGACAGAAATATTTGTGTCTGTCCAAGCCATTTCAAAAACAATCAGTTCATCATTATTCTAATTGGTACAGATTTGAAGGTCACACTTTACGTTGGCACATCACCTGGTTTCGAAATGCGGATGGCCGCGGAACTATCATCCTTCCAAACAAAGATTTTTCCGTTTCGCGCCCAAACGTATTTGTACTCGTTTTACGAGCTAGTCAAAACAACATTTTATTATATTGTGACAGGTGTTCATTTACAAATATCTGCTGGGCGTTGTTCCCCCCAAACCCAATGTCACTTGCAAGTATGTCTCGCTTCTCCTTTTGGCCGCCAGTATATAGTCTTTGGTTCTAGGTGCGTGAAGTTGACCTTCCCCCCCCCCCCCCCCCCCCCCCACCCCAGCACAAATTCTGGGACCATGCGCAAAAATTTGTGCCCAATTTGTGCTACAACCCTGTAAATTTTTAGAATTTGTGCTCTGCTAGTTGTCGAGATATCAACCCCTAAAGGGGGGGTGGCTCCCCCCCATGTCTTCAAAAATGCTGGGACCCGGCACAAAAATTTGTGCCTAATTTGTGCTGCAACCTTGCCAAATTTTAGAATTTGTGCTCTGCTAGTTTCCGAGATTTCAACCCCTAAAGATGGGGGGGGGGGGGGGGAGTCAATACGCTCCCCCCCCCCCCCCCATGTCAGCACAAATTTTGGGACCCGGCGCAAAAATTGGGTAACAGTACCCAACTGTCTCCACCTGTCTTCAACTGTCCGCGACTGTCTCCACCTGTCTTCAACTGTCCCCATCTGTGTCCAACTGTCCCCAACTGTTTTTAACTGTCCCCAACTGTCTTCAACTGTCTCTAACTGTCCCCTACTGGTTAAATCTGTATCTGACTGTCCGCAACTGTCCCTAACTCTCCCCAACTGTCCCCAACTGTCTCCAACTGTCTCCGCAACTATCTCGAACTGTCTCCAACTGTCCCCAACTGTACCCAACTGTCTCTAGATGTCTCCAACTTTCCCCTACTGTCTACAACTGTCCCCAACTGAACCCAACTGTCTCCAACAGTCCGCAACTGTCCTCAACTGTCCCCATCTGTGTCCTCAACTGTCTTCAACTGTATCTAACTGTCTCCAACTGGTTAAAACTGTATCCAACTGTCAGCAACTGTCGTAAACTCTTCTCAACTGTCCCCAACTGTCTCCAACTGTCTCCAACTGTCCCCAACTGTCAACAACTGTCTCCAACTGTCTCCACAACTATCTCGAACTGTCTCCAACTGTCCCCAACTGTACTCAACTGTCTCTAGATGTCTCCAACTTTCCCCTACTGTCTACAACTGTCCCCAACTGAACCCAACTGTCTCCAACTGTCCGCAACTGTCCTCAACTGTCTCCATCTGTGTTCTCAACTGTCTTCAACTGTCTCTTACTGTCTCCAACTGGTTAAAACTGTATCCAACTGTCCGCAGCTATCCTTAACTCTTCTCAACTGTCCCCAACTGTATTCAACTGTCTCCAACTGTCCCCAACTGTCAGCAACTGTCTCCGCAACTAACTTGAACTGTCCCCATCTGTCCCCAACTGTACCCAACTGTCTCCAGATGTCTTTAACTTTCCCCTACTGTCTACAACTGTCTCCAACAGAACCCAACTGTCCCCATCTGTCTCCAACTGTCCCCAACTCTCCCAACTGTCTCTAACTGTCTCTAACTGTCTCCAACTGCCCCCGACTGTCCTTAACTGTCACTAACAGTCCCCAACTGTCACCACCAAAAGTCACCACCAACAGTCACCACCAGTTGGAGACAGTTGGAGACAGTTGGAGACAGTTGGGGACAGTTGGAGATGGTGGGGCACAGTTGAGACGGTTGGGGAGAGTTGGAAACGGTTGGGGACAGTTAGAGATAGTTGGGGAGACATTTAGAGACATTTGGATACAATTGGAGACAGTTGCGGACAGTTGGAGACAGCTGGGTTCAGTTTAAGACAGTTGTAGACAGTAGGGGAAAGTTGGACACATCTGGAGACTGTTGGGTACAGTTCGGCACAGTTGGGGACAGTTGGAGGCAGTTCGAGATAGTTGCGGAGACAGTTGGAGGCAGTTGGGGACAGTTGGAGGCAGGGGCGTGCAGTGCAGCCTAGGCAAACTAGGCACTGTCTAGGCAGCCAGTATTCATACTAATCTTAAATTTTATTTTATGAAATAATATTATGTTCATTAGATATATTTTGAAATTGAACGTACTTAATGTTATAATATGCGGAAATGCTTATTATCTAGTGGAGCGGTCGCTCCACGCCAGCCAAGTCGTACGGCGCGCGCACACTCTCATATAAAGGCTGGAGCAAACCCACTTTTACTGTAGGCATCAAAGTGGCATTTTCGGCCTACTGGATCTTAAAATTGGGGAATCTCACATTGTTGGGAAATATCTCAATTTCGAGCAATGGCCCACCCTACAACATATACCAAATTTGGGAACAATAGGTTACGCCTTTTGCGAGCTAGAGGGCCGTGAAAACCGTGTTTTAGGGCGGTTTTCATAATAATAATAATTGAGCGAGCGAAGCGAACGTCTCCTTTTGGCTCTTTTGGCACGGACCTCTGTTTTTTTTTATTTTTTTTTTTTTTTTTTGTCTGTTAATAGACGATACACAGGTCGCACCGTTTCACCTATCGATCTGAAATTTTGCACACATGTAAAACCAACCTTCTCTGTTTGCAGGCCCCAAATTTTTTTAAAATCCATTCATTGGTTAAAATTTAAATAAATATCTCCCGATAGGCTGAAAAATGAAAACGGTCTTCGATAATTCTGATCAAACTCATATTTTGGCTATACAGGTCAGAGTTTTTCTTTGATCGAGCTGAAATTTTGCACACATGTAGAGACAACCTTCTCTGTTTGAAGACCATAATTTTTTTGAAATCCATTCATTGGTTAAAATTTAAATAAATATCTCCTGATAGGCTGAAAAATGAAAACGGTCTTCGATATTTCAGATCAAACTCATATTTTGCATGATTATTAAGACCAACATTGTCTCTTATTTTACAAAATTTCATCCCAATCAGTTAAGAACGTATGAACTTATTAACATTTTTCATATCTGTCAGTAATGAAGTATCAAAATTAATGTTTTCCAGTGCCAATTGGATTGAATCTGATTTGCTATATTTACCAGGATGCTTAGATGTTATTTTCAAGTTTCGATGAAAAGCATATACTTTTATGTTGTTGCGTGCATCATATTTCAATTCAATATGGATGCATATGTTTTCTGTGCGTTTTGTACGCATTTCGGTTTGAGAATTTGCACGTACCCGTGCTCGCTCATCAATGCGTTACACTGAGCGTTTTCCTAGTAATATCTTAGTAGTAGTAGTAGTAGTAGTAGTAGTAGTAGTAGTATCCTGGAATTCAAATCCGGTAAACAGGCCACAGCCTAAACGGCTGAACCGATTGATCTCACATTTTTACCACGTGTGCACTTTTGGCGTCTGATTTGCCCTCCCCCCCTTGACTTTTTTTGTGCCGCCATTTTGAAACCGGAAGTGACATCATATCTCGACAACAGCTGAGCTGATTGGAACGAAAATAGCGCCAAACGATTCGGACGGTCAACTATATGGATTATAAATAGCAACATACTAAAATTTATGTTAACGAAACCGGAAATGACGTCATGAAATTTGAAATACATCGATTGGCATTTCGGCAACAAATTTGATCCGATTATTTTGATATTTATGTAACGTATGTACTTTTGATATCTCATTTGACTTGTTATAAAACCAACCGGAAGCCGCCATTTTGAAACCGGAAGTGACATCATATATCAATAACGGCTAAATAGATTTGAACGAAACCAGCGCTAAACAATTGAGACGGTCAACTTTATGTATTATCATCAATAATATTTGCAGTTTTCCATACCAAAACTGGAAATGACATCACACTTTTTAAGAATCTCACAAATTTACATGTTGATGCAATAAATATACTATTTCAGACAGCTTATAATAAAATGTAATCATGTTTAAATTATAATTCAAGGAGTCAGTGATTTCAGCAGCCATTTTGAAACCGGAAGAAACGCCATATCTCGAAAACTGGTTGACAGATCGGTATGAAACTAGCGCGAAACGATTCGGAAGGCCATCTCTATGGAATGGGAACAGTCAAACTAGAATATTCCTATTTATGAGACCGGAAATGACGTCATTCAAATTTATAAATTATTATAATCCCCTCCTATACAATAAATACATATTCAGAAAGCTTAAAATGATACACATCATTTATAGTTATAAATTCTATGTGGCAGTGCAGAAAGTTCAGCAGCCATTTTGACAACGGATATGTTGCCATATCTCGGAACTAGGTTGACCGATTGGAATGAAACCTTTGCTATTCTTCATGAAAATAACCAAATTGTAAAGGGTGATTTTTTTTAAGGATATAGTAATTGTTCATTCGATTGTCACAAGTTGTAAGAATAAACTAAAAAAAGTAGTGATATCCCATTAAAAAACACTTCGTGTAAAAATAACAGCCAAGTCTCTTCAACTAAAAAAAAAATATGAAATCTAAAAATTCTGCACTGAAAAGTAGTGATATCAAAAAATGAGCCAAGTCAAAACTTTATTTGAAAATCAAAAAATACTTGGCGCATCGTTTTTTTAGGGCATTATAGGTGTACTATGTATATGGATATTTTATGTATATTTTATAATTGGCCTATACTTCCAAGCTTTTTATATACACGATGCGCCATGTATTTTTTGATTTTCAAATAAAGTTTTGACTTGGCTCATTTTTTGATATCACTACTTTTCAGTGCAGAATTTTTAGATTTCATATTTTTTTTTAGTTGAAGAGACTTGGCTGTTATTTTAACACGAAGTGTTTTTAATGGTAATTTATACGTGAAGAGCGTGGCGAGCCGTGCCACGCCGCCACCGTTTCTGATAAAATGTTTTGTGAAAGGCCGAGCAGCCTACTAGATTAGTCTAGCTACGCGCCTGTGTTGATTGCGGGCGGGGAGGAGAGGAAGAGTATAACTCGCACTGTGACGTCACTCACACCGCGTCATCAGCTTAGGCAGATTCAACTGATATTTTTCTCTCTCCAACTAATGCTCTAGATGTAATCTCTCTGTCTCACTTACTCCCACGAAATATACTCCACTCATCCACGGCCACCCAAGGCCACGCACAAAATGCATGCGAAGACACGTTCCGCAACGCAGCAATAAACAAGCAAATTACTCAGTTTGACAACTGCTCTCATCGAAGTTAGACATTCAAAGAGGTTTATAATTGTAATATTTGTGAAGTGAGTTCTGATTGTGTTGACTGTGTTGTGTCGAATTTTGATTTCGATTGCGCTGGACATTGTAATTATGGTATTCCCATGCGTGTGTATTCAGTGGGATTTCAGTGATATCCATGAGTGGGATCAGCTGTTTATTTTCTCGTTGGCTAAGGATGTGGACAGAAATGCAGCGCCATCGGAAAATCCTAAATCAAAGTTTTTCAACACAAGGTGAGAGATTGGTACAGGTACATCAAAGAAAATTATATCTTCTAGGATTAAAATATTCGCGGTAAGAAAAATTCTTTTGCTTAATTCCATGTAAAAAAATTATAAATTAGTGATTTATTCGGAGGGGGGGGGGGGGATTCATATTTTGGCTTGAAATTTGGCAAGTGCCTAGTCATGCTGGAAAACCACCGCACGCCCCTGGTTGGAGGCAGTTGGGGACAGTTGGGGAGAGTTAGGGACAGTTGGGGAGAGTTAGGGACAGTTGCGGACAGTTGGATCCCAGAAAAAAACACTCCGTGTAAAAAAGGCAGCCAAGTCTCTTTACTTTAAAAAAATCAACACCGAAAAGAAGTGATATCAAAAAAGGAGCCAAGTCAATGACATTTCCAAATATTTAATCGTATTTTTCAAATAAAAGAATAAACACCGAGAAAAACTTTACAAAAGGACTTGGCGCATCGTTTTTTTAAAGACCTCATTCAATACTAAAAGTGGAAAGAAATTTAAAGTAGGTACATTTTCCTCTTTCTATTAGAGCCAGAAACTATGAATCAAGCTACTTTTAGTAATGGCTATTTTATAGTTTTGTCAATGGCGATAGTAGAAAGATTTCATGCTGTAATAGATAAGTAATATAAGGGTGGAAGAATTAAATAACAATTGGAAGTGGGCTCATACATATTCTTATAGCACTGTTAATATGGTGATATTAGAAGGGTATCTTTTCATAATTTGATCTTGACTGAAGGAAATCATGAAACGTTGTCAAATAATTACGAACTGTCTTTGGAACACTATTATATATTTTTGAAGTGTCAAGTGTATAAAGTTAAAATTTTTAATAGAAATTCAATGTGACTATGTACTTTGTGAAATGTTTTGTTATAAAATGTGGATTAATAGAAATGTATTTCATGATGAGAAGGTTTAACGCATGAGACTTAATTATGCTGACCACGAAACAATATTACGAAGATAACTAACTATTGTGTATTTATAGAAAACATAGGCAACAAGTTTTATCGCGTACGTACATATTCTAATAGATAATATTTTACAGTAGGTATGTATAATATGTAATTGAAAGATGTTTCCCTATTATTCTAAAAATTCTAAATGACGGTTGTATATCAATGGCATATGCTTATGAATCAAAAAATGAATTTAAAAAAACGATGCGCCAAGTCCTTTTGTAAAGTATTTCTCGGTGTTTATTCTTTTATTTCAAAAATACGATTAAATATTTGGAAATGTCATTGACTTGGCTCCTTTTTTGATATCACTTCTTTTCGGTGTTGATTTTTTTTAAAGTAAAGAGACTTGGCTGCCTTTTTTACACGGAGTGTTTTTTTCTGGGATATCACTTCTTTTGTTAGTTTATTCATACAGCTTGTAGCACATGTCCGAGCAGGGACTAATTTCTTTAAAAAAATACGCCTCAACCGATTTGCTTACTAAGAAAAGTTGCGTTTGGTATAAGATGAAAATGATTATCCACGAAGAATAGCTTAAGTTTCGTTATAATCGATCCAGCCGTATTCGATATATGACGTCACTTCCGGTTTTGAAATAGCGGCCGAAAATAATGTCGTCTTGAATTCATAATTATAAGTCCTACATAATTGCACAATTTGGTTGCAATCGGTACAGACGATTTCGATATATGACGTCACTTCCGGTTTAACCAATGGCGGCCGAAAATAATGTCGTCTTTTTATCCATAATTATAAGTCCTACATATTTCCAAAATTTGGTTGCAATCGGTACAGCCTTTTTCGATATATGACGTCTCTTCCGGTTTTAACAATGGCGGCCGAAAATAATGTCGTCTTTAATTCATAATTATTAGTCCTCCATTTTTCCAAAATTTGGTTGTAATCGGTACAGACGATTTCGACATATGACGTCACTTCCGGTTTTAACAATGGCGGCCGAAAATAATGTCGTCTTTAATTCATAATTATAAGTCCTACACATTTCCAAAATTTGGTTGCTATCGGTACAGCCGTTTTTGATATATGACGTTACTTCCGGTTTTAACAATGGCGGCCAAAAATAATGTCGTCTTTAATCCATAATTATAATTCCTACATATTTCCAAAATTTGGTTGCAATCGGTACAGCCGTTTTCGATATATGATGTCACTTCCGGTTTTAACAATGGCGGCCGAAAATAATGTCGTATTTCATTCATAATTATTAGTCCTCCATATTTCCAAAATTTGGTTGCAATCGGTACAGCTGTTTTCAATATATGACGTCACTTCCGGTTTTAAAAATGGCGGCCGAGAACACTGCAACCTTGAATTTATAATTATTTACAAAGTAGGTTTACTAAATATCTATTTAAAAGTATAAAGTGGTGAATGTAGTGTCAATTATCATATTTATGACGTCATTTAGCATATTTATGACGTCATTTCCGGTATAGGTAATAGGAAAACAATCTAGTTGATACTTTATGAACGACCATCTGAATTCATAATCCCTATATTTTCGTAAAATCGGTCTTGCCGTTTGTAATATATGACGGCACTACCGGTTTCATTTAGTGGTTCCTGCCGCCATTTCCGGTACCGTTAATTTGTTTATTCATTTTTCACAATTGAGTTTCAAAAAAAATTGCAGAATGAATACGCAGGAGCTAGTTCAGTTACAAACGGTACAGGCGTTTTAGATATATTACGTCACTTCCGGTTTCAGGAATGGCGCCGAGAACACTGCAACCTTGAAATTATAATTTGTATTGTCTATGTTACAATGTAAGTTACTTATGTATGTATTTTAAGTATAATTTGTTGAAATAAGTTAAATATTGCGTATTTATGACGTCACTTCCGGTTCAGAAAATAAGAAAATAATTATTTTTTTATTGATACTTTATATAGATGACCGTCTAAATCGAATGGCGCTAATTTCGTTCTAATCGGTCCAGACGTTTTTGAGATATGACGTCACTTCCGGTTTAAAAATGGCGGCACAAAAAATCACAAGAGGCAAGGTATCATCAGACGCCAAAAGTGCATATGTGGTAAAAATTTCAGGTTGATCGGTTCAGCCGTTTAGGCTGTGGCGGTGATAGCAACTTTTTCGGGAATCATCAGAATCATCATCATCATCATCATCATCATCATCATCATCATCTGAAGAAGAAAGCGGTGTAATTTCACGATTTTCACTGTCCTCTAGGTCGTAAACGGCATGACTGGTTGTTGTCGCGTGATGTATATGTTGTCAGGTGGGCCATAGCTCAAAATTAAGACATTTCACAACAATGAGAGATTTTCCATTGTTGAGATCCAGTAGGCCGAAAATGCCATGTTGTTGCTTACAGTAAAAGTAGTTGGTCTGCTCCTCAGTTTATATAGGCATTTACGGTATTTTGAGTGACTGTGAGTGTACGGTACGACTTGGCTGAGTGGAGCGACCGCTCCACTAGATACAGTTTTAGACAGTTGGAGACAGTTGGAGACAGGTTTAGACAGTTGGAGGCAGTTGGGGACAGTTGGGAAGACATTAGAGACAGTTGGAGACAGTTGGGGAGACATTTGAGACAGTTGGATACAGTTGTGTACAGTTGAGGACAGTTGCGGACAGTTGGAGACAGTTGGGTTTAGTTGGGGACAGTTAAAAACAGTTGGGGACAGTTGGACACAGATGGGGACAGTTGAGTACAGTTGCGGACAGTTGGAGACAGTTGGATATTGTTGCGGACAGTTGGAGACAGTTAGAGACAGCTGGGTACTGTTACCCAATTTTTGCGCCGGGTCCCAGAATATGTGCTGACATGGAGGGGGGGAGCGTGTTGACCCCCCCCCCCCCCCCCCCATCTTTAGGTGTTGAAATCTCGGAAACTAGCAGAGCACAAATTTTAAAATTTGGCAAGGTTGCAGCACAAATTAGGCACAAATTTTTGCGCCGGGTCCCAGAATTTTTGAAGACATGGGGTGGGGGGGGGGTAGGAGCCACACCCCTTTAGGGGTTGATATCTCGACAACTAGCAGAGCACAAATTCTAAAAATTTGCAGGGTTGTAGCACAAATTGAGCACAAATTTTTGCGCCGGGTCCCAGAATTTGTGCTGGGGTGGGGGGGGGGGGGGGAAGGGAGCGTGAAGTTGACCCTCCCCCCCCCCCCCCCCCACTTTCAAGGGTTGATATCTCGGAAACTAGCAGAGCACAAATTCTAAAAATTTGCAGGGTTGTAGCACAAATTGGGCACAAATTTTTGCGCCGGGTCCCAGAATTTGTGCTGGTGTGGGGGGGGGGGGAGCGTGAAGTTGACCCCCCCCCCCCACTTTCAAGGGTTGATATCTCGGAAACTAGCAGAGCACAAATTCTAAAAATTTACAGGGTTGTAGCACAAATTGGGCACAAATTTTTGCGCATGGTCCCAGAATTTGTGCTGGGGTGGGGGGGGGGGGGGGGTCAACTTCACGCACCTTTTGGTTCTACGTGAGTAGATCTTGGCAATGATGGTCGCCGGGACGCCGGGTTTGCGATCATCCTTTTTCAGGCGGTGACAATATTCAATACTCGCTGGGGCAACCTTGTGACCCAGGAAAGCAGTGATATTGGAAACAATCGCATAACAGTCCTCCCCTCGTGTCTCGGGGACGCCTGAGAATTCCAGATTATAATTTTTGTTATACCATTGACGTACACTGGGGGTGGGGACATGCGACTGGCCTGTCATCTGTCGTCGATGTCTAGCGACAAACGAAACCGCCCCGTTCTTACGTACAGACTAAGGTCAAATTCTTCACTCGTCCGGCTGAGATCGTCTTACATAGGCCAAGATTGCAGAGTGAGGATCATCGGCATTTAATAACTTTTTACAGATATTAAAATTCTGCAGATGCGCCTCCCATGTTGCTCTCATAATTCCAAGGCCCCTGAATTTACGCGGTGAGTAAATAAAGGAATTTGGAGTATCACCTGGAAGACCAATCATTTCTTTAACTCCACTTCTGACAATCTTATCAATATCCTCCAAGAAGGATTTTGGTAATTGATTGGTCGGAGCACACTGTAGAGGATAGATCAGTGTGGGCCATATAAATTGGTTCAGAATATTCAATTTCTGATCAGGTTTCAAGAGAGAAGACGATACTAGTAGATGGATGTCTTTTTCCAGGTTTTTAATTATCTTCCCCTTATCTACTACTATCTCATCATGGAAGTCAATTCCCAGGTACTTAATTCGTTCATCAGGAGCAGTTGCTGGGATAACAGTGCCTGTATTTGAAACAACAGGAAGGTGTGAAAGTTTACCATTCATTATTACAATTGCCTTACTTTTCAAGGAATTAATATCTAGACCAATAAAAGAAAACCCTCTTTCCGCCATGGACACTAATTCAGTCACCGCAGACATATTCTTCCCAATTACAGCTAAGTCATCAGCAAAGGCAACGGCCGAGATGTTGTCCATTTCCTTGACCAACGAGTAAGTTGATACTGTTTGCTCAGTCAGCTCCTTTATTATATGGTCAATTGCAAGGTTAAATAACGTGGGAGACAAGGGAGCTCCTTGTGGAACACCTTTCTTCACAGAAATAAAATTCGATTTTGTTCTGTTTGCTTCGATCTTGATTACGTTATCCGTCACAAGTGAAATAATAATTTCCCGTAGCTTGTTTGGAATCAGTAGACTTTGCAGGCACCGTTTAATGTGATCATGGCCAACATGTCGAAAGCTTTGCTAACGTCAAGGAAAGTAACACAACAATCATTATTGTGTAATTTGGCATCTTTCAGACACCCATTAATAATTGAGGAATTGATGTACGTTCCTGGTAAAGAAACAAAGCCTCTCTGATGTGCAGAAAATTGAACTAATGCTGGAAGTCTCTTGTCGATTTCCTTTTCAATAACACGACGAATCACAGAGAAAATTGTAATGGGCCTCCAATTTGATTAGTTCTTCTTTATGAATCAATATCGTTCTCCCTTCCCTTAACTTCATTGGTACATAGTTCAATTCAAACATAGCGGATGCAAGTAAACTGATTATTTTCCCACAATTCAGCTCTCGAAGTACACGAAGAAGAATGCCATCAGGGCCTGGTGAAGTATGGATGTTGATCTTCATCATTGCTTCGTTTATCTCTTTAACAGTTAATGTCAAATTATAGTTTCTATCCTCGACTTCTGACATCAAGTAGTAATCAAGTTCATCAAGTAACAATAACAACATCAAGTAAGTAATGCTGGTTATTTTGCCACATAGCGCAAATTTTCTTCTGGTTCCCCGCCTGAGAAAAATGGGACCAAAAATGGTACTTTTTAGGGGTTTGATTTTTTTTTTGGTAAATATTTCTTAATAAAAACTAACAATGAAGTGTGTAAATCTGTTCCTACACATAAGGTGAAAACTAAACTAAAATTGGGAGTTTGAACCATCACTCCCTTCGATTCATAATCATGCCTCATATATTGAAAAAATGTAAAAATTTTAGTCAAAGTTTGAGGGCACATTACATTATGAAGGGTTCCATATACAGCAAACTTGTAACAAACATAATTATAGACTGATTATTTATGAACAAAATGCCACAAAGATCGTTCTGTTAACTTGGTTAGTATAGAAATGGCAGCATTTCTCCTGGAAGCTTAAAAACCCCGATTTTCCCGTCCGCGCCATCTTTAATTACACGTAATTTGAGTACGCCGACTTGAAACGAACTGAAACTAGAGATTTGATATCAGCTTATATGTAGGAACAACTGTGCAAAATATAAAAAAATAAAAAATCTAGGCGCAATGACTTTGGGTTAAAACCAGAATGGAATATAGCCTTAAGTGAAGTGAATTACACATCTGCAATAAAGTGAAGTAAATTTCACTTCTGCATAGGTAGATGAGTATTAACGATTGTTTAAATTATTGATTAGTACTAAGTATAATTTTTTGAAAAAATTTCTTTCCGTAACGCGCAGTACCTAGTACCCCAAAAAACACTCCGTGTACACTCAATTTGAGAGCTGCCCTCTGATTGGTTCAAAAATGAAAATATTTCCCGATTGGTCGAAAATCAAAATGTTCCGATTAAGTTCAAATTTTACATGCACTATATAGCCTATAGACTATATATTTTCTCTTATTTTACAAATTTCAACAAAATCGGTAGATAATGAATCTCAGAATAGATTATATCTACATTTAATTTCCAGTGCAACTTAGATCTGATTTTCTTTATGGACCAATGTATTAACCCTTTAACCGGTATGCACGTATCTCGTACGTGCTAGCATTCTACATATACAGAGAAAAAAATATTTTTTTGCAAAAAAATTTTTTGAATTTTTTTTTTTGAAATTTTAAAAATTTGTTTAATATTTGATAGCTTTATTTTCTTATAATACAAAAATATGCTTCCTAACACATCGCAAAAAGGATATAGAATTTTTACCTCTACCTACCTACAAATAACATGAAAATAAAAAAAATACAAAAATAAAGAATACAAATAAAATTACCTGATCTTCATTAAAACTGAGAAAACCTAGATAGCTATTCTCAGTTTCAAATTCTATTTTGTTCAAGTGGATTCACTGTGGATGTCTATTATAATCTAGTGGAGCGTTCGCTCCACCCAGCCAAGTCGTACTGTACACTCACACTCACTCTACATACCGTAAATGCCTATATAAACTGAGGAGCAGACCAAACACTTTTACTGTAAGCATCAAAGTGGCATTTTCGGCCTACTGGATCTCAAAATTTGGAAATCTCACATTGTTGCGAAGTATCTCAATTTCGAGCTATGGCCCACCTGACAACATATACCAAATTTGGGAACAATAGGTTGTTCCATTTGCGTGCTAGAGGGCCGTGAAAACAGTGAAATTACACCCCTTTTAAAAGCTATCTGATGATTCAGATGTCAGGAAACACTGTTGACAGGGCCACAGCCTAAACGGGTTAACCGATCGATCTGAAATTTTTACTATATGTGCACTTTAACGTCTGAGGTGCCTTTTGCTATAACTGGTTTAATGCCGCCATTTTGAACCGGAAGTGACGTCATATCTCAAAAACAGCTGAACCGATCGGAACGAAATTTTGCGGCAATCGATTTAGACGGTCATCTATATGAAGTATGTTACTTAAAAATATAATTTTCTTATATTCTAAACCGGAAGTGGCGTCATAAATTTGCAATATTTAGCTTATTTCATCAAATTATACTTTAAATACACATATCATTATCTTACATTGTAACATAGACAATACAAAATTATAATTTCAATACACAGTGTTCTCGGCCGCCATTCCTGAAACCGGAAGTGACGTCATACATCGAAAACGCCTGTACCGATTGCCACTGAACTAGCTCCTGTCTCTTCATTCTGCAATCTATTTGAAAAATCAATTGGGATAAATGAATATACAAATTAACGGTACCGGAAATGGCGGCAGGAACCACTAAATGAAACCGGAAGTGACGTCATATGGTGCCACTGCCATCTAGATGTTTTATGCCATTTAGTACTCCAGTGTTTTCAGTGCTCAGTTATTTACCATTTAAGCATATCATTGCAATCTGTGACCCTACACAAGTGTACTAATATTTAGTGATAGATGCGTATGTCATTTAAAGTGTATTAATATCCTGTGCAAAGCATTCATTACTTTATTATGGCCACATACAACCCACAGTGGAACCCACAGTGGAACACGCATGAACGAGGCCTGGAGGCGCATGGCAGGGATGTTCAAGAACACCAGTGTAGCATCAATGCCGCACTATTTCGTAAGTTGAATGAACTGAGATTACTTCTAAAACAAAGCCTGAGCTGTAATAGTACCCAAAAGCCAACTTACAATCAGAATTACAATGAAAAATGGGGAAAAAGAGATCGCGCTCCCAGTTCCGAAATTGCCCACAAGATAGCACCACTACGCGCTGAGGATGGCATTGACCTACATTCCAAACCATACCCTACACAGATGGCAGCACCGACCAGAACTGCTAAGGAACCTACTGCTCCCAGTTCCGAAAATGCCCACAAGATAGCACCACGTCGCGCTGAGGATGGCATTAACCTACACTCCATGTACCTACCACACCCTACACAGACGCCAATGATGGCAGCACCGACCAGAACTGATAAGGAACCTACTTCTACCACTACCACTGTCAAAAATAAATCATTCACCACCCAAGAGAAACCGAACATATTAATCATTGCTGACAGCCACGGAAGAAAGTGCCAGGCTATATTGCAGGATCAGCTAGAAAGCAGAGTCACAGTTGTGATGAAGCCTGGCGCTAAAATGCAGGGAATCTTACTAGGAAATGGAGTCGAGAAATACATCAACAACATCAAAGAGGACTACACAGTGATCTTTGGTGGAACTAACGATGTGGAGACTGTAGCACCTTGGGATGCACTGCTACCAACACCACACTCAGGTGAAGACATCATACAAAGTGAAACAATACTTGAAAATATTATAAACCCCTTGCTCCACAACATAAGGTCATGCCCAAACAAAAAATTCATTATCATGACAGTTCCATTGCGCCATGATAAACCGAAGACCAACCCAACAATACAGCTAATAAACTCCAAATTCCACGAACATATAGCGCCTCTAGAAAATACAATAATCCTGAACCTAGAAAACATTCTCAAACGAGAACACTACACACGGCACGGGCTCCATCTCAACACTAGAGGGAAGCGAGTACTAATGTCACATCTTGCCCGCGTAATCGAGGATGATCAACGCCCTAAGCTCCAGCCAGACAACCAAACAGATAGACCACAAGAGGAAGAAATGGCAATGAAAGGTCCACCTGCAAACGTAACGAGACAGGAAGAGCTGGAAGTTCAAGAGGTCGTAGAAATGACAAGATCCGAACCAGAAGTAACAGAACAAGTTAAAGCGTCAGAAGTTCGTGAAGCTATAAAAAAAGTAAAAGACACTGAAACAAAAGCAGGTGAAACTTTGAAGACGAAGATGCCAAGCCCGGGGACCAAGCCACAAACATCGGCAAGAAAATCGTCGGGAAACGTCATCCCAGAGAAGAAAGCTGGGCAGCCATCATCGGCCACAGCTAAGAGAACATCGACAGCATCGACAACACCTGCAACGAGGACCAACCCCGGGAAAGCACAGGGTGCTATAAAAAAAATCCCTGAACTTCGCCCCCAACGGAAGAAAACACCGAAAGTCTTGACGTCATACTGACACGACTATGAGGACGAGGAAACACAAACTACACAAATTACACAACCTACAAACAACAACCTACGCAAAAAAACAAAAACAAATGAACACGGAGACAATACACAAAAACACCTGCACATTATACACCAAAACGTTCAAAGTCTCAAAAGCGCACAAAATAGCATAGAAGTTTTCCTTGACAATCAAACACTTGTAGGCGAAACTACCGACATTCTTTGTATTTCAGAACATTGGCTAAAAAACAATGAGATAGAATCCCTCAACATATGCAATTTCACACTACAAAATTCGTTCTGTAGATCGAAATACATTCATGGAGGAGTAGCTATATATATAAACAATTTACTAATGAATACTGTTAAACCGAGGGTAGATATTAACTTATCAAGCCAAGAAAAACATATAGAAATAACAGGGATAGAAATTGTAAACACCCGTCGCAACCTCCTAATTATTACACTTTATCGCTCGCCACTGGGGAGTTATGACATCTTCCTAAATACTCTTGATATATTATTACAAAACATAACATCAAATGAAAACAAAGATATAATAATCCTAGGCGACTTCAACGTAGACTTCAGCAAAGATTCAACATCCCAAAATAATATTACTAACCTTCTGCTGTCATATAATATGAAGGCAACAATAACAGAACCTACAAGATTTAGTCAAATTCACAATACCTCTTCTACAATCGATAACATAATAACAAACACACCATCTCATAACTTTTCAACTGAGGTTATTGAAAACTGCCTCTCAGATCACACTGCACAGAAAATATCAATACAGCTCCACTCAAATAAGCCAATACCTAAAATTCTAAAACGGAGAAAATTCAATGAAGAAAACGTCAAATCTTTCAATGAAACGCTTCAGGAAACTGATTGGTCCAAAGTCTATGATTCATCTACGCCTGATGAAAAATACGGTGCATTTGAAAAAATATTCCTACAAAAATTCGACTTTCATTTCCCGTTAAAAATTGTAAAAATCAAACAAAGACAAATAATATCTAAATGGATAACAAATAGAATAAAAGTATCAAGGCTTAACTTAAAATTTCTATTTCAGCTGAACAAACATTTCCAGAGTGAA
This sequence comes from Leuctra nigra, assembly GCA_934045905.1. Classification (NCBI taxonomy): domain Eukaryota; kingdom Metazoa; phylum Arthropoda; class Insecta; order Plecoptera; family Leuctridae; genus Leuctra; species Leuctra nigra. Next base: position 61,693,204 of record OW203761.1, on the reverse strand, counting down.
TTCACAAAATCATATTATAAATCATACAAAAAAACATACAAGAAGGTCCTAAAAGCAGCAAAAAATCTAGACATACTCAACAAAATCAAAAGATGCGACTTAAAATCACGATCAAAATTTATCTGGAATACGATTAATACTCAAACAAATAAAAATAATACTAAGATGCGTCCAACAGAAAACATTAAAATTTTGGATGATAGAGACGTAATAATAACGGACCACACACAAATATCGAATGCTTTCAATAAAGAATATGCTACTGCTGCCAAAAAACTAACGGACAATCCTCTTGCAAACAATAACGCATTTTTGAAACATATGCTGGTATTAGAAAACACCTCGAGCAAATCAATCTTTATCCATGCAACTTGTCCAAAAGAAATTGTAAATATAACATACAACTTAAAAAATAAACACTCGAGCGGTATAGATGGCATACCGATATCTCTCATTAAGAAATGCATTGTGCACATTAGTCAACCATTAAATGACATATTCAACTCTAGCATTGAACACGGAATTTTTCCAGACAAATTAAAAATCTCCAAAATAATACCAATATTCAAAAAGGGGGAAAAGAACAAATTAGGGAACTATCGTCCAATATCCCTGTTACCAGCAGTATCTAAAATTCTTGAAAAAATATTACACAATAGACTCACATTATTCCTAGAACTAGAAAACCATTTAACGAACAAACAGAACGGATTTAGAAGGGGCAAGTCCACAAATAATACAATAGGTAACTTCTTAGATAATGTAATCAAAGGGATAGATGAAAAGGATCATGTCATGGGTATATTTTGTGACCTGACAAAGGCTTTCGATTGCATACACCATGACACACTGCTAAGAAAGTTAGACAGGTACGGCATTAGAGGGATAGCTCACAAACTGCTTGAATCTTATCTTACAAATAGAATCCAATATGTTGAAATAACCGCAAATGATGTACACAATAAAGAATCAAAATATCTTTCAGAGCCACTTCTAACTACCACAGGAGTACCACAAGGATCGATTCTGGGTCCACTCCTTTTTATAATATCTAGTGGAGCGGTCGCTCCACCCAGCCAAGTCGTACTATACACTCACAGTCACTCAACATACCGTAAATGCCTAATAAACTGAGGAGCAGACCAAACACTTTTACTGTAAGCAACAACATGGCATTTTCGGCCTACTGGATCTTAAAATTGGAAAATCTCACATTGTTGCGATATATCTTAATTTCGAGCTATGGCCCACCCCACTACATATACCAAATTAGGGAACAATAAGTTATGCCGTTTGCGAGCTAGAGGGCCGAGAAAACAGTGAAATTACACCACTTTCTGATTCTGAAGATATCAGGAAACGTTGCTATCACCGCCACAGCCTAAACGGCTGAACTAATCGATCTGAAATTTTTACCCCATGTGCACTTTTGGCGTCTGATGATACCTTGCCCTTACGAATTTTTTGTGCCGCCATTTTGAAACCGGATGTGACGTCATATCTAGAAAACGGCTGGACCGATCGGAACGAAGTTTGCGCCATTCGATTTAGATGGTCATCTATATGAAGTATCAATAAAAAAAATATTATTTTCTTATTTTCTAAACCGGAAGTGACGTCATAAATACGCAATATTTAACTTATTTCAAAAAAATTATACTTAAAATACGTACATAATTAACTTACATTGTAACATAGACAATACAATTTATATATTCAAGGTAGCAGTGTTCTCGGCCGCCATTCCTGAAACCGGAAGTGACGTCATATATCTAAAACGCCTGTACCGATTGCAACTGAACTAGCTCCTGCGTATTCATTCTGCTATTTATTTGAAAAATCAGTAGTGAAAAATGAATAAATAAATTAATGGTACCGGAAATGGCGGCAGGAACCACTAAATGAAACCGGAAGTGACGTCATATATTACAAACGGCATGACCGATTTTACGGAAATATAGGGATTAGGAATTCAGATGGTCGTTCATGAAGGTATCAACTAGATAAAACTAGATTGTTTTCTAATTACCTATACCGGAATTCGGCCGCTATTTCAAAACCGGAAGTGACGTCATGTATCGAAAACGGCTGGATCGATTATAACGAAACTTAAGCTATTCTTCTTGGATAATCATTTTCATCTTACCAAACGCAACTTTTCATAGTAACCAAATCGGTTGAGGCGTATTTTTTTAAAGAAATTAGTCCCTGCTCGGACATGTGCTACAAGCTGTATGAATAAACTAACAAAAGAAGTGATATCCCAGAAAAAACACTCCGTGTAAAAATACCAGCCAAGTCTCTTTAACTATAAAAAAAAAATAGAAGAAATCTAAAAATTCAGCACTGAAAAGGAGTGATATCAAAAAAGGAGCCAAGTCAACGAATTTTCCAAATTTTAATCGTACCATTGAAATAAAAATATCAACCCCCGAGAAATACTTAAAAAAAGGACTTGGCGCATCGTTTTTTTAAAGACATTTTTCTATTCTTAAGCTTATGCCACTCACATACTACGTAGTTCAGAAATGCCTAGAAAAATTGGGACAAAACTTTCAAATTAAATATTGAACATTCTGTAAAATATTTTAAATTTAAATATAAGTACGCAAAGAAACATAGCATTGTCTTACAAGCAATAAATACAGAACAGTTGTGTTTGTGATTGGTAGGTACCTATAGTTTTGTGGGTACATCAACATACCTACTACAGCATTATACTTTGAACCTTCTCGCCGTGTAATTAATTGCTATTAATTAACATTTTATACCAAAAAAATTCATAAATTACATAACGTATTACTTTAGATAAAAATCTAGTCAGTAATTATTTGAGCAGCATGGCTCAGTGCACTAGTCACTTATACAAATCTCATTGACGGCCTTCTTGTAATGAGCGCTTTCGCTATTTCCCTCAGTCACGATATTGAGAAGTATGATTGATTAATATGACCCTAGAAATAGTGGCAATAACGAATAGACTAGGCCGCTTCCGTTTATTCGTTATTCGTTTATCCGTTTATTTCCTCTGAATATTGACAAAATACCAAAACTGCCAGTAGGTAAGAGTACTAGTTATATTAAAACGTAGTATGATTCGTCGATAATGAATGTGATATACTCAGGAAAATATACTTGTAGAGTTCTTCCTATACTTTTAGGATAGAAAAGTGTCTTTAAAAAAACGATGCGCCAAGTCCTTTTTTTAAGTATTTCTCGGGGGTTGATATTTTTATTTCAATGGTACGATTAAAATTTGGAAAATTCGTTGACTTGGCTCCTTTTTTGATATCACTCCTTTTCAGTGCTGAATTTTTAGATTTCTTCTATTTTTTTTTATAGTTAAAGAGACTTGGCTGGTATTTTTACACGGAGTGTTTTTTCTGGTTTATTAATGACTTGCCAAATACACTAGAAAATGCAGAACTCTTTGCGGATGATACAAGCATCATAGTAAAAGGAAATAGCAAAGAGGATCTTAAGATAAAAGCAGAAACAGTTATGGAGGATGCCACAAACTGGTTCCAAGACAACAAGCTAGTCTTAAACTCAAACAAAACTAATTTCATTCTCTTTAACAATAAAAATATTGACCCCCAAAGCTTTGATTCAATTAATATTGACCCCCAAAGCTTTGATTCAATTCGAAACAATCTTGATAATTCATTAATAAAGAAAGTAGACAATACAAAATTTCTCGGCATCACCATTGATGGAAAGCTTAACTGGAATCGCCACTGTGAAATTCTAAAAAAGAAACTGAGCTCTGCATGCTTTGCCCTAAAATTGTAAGGCAAACAACTAATATAAAAACAGCAAAAATTGCCTACTATGCAAATTTTGAATCCCACGTCCGATACGCAATCGAACAATGGGGAAACTCAAGCCAAATACGACAAATATTTACACTCCAAAAGCGAGCAGTAAGAACAATTTTAGGCCTTAAAAGCAAAAAAGATTCCTTCATCAAGCCACACTGCAAACCCCAATTTATAAAACACAAAATCCTAACAGTACACAGCATATACATATACGAATGCACACTCATTACGAAAAAGAACATTCAACAACACGCACTCAACGAAGACATACACTCACACGACACACGAACAAAAACACACGTTCACACTTCAAATCATAGAACAAAACAAACACAAAAAAACTCGAGTTATATAAAATGCAAACTTTACAACAAACTACCTGAGAACATAAAAAATGTAACTGACATTAATAGATTTAAGTATTTACTCAAAACATTTCTAGTTAATAAAGCATATTACTCTTTAGATGAATACATGAATGATTGAATAGAATAGAATATAATAGATTTTTTCCTTATTATTATTATTTGTATTAGAATGAATGAAACCATGTACTGAGAATGAATGAATTACTTTTAATTTATTCATAGCGACTATACTTTATTATGGTAAAATTAGATTATAAAAAATTCCATACACCCAAGACGAAGCATAATTATTTATGCTTAAGGGTCACTGACAATGCTTGTATACATTACTTGTAATGTTGAAATGGAATAAACTTACTTACTTACTTACTTGAAAACGGCATGAGCGATTTGACGGAAATTAGCGCTATTGAATTCAGAAGGTCATTCATGAAGTATCAACTAGATAAAACTAGATTGTTTTCTTATTACCTATACCGGAAATGACGTCATAAAAATGCTAAATGACGTCATTAATATTCTAAATGACACTAAATTCACCACTTTATACTTTTAAATAGATATTTAGTAAACATACATAGTAAATAATTATAAATTCAAGGTTGCAGTGCTCTCGGCCGCCATTTTCTAAAACCGGAAGTGACGTCATATATCGAAAACGACTGTACCGATTGCAATTAAATTTTGGAATTGTGTAGGACTTATACTTATGAATTCAATACGACATTAATTTCGGCCGCCATTGTTAAAACCGGAAGTGACATCATATATCGAAAACGGATGTACCGATTGCAACCAAGTTATGCAATTATGTAGGACTTATTATTATGAATTTAAGACGACATTATTTTCGGTCATAAGCATATGCCATTTATATACAACCGTCAATAAGATTTTTTAGAATAATAGGGAAACATCTTTCAATTACATATTATACATACCTACTGTAAAATATTTTCTATTTAAATATATATGCGATGAAACTTGTTGCCTATGTTTCCTATCAATACACAATAGTTATCTTCGTAATATTGTTTCGTGGTCAACATAATTAAGTCTCATGCGTTAAACCTTCTCATCATGAAATACATTTCTATTAATCCACATTTTATAACAAAACATTTTACAAAGTACATAGTCACATTGAATTTCTATAAAAAAAATTAACTTTATACACTTGACACTTCAAAAATATATAATAGTGTTCCATAGATAGTGAGTAATTATTATTTGACAACGTTTCATGATTTCCATCAGTCAAGATCAAATTATGAAAAGATTCTGCAAGAATATGTATGAGCCTACTTCCAATTGTTATTTAATTCTTCCATCCTTATATTACTTATCTATACAGCATGAAATCTTTCTTCTATCGCCATAGACAAAACTATAAAATAGCCATTACTAAAAGTAGCTTGATTCATAGATTCTGACTCTTATAGAAAGAGGAAAATGTACCTATTTGTAAATTTCTTTCCACTTTTAGGATAGAATGATGTCTTTAAAAAAACGATGCGCCAAGTCCTTTTGTAAAGTATTTCTCGGTGTGTATTCTTTTATTTGAAAAATACGATTAAATATTTGGAAATGTCATTGACTTGGCTCCTTTTTTGAAATCACTCCTTTTTGGTGTTTTTTTTTAAGTAAAGAGACTTGGCTGCCTTTTTTACACGGAGTGTTTTTTTCTGGGATTTATATTTTCTGTGCGTTACGATATTCCAGTTGGAGATGTTGCGCGTTTCGGTACTCGCTCATCAACGCGTTACACAGAGCGTTTTCCTAGTTATAAGCTATAGCGTTAGTTACGATTGGCCTTGTGCTGACGTCACAGATGGAACTGCGCGCGCATATCTCTGGCAGTTCGGACAAACTTTCAGCTGTCATGTTCAGTTTGTATGGCTTCGTACATGGTTTCACTCATTTGAAACGAGTTGTTGAAACACTAAAATATTTGAAACTCAAATAAATATATGTGAAAAATTCAATCAACGGCAGTAGGTACATCTCGTTGAATTAGGTGAGGATGATGTGCCAGGAACACTTTATTTGTTCCTACGAAAACAATGGATGTGTACAATATCATGCTATTTTTGATTAAATTATTCCCGAACGTTTTATATTAATAATAATAAAAAAGTTAAATGAAACGTCAGTGAATAGTTTAATCAAGATTAACATAATCCTAACTTAAGATTGTGATATAATAATTTACATCTATAGGTATAATGGATGGGTTATTAATAATTAATAGGGACAATGTGAACTAGCTTTTACCTAAAAGTGAACCCGCAAAAGACAAGTGGCTTGAGCCTGCTTCTTGATGAGGACATGATATCCCACACTTACTCAAATACTTATAGTATAGGTAATTGTAATAATGTGTTATAATATTATAAGTTTATAACACAAAACCCGGCCATCAGCATACTCAAAATTCAACTATTTGCAGGGTAACAGATTTTAGTAAATTTTTTATTCCACATGCAGCCACCCACTTTTAACACTTGTCAGGTTGTCTACGGTGTTTAGGATAGTCAATAAAGAAACTCCTAGCACATTATTCTTTATAATTACATCTCGTATCACTCCTTACAAATTCCGTAACAGCAATGCTTTGTAGTAGGGATGGAGCGAACCTGGATTTTGATATCGACATCATTTATATATCGATATATATCGATATATCGATATCGCGATATATCGATATATTGAAATATTGAAATATCGAAATATCGATATATTGAAGTATCGATATATTGAAATATCGATATATTGAAATATTGAAATATCGAAATATCGATATATTGAAATATCGAAATATCGAAATATCGAAATATTGAAATATCGAAATATTGAAATATCGAAATATTGATATATGACAATATTATATTTCGATGTAGGTATGGAAATATTGATATATCGCATAAATGCCTTAAATTGCTCCTAAAACTGATAGGAAATTCAAAAGAAAATTTAAATAGAAATAACAGAGCCGTTGCAAAATATAGGGTCACCGGCCAGATAAGAAAGAAATTTGAATAATCTGAGAAATTGTCCTTAAATGTGATAAACGCTGCACTGCAAATATGAATTATTTTGCCATAGTAGGTATAAACTTCAATTAAGAATATAGTTGTATCATACGGTAAAGCTTCGATATATCGATATTTCAATATTTCGATATTTCAATATTTCGATATTTCAATATTTCAATATATCGATATTTCAATATTTCGATATTTCAATATTTCGATATTTCAATATTTCGATATTTCAATATTTCAATATTTCAATATATCGATATTTCAATATTTCGATATATCGATATTCAATATATTCGGGTATCGATATTTCGATATTTTTTTGATATCGATATATATCGATATTTTCGATATTTTCTCCATCCCTACTTTGTAGTGCGCATTTCACTTTGACAGCCAGTCGTTGTCCGAACTGCCTCTAGTTAGACCCAATTCCCGCTAGATCGCGACACCAGTCAAATCTAAAAATAGAATCGTAACTAAGAATCGTACACCAGCCAACGGCTGGTGTAATGGATACCTCGGTTCTCGTCAGATCACCGAGATTATATAAGCAACATTGAGCGGGGTCAGCTGTTGGATGGGTGACCATTCAACTCTGTCCTGCCAGTTGCTGCCGTTGGGCCAGAGAGACTGGGGTAGTTGGGGGTTAGTGCGACGACACCCCTCCACCTGATATCAGTCTCTCGACGGGCGTTACACCGTCCTTGGGATGGGACGTTAAACAACAGCAGAGCGCAGGGAGCTAACGACTCACTCGCTTGACATCCCTAGTTACGAATCCACCACCAACTTCACCTCCACTCATACTCATAAAACTCATACAACTCATATAATGGCGCATCGTCAAAGGAGCAGAGTTGTTGAGGCGGCAGTAGGACTACCAGTCCTGTAACGCCATTAAAAAAAAAAAAAAAAAAAAAAAAAAACTAACGCTATATTATCGGACCCACTTCGAGTCTTTTCAGCATTGATTACAATCTGGGTTACCTATTTCATTTCATTTCTTTATTGTTATTCACTAGGAAAACGCTCTGAGTAACGCGTTGATGAGCGAGCACGGATACGCGCAACACCTCGAACCGAAATTCTGTCTATCAAAAATGTCATTAAAAGCCAATAATTCTAAAATTTCGACACAGATTTGTATAAAAATCTCAACAAATTTCTAAAATATTGGTCCAAATAACCATGCAAAACTTTAAGTTGATCGATTGAACCAATATAGTCGAAGATTATCAGGATCAAGTAGGCCATTTTGCTTCATCGGTCGTATAACAGGCTAATTTTTTAATATGTTGTTACAAACAGTCCAAGCAAACCACCATTCAAAATAAGTCAAAATAAAACCATCGGAACATGCCCAAAACACTCTAGTCACCCAAAAGGGGGGTCAAAATTTGAAAATTTAAAATCGACCATAACTTTTTCAATTTCAGTCCGATTTTCACAATCCAAAAATAAAAATGTTCAGATCAACTATCTTAACATAGAAAAAAATAATTTGTGTCCATTTTTTATAATTACGCAGTCTTTTCGCTAAAACATGTGCCAAAATGGACACAAAAATCCAACATGAGGCACTTTCGATTGCTGCTGCGTCCGAGATATAACTATAATTTCCAAAAAATTTGCATGATAAATTAGTCCGATCTATTGCCAACAAATTCCTCACTGGACATTTTCCTGACTTGAAATCCACAGCTCAGTTTTTGCAATTTCCCGAACTCTGTCGTTTCGCTAAGCCGATATTTACTCTCATTCCAACCGGTTAATTGTGCGGTTGCTAAGCAATATAATTGTTCATTTTGTGATTAAAAGTTATACTTCAGCAAATATCTCAATAAGACCCCCCCTTTAACTTTTTTAAACATGATTTATTTGATTCGTGCCTGCGGTTTCAAGATGGCGGCCCACTAAAGATGGCATCCATTGGAATTATAGGTAAGGCAATATCTTGGCTCCCGTTGACCCGATTTTAAATTTTTTGAGCTCAAATTGGGGCTGAATAATTTCCGCATCTTTTCCATAACATGAATATCATAATATATCGCACGGTAATTGAATTAGAATACCCCCCACACTTGAGCAGTCTACCCCCCCCCCCCCCCCCCCCCAAATAATCATACAAAATTAAGTTGTGTTTTAAACACAACTTGAAATGGCTGCGATGTGGGTGGGGGGGATTATTTTCTTTCAAAACATAATGCGACGATTCATATTCATTCTCCTAGTTATAGATGGCGTGGCCTTGTGGAAAAAAATGGGATGACAAGAAGCAGAGGAGGTCGAGAGGGAAGTCTCGGGCATATGGAATTGAAAGTACACGCACTAGAAAGGCCACGCACACGTAAGTCCATCGATTAGAACAATGAGAATACCAAATGAGAGCTAATGCAATTACAAGTATACAGGCGCGTAGGAACTACATACATCATGGGGGGGGGGGGGGGGGGGGGATTGCGCCAACCGGAGAGAAGTCTGGGAGCGGGCCCCCCAGTTGTAGCCCCGCAGGATATTTTTTAGTATTTAAACAATTTAATAGTGATTTTGGGTCTCAAAAATGCACAAACTACTTAAACAACCCTTTAAGTGAATCTGCTCAAATCACAACAAACAACCCCCTAGTGTTGTCCAGCAGGGCGTTTTGTTTAATCTAAACAATTTAAGAGATTCTGGGACGCTAAATTTAATTTGCATGGTAAATGGGAGGTAACACTGCTCGATTGGGGGGGGGGGGGGGGGAGAGATCCCCCCTCCTTCTACACGCCAGTAAGTATCATATTTTGAAAGGTTTCGTAGGTTTTGTCTAAATAGAAATTTAATTCTTAATTATGAAATTAAATTCATTATAATATCTTAATTTTGTATGATTATTTGGGGGGAGGGGGGGGGGGGAGTAGACTGCTCAAGTGTGGGGGGGTATTCCCCCAGCCCCCTTCCCCATCTTACGCGCCTTTATGTAAATTATATTGGAAAACGGTTTATCGAGAATAAAAAATAAGCGTTGATGAAAGCCTTTCATCCAATACGCATTATTAACAATAATTATAATTCAATTACCGTGCGATATATGATATTCATGTTATGGAAAAGATGCGGAAATTATTCAGCCCCAATTTGAGCTCAAAAAATTTAAAATCGGGTCAACGGGAGCCAAGATATTGCCTTACCTATAATTCCAATGGATGCCATCTTTAGTGGGCCGCCATGTTGAAACCGCAGGCACGAATGAAATAAATCATGTTTAAAAAAGTTAAAGGGGGGGTATTATTGAGATATTTGCTGAAGTATAACTTTTATACCGGTTGGAATGAGAGTAAATATCGGCTTAGCGAAACGACAGAGTTCGGGAAATTGCAAAAACTGAGCTGTGGATTTCAAGTCAGGAAAAATGTCCAGTGAGGAATTTGTTGGCAATAGATCGGACTAATATATCATGCAAATTTTTTGGAAATTATAGTTATATCTCGGACGCAGCAGCAATCGAAAGTGCCTCATGTTGGATTTTTGTGTCCATTTAGGCACATGTTTTAGCGAAAAGACTGCATAATTATAAAAAATCGACACAAATTATTTTTTTCTATGTTAAGATAGTTGATCTGAACATTTTTATTTTTGGATTGTGAAAATCGGACTGAAATTGAAAAAGTTATGGTCGATTTCAAATTTTCAAATTTTGACCCCCCTTTTGGGTGTCTAGAGTGTTTTGGGCATGTTCCGATGGTTTTATTTTGACTTATTTTGAATGGTGGTTTGCTTGGACTGTTTGTAACAACATATTAAAAAATTAGCCTGTTATACGACCTATGAAGCAAACTTCTTTATTTGAAGAGATAGCCGTTTGATAATCCTAGACTAATATGATTGAACGGTTCCGTGTTAATTTTCAAAAATCACAGGATCTCCTTCAAAAAATATACCTGAGACCACTCATATGATATAAGTAAGTCTACACAATATCAGATCGACTGTTGAACGGTCATTCTCAGTTTCATATGCGTTTGAAAGTTTCTGCTCTAACTACCTTGCCTTGAACTGAAGAGTCGAAGTCACCGTGAATTTGACAGCACACACGCAAAAAGTCCGTAAAATGTCAATAACTTTTGGATTTAAAACAGATTAGTATGAAAATTGTCAAAAATGCAGATAATGTTGGTCCCAACCATCATGCGAAGTTATAAGTTGATTGTTCAATCGGTTATAGTTTAAATTTCTAAAAACACAGGAAAGATGGTTTTAAATTTTAACCAATGGGAGGATTTGGCTGAAACTTTGTTTGATTGGGTACAATGTTGGGGGTAATGACTTGTCAAAATTTCAATTTGATCGAAACAACCAATCGAAAGTTAATTTTTTTAAAATTTGAACCAATCAATGGATTTCAAAAAAATTAGGGTCTGCAACAATCAGAAATGTTACGTACTTGTGTGCAAAATTTCAGCTCGATCGAAGAAAAACTCTGACCTGTATATCGTCAGTAACATGAAAAAAAAAAAAAAAAACAGAGGTCCGTGCCAAAAGAGCCAAAAGGAGACGCTCGCTTCGCTCGCTCAATTAAATTGTTTTAACAATTTATCAACAATTTAACATACTACAAATCCTATAATTAAAATATTTTACATTGCATATGCTCATTGTAGGTATTCACTTATTGAATATACAGATTTATCTATTAAAAATAGTAATAATTAGTAATTATTAATGGAGTGAAATTAACAAAACACGTGTAAAAATAAATGTGGTAGTACTTACATTTAAGTTTGTTTAAATGTATCAAACAATGGTCTAGTAAGTAGGTAATACTACTGATACTGAATAATACTGAATTCTATGCCATTTATTTAAATACTTAGAGCTGTAAAAGAGCCTGAAAATAATGCTATAAGTAATCTATAATTATTAAATTTGCGCTTTTCTTGTCTTCATGGGTGTCGTATAAAATTAAATTTCAAAAATGTGCCAAGTGATAACCTTAAGTTTGTCTTTCATCTAATCATGATTAAAATTTGAGATCAATTGGTTAACGGGTTTGGTCTCCAATCGTATCGCAAATTTCAGAGTTTTGCGCGGTTTTGTTAAATAACCGGCACCTAATAAACGATGCAATGAGCAAAAATTAAAAAGTGCTACTAATATACAATCAGACTGATCATGTGAACATCCTGTAAAAGTAACACTCACTTATGACACAATTTTTCTCTCTCAATTTTCAAAAACGGCCGAGCGCTAGTATCACCTTAAATACGATTATTTTACTAAAAATATCGTATTTATTTATCGTTTCAGGTTGCACCAGAGGTCATAAAGTACTCCAGTGTGCGGCAATATTTAGTCTATTGGGCTGTTATGGGTCGTTACTATCTGATTTTTTAAAATTATTAAGTGGGAAGACAAAATTTCAAAAAAACGCTCTGACGAACCGTGCGATTCCCGTTCGCTTCCGTTTGCCTCTTATGTACCAATATCTTCGAAAATATATTACGTGAAGTTAGCAGCCCCCACAGACAAGTAGCCATATCTTCCAAAATAATTGAGCACTAATTTCAATTACTAATTTCAATTGTCTTCTTATAACTTTAGTTGATAGTATCTTTGCCACCTGTACATACAATTTGTAGAGCAATAAAACTTATTATTATTATCAGTATGGACTTAATTGAGCACTAATTGCTGATGTCATTGCCGCAATTAGTGCTTTAAGTGGGGCTGCCAACTTCACGGACCTACTTTCTCTGTGTGTGTGTGTGTGTGTTTGTTTTTTTGTTTGATTTTTGCCAGCACTGCCCAGGTCAAACCGTTCAACCAATCGATCTGAAATTTGCACACATACTAACGTAATCTAAGCGGTCTCTGGGATCGTTTTTGAACAGGATCCTGTGATTGGTTAATAACTGAAGATGGACCGTAGCTCATCGTTCGACGTATCAAATCGAAAATTTTCACAGTTTTTGAGGCCGTTATTTGAGGCATATCAAATAGCATGCAATACGAAGGCTCGCTTATCAAAGCGTTACACAGAGCGTTTTCCTAGAGGTAAAATATATAAGAATGCCTCTTCTGTTTGCACGACCTTCGCAGAGGCACGTGAATCGGCTGGGTAGGTAACGAGTTCCTTCCTGAAGTGTGTGACGTAATCAGATTGTTGTAATGAAGTGCGACGTTCAATACGTCCAAAAGTACATCAACTAAACTTGAACAAGAAGAGTTCCTGTATGATGCATGAAGAGATGATATGAATATTGTCATGTCATGGGCTGCGAATGTGGTCTGTGGTCTTGCTGGATGGACTTGGACTTATCTAAAAAGTGATTATAATGTAGGAACTCTGTTATAAATGAACAGTTATCCAGTGCGCTTGCGCCATGCAGATCTCTCGTTTTACACGGATATTTCTTGTGATTTACGTGAAAGAAGACGCTGCAAGAAGACGGTGAAGAGAGATGTAAAGTACAGTTGGTCCGATGTTCGCAACACGGTGGGAGTCGGCGAAGAGAATTACAATGCGCGGACATGACAAAGCAGGCTAGCAGGGGGGGGGGGGGGGGGGGTCCCGCTAGCTTCCATACAGAACGAGGAAATAAGGAAAATACACGGAACAAAGTTAATTCAGTCATGTTTGCCTTTTCCAGAAAAGAGTACTTACAGTCACCTCTGATTTTTGGAGCTATAATTTTGTAATGTTTTGTACATGTGAGGAGCTATAAATTCCAAAATGCTAATTGTCCATTTTGCGTTTTTTTCTGTTAGAAATGAAAAAACATGAAGATAGTTCACGCAGCCTGATACTAGAACTTGTAAAAATCACGTAAAACCAATTAATTATGTAAACACAGGATTTCGTATCTCTTCCATATGCTAATGCCAAAAGCGTATATCTCTGTTCAATGTTTTTGGACAAAAAGCATTTTGAAATGTAGCTCCTAATTTGTGTTCATCTAGTGGAGCGGTCGCTCCACGCCAGCCAAGTCGTACGGCGCGCACACTCTCACACAACATACCGTTCAATCCTAAAGGCTGGAGCAACCCACTTTTACTGTAAGCATCAAAGTGGCATTTTCGGCCTATTGGATCTTAAAAATGGAAAATCTCACATTGTTGCGAAATATTTTAATTTAGAGCTATGGCCCACCCCACCATATAAACCAAATTTGGGAACAATGGGATATGTTGTTTGCGAGCTAGACGGCCGTGAAAATCGTGAAATTGTACGGCTTTCTTCAGATAATAATGATCCCTATAAAAAAACACTCCGTGTAAAAATACCAGCCAAGTCTCTTCAACTATAAAAAAAATAGAAGAAATCTAAAAAATGCAGCACTGAAAAGTCGTGATATCAAAAAATGGGCCTTCAAAACATGATTTTAAAAACCGAAATATACTCGGCGCATCGTGTATAAATAATATTGACAAATGCCAAAAATCAAAAGAACCTAAATATAAATAATATACCTCAATGCCCTAAAAAGACGATGCGCCAAGAATATTTCGGTTTTTAAAATCATGTTTTGACTTGGCCCATTTTTTCATATCACAATTTTTCAGTGCTGAATTTTTTAGATTTCTTCTATTTTTTTATAGTTGAAGAGACTTGGCTGGTATTTTTACACGGAGTGTTTTTTATAGAGATATCACTCCTTTTTTTAGATTATTCTCACACTTGTAACACAAATCGGATCAACAATGACTAATGACTTTAAAAAAATAAGCCATTTCCTATTTGGATACTAAGAAAAGTTGGGTTTGGTACTAAATAATGCTTAAACTTCCGGTTTAGAAAATGAAGGCTGAAATCACTGCCACCAAGAATTTATTTACCTATTGTGTCAGTATGAGCCTTCTGAATATGTATTTATTCTTCATTTTTATGACGTCATTTCCGGTTTCAGAAATAAAACATTTCTTTTTTGACTATTGGTATTTCATATATGACCGTCCGAATCGATTGGCGTAAATTTCGTTCCGATCGGTCCAGTCGTTTTGAGGTATGATGTCACTTCCGGTTTTAAAATGGCGGCACAAAAAATTCTTAAGGGCAAGGTATCTAAAGGAAGACAATATGGATTCGTGGTGAAAATTTCAGATCAATCGGCTTAAGTCCAGTACACACGACACATCCAACTCGCACATTCCCGCCGCGAATTGAATGTGTGGAGAAATTTGTATTGTAGAAACATTCAAGGTCACGCATTTGCCTCGAAGATTTCGTTTAGAGCTGTGTTCTATAATTCAAGGCCACGCATTGGGTTCGGACCAATGGGACGGCAGAGATTTGAATCGATTCGATTATTCGGGTCGATCTATGGTTCGATATTCGATATTTTCGTAACCTACACTGACAGACAGACAATAACAAGGAAGAAAAAGTAAACACAAGAAAAAAGAATTACATTTGAAATATCAGCTTGAATAATGGCGCCAAAAAGCGCCTTCTAACCAAACATGTTAATGCCAAATCAAATTGAAGAGGGCGGTGGATCTAGCATTGCATGGGTCAAGAATGTTCACCGTGTGGACTGAACATTGAAGCCACACATCCAATTCGCGGCGGGAATGTGCGAGTTGGATGTGTCGTGTGTACTGGACATTAGCCGTTTAGGCTGTGGCGGAGACCGCGGAATTTATTGGAAGATGCATCTGAATCATTATCTAGTGGAGCGGTCGCTCCACGCCAGCCAAGTCGTACGGCTCGCGCACACTCTCATTTAAAAAGGCTGGAGCAACCCACTTTTACTGTAAGCATCATAGTGGCATTTTCGGCCTACTGGATCTTAAAATTGGGAAATCTCACATTGTTGCGAAATATTTTAATTTTGAGCCATGTACCAAATTTGGGAACAATGGATTATGCCGTTTGCGAGCGGGAGGACCGTGAATATCGTAAAATTGTACGGCTTTCAGATAATGAATATTGAGCGAGCGAAGCGAGCGTCTCCTTTTGGCTCATTTAGCACGGACCTCTGTTTTTTTTAATGTTTTAATCTGCTAAGTGACGATATACAGGCCACTGTTTTTCTTCGATCGAGCTGAAATTTTGCACACATGTACGGAACATTTCTGGGCGTTGCAGACCCTAATTTTTTTTGAAATCCACTGATTGGTTCAAATTTAAAAAAATAATCGATTGGTTGGTTCGATCAATTTGAAAATTTTACAAATCATAACTTTGCATGGTTATTGGGACTATCATTTTAAGAATATTTGGAGATTTTATACAAGTCTGACAAAATTCAAGAATTATTGGCTTTTAATGATATTTTCGATAGACAGAATTTCGGTTCGAGTTGTTGCGCGTATCCGTGCTCGCTCATCAACGCGTTATTCAGAGCGTTTCCCTAGTTATTACCAGAAAAAAACACTCCGTGTAAAAAAGGCAGCCAAGTCTCTTTACTTAAAAAAAAATTCAACACCGAAAAGGAGTGATATCAAAAAAGGAGCCAAGTCAATGACATTTCCAAATATTTAATCGTATTTTTGAAATAAAAGAATAAACACCGAGAAATACTTTACAAAAGGACTTGGCGCATCGTTTTTTTAAAGACCTCATTCAATACTAAAAGTGGAAAGAAATTTAAAGTAGGTACATTTTCCTCTTTCTATTAGAGCCAGAAACTATGAATCAAGCTACTTTTAGTAATGGCTATTTTATAGTTTTGTCAATGGCGATAGTAGAAAGATTTCATGCTGTAATAGATAAGTAATATAAGGGTGGAAGAATTATATAACAATTGGAAGTGGGCTCATACATATTCTTATAGCACTGTTAATATGGTGATATTAGAAGGGTATCTTTTCATACTTTGATCTTGACTGAAGGAAATCATGAAACGTTGTCAAATAATTACGAACTGTCTTTGGAACACTTTTATATGTTTTTGAAGTGTCAAGTGTATAAAGTTAAAATTTTTAATAGAAATTCAATGTGACTATGTACTTTGTGAAATGTTTTGTTATAAAATGTGGATTAATAGAAATGTATTTCATGATGAGAAGGTTTAACGCATGAGACTTAATTATGTTGACCACGAAACAATATTACGAAGATAACTAACTATTGTGTATTTATAGAAAACATAGGCAACAAGTTTTATCGCGTACGTACATATTCTAATAGATAATATTTTACAGTAGGTATATGTATAATATGTAATTGAAAGATGTTTCCCTATTATTCTAAAAATTCTAAATTACGGTTGTATATCAATGGCATATGCTTATGAATCAAAAAATGAATTTAAAAAACGATGCGCCAAGTCCTTTTGTAAAGTATTTCTCGGTGTTTATTCTTTTATTTCAAAAATACGATTAAATATTTGGAAATGTCATTGACTTTGCTCCTTTTTTGATATCACTCCTTTTCGGTGTTGATTTTTTTTAAAGTAAAGAGACTTGGCTGCCTTTTTTACACGGAGTGTTTTTTTCTGGGATATCACTTCTTTTGTTAGTTTATTCATACAGCTTGTAGCACATGTCCGAGCAGGGACTAATTTCTTTAAAAAAATACGCCTCAACCGATTTGCTTACTAAGAAAAGTTGCGTTTGGTATAAGATGAAAATGATTATCCAAGAAGAATAGCTTAAGTTTCGTTATAATCGATCCAGCCGTTTTCGATATATGACGTCAGTTCCGGTTTTGAAATAGCGGCCGAAAATAATGTCGTCTTGAATTCATAATTTTTAGTCCTCCATATTTCCAAAATTTGGTTGCAATCGGTACAGACGATTTCGACATATGACGTCACTTCCGGTTTTAACAATGGCGGCCGAAAATAATGTCGTCTTTAATTCATAATTATAAGTCCTACACATTTCCAAAATTTGGTTGCTATCGGTACAGCCGTTTTTGATATATGACGTTACTTCCGGTTTTAACAATGGCGGCCAAAAATAATGTCGCCTTTAATCCATAATTATAAGTCCTACATATTTCCAAAATTTGGTTGCAATCGGTACAGCCGTTTTCGATATATGACGTCACTTCCGGTTTTAACAATGGCGGCCGAAAATAATGTCGTATTTCATTCATAATTATTAGTCCTCCATATTTCCAAAATTTGGTTGCAATCGGTACAGCCGTTTTCGATATATGACGTCACTTCCGGTTTTAACAATGGCGGCCGAAAATAATGTCGTCTTCAATTCATAATTATTAGTCCTACACATTTCCAAAATTTGGTTGCAATCGGTACAGCTGTTTTCAATATATGACGTCACTTCCGGTTTTAAAAATGGCGGCTGAGAACACTGCAACCTTGAATTTATAATTATTTACAAAGTAGGTTTACTAAATATCTATTTAAAAGTATAAAGTGGTGAATTTTGTGTCAATTATCATATTTATGACGTCATTTAGCATATTTATGACGTCATTTCCGGTATAGGTAATAGGAAAACAATCTAGTTGATACTTTATGAACGACCATCTGAATTCATAATCCCTATATTTCCGTAAAATCGGTCTTGCCGTATGTAATATATGACGTCACTACCGGTTTCATTTAGTGGTTCCTGCCGCCATTTCCGGTACCGTTAATTTGTTTATTCATTTTTCACAATTGAGTTTCAAAAAAAGTTGCAGAATGAATACGCAGGAGCTAGTTCAGTTGCAAACGGTACAGGCGTTTTAGATATATTACGTCACTTCCGGTTTCAGGAATGGCGGCCGAGAACACTGCCTCCTTGAATTTTTAATTTGTATTGTCTATGTTACAATGTAAGTTACTTATGTATGTATTTTAAGTATAATTTGTTGAAATAAGTTAAATATTGCGTATTTATGACGTCACTTCCGGTTCAGAAAATAAGAAAATAATAATTTTTTTATTGATACTTCATAAAGATGACCGTCTTAATCGAATGGCGCTAATTTCGTTCTAATCGGTCCAGATGTTTTTGAGATATGACGTCACTTCCGGTTTAAAAATGGCGGCACAAAAAATCACAAGGGGCAAGGTATCATCAGACGCCAAAAGTGCATATGTGGTAAAAATTTCAGGTTGATCGGTTCAGCCGTTTAGGCTGTGGCGGTGATAGCAACGTTTCCTGATATCTGAATAATCATCATCAGATAGCTTTTAAAAGGGGTGTAATTTCACTGTTTTCACGGCCCTCTAGCACCCAAACGGCATAACGTATTGTTCCCAAATTTGGTATATGTTGTCAGGTGGGCCATAGCTCGAAATTAAGTTATTTCGCAACAATGTGAGATTTCCCAATTTTGAGATCCAGTAGGCCGAAAATGCCATGTTGTTGCTTACAGTAAAAGTGTTTCGTCTGCTCCTCATTGCTTACAGTAAAAGTGTTTCGTCTGCTCCTCAGTTTATTAGGCATTTACGGTATGTTGAGTGAGTGTGAGTGTATAGTACGACTTGGCTGGGTGGAGCGACCGCTCCACTAGATTATTCATCTTCCAATAAATTCCGCGGTCTCCGCCACAGCCTAAACGGCTGGGTCGATTGACCCGAATTTTCACCACATATACAGTTGGTCTGCCTGATGATACCTTGCCCCTTATGAATTTTTTGTGCCGCCATTTTGAAACCGGAAGTGACGTCATATCTCAAAAACGGCTTAACCGATCGGAACGAAATTTGCGCCAATCGATTCAGACGGTCCTCTATATGAAATAACAAAAGTGAAATTAAAGTTTTCTAATTACTGAAACCGTTAATGACGTAATAGTTTAGCGAAATCTGCTTAAATTCACTTCCCCTTTATATAAAAACCTACTACACACATATTCAGAAGGCTTATAATGAAATATTAGTATTTATATACATATTAATACAATGTGTAAGTGCTTTCAGCCGCCATTTTGAAAACCGAAAGTGATGCTATATCTCAAAAACGGAACGATGCTTTCGCAATTCTTCATGGCATCACTTTAAGTTTATATTTAGCTCCAAACACTATTTTTCTTAGTAACCAATTCGGAAATGGTGTATTTTTTAAAGTAATTAGTCATTGTTGCTCCAATATGTTTTACAAGTTGTGTAAATAAACTAAAAAAATAAGTAATATCTCCATAAAAAAACACTCCGTGTAAAAAAACAGCCAAGTCTCTTCATCTAAAAAAAAATTATGAAATCTAAAAATTCTGCACTGAAAAGTGTGATATCAAAAAATGAGCCAAGTCAAAACTTTAATTGAAAATCAAAAAATACTTTACGCATCAATTTTTTATGGCATTATTATAGGTATACTATAAGTATATGAATATTAGATGTATGTTTTCACGGTCCTCAATTTTTTTATTTTTTATTAATGTTTAAAGACGCGTTGACGTCGTGGTCATTTTACGTCTATCCTCCAGCTTACAAACGGCATAACCTATTGTTCCCAAATTTGGTATATGTGGTACGGTGGGCCATAGCTCTAAATTAAAATATTTCGCAACAATGTGAGATTTCCTAATTTTGAGATCCAGTAGGCCGAAAATGCCACTTTGATGCTTACAGTAAAAGTGGGTTGCTCCAGCCTTTAGGTTTGAACGGTATGTTGTGTGAGAGTGTGCGCGCCGTACGACTTGGCTGGCGTGGAGGGACCGCTCCACTAGATGACGATGATTATTATTATTTCTCATCTTCCAATAAATTCCGCGGTCTACACCACAACCTAAACGGCTGGGTCCATTAACCCAAAATTTTCACCACATATACAGCTCGTCTGCCTAATGATACCTTGCCCTTATGAATTTTTTGTGCCGCCATTTTGAAACCGGAAGGGACGTCATACCTCGAAAACGGCAGGACCGATCGGATCGAAATTTGCGCCAATCGATTCAGACGGTCATCTAGATGAAATAATAATAGTCGATATATGTATTTACTATTACCGAAACCGGAAATGACGTCATAAAAATGAAAAATCAGACTTTAACCCATTGGCCTATTTGGACGATAGGAACTCACCATTTATAAGATGACACTGTGGTTTTGGACGAGATCAACTCGCCAGTTCAAATTTTAGGAAAAACTGAAAATTAAATACTATAGCTATGCAACTTTTTCTGCAAAAATAACCTTTCGGCCATATTAACCCATTGACCTATTTGGACGATAGGAACTCGCCATTTATAAGATGGACACTGTGGATTTGGACGAGATAAACTCGCCAATTCAAATTTTAGGTAAAACTGAAAATTAAATACTATAGCTGTGCAACTTTTTCTGTTGAAAATTCATAGGCCCTCTTACTACAATAACCACATATTCAGAAGGCTTATAATGATACATTACATTTATATTAATACATTTTAGGTGACAGTGATTTCAGCCGCCATTTTGTTAACCGGAAGTAATGCCATATCTCGAAAACGGCTTGACTAATTTGAACAATTGCGCCAAGCATTTTTTGAAAAGTTTTGACTTTGCAATTTTTTTGATATCACTACTTTTCAGTGCTGAATTTGTAGATTTCTTCTGTTTTTTTTTTTATAGTAAGAGACTTGGCTGGTATTTTAACACGGAGTGTTTTTTATGGGGATATCACTCCTTTTTTCAGTTCATTCTTACAACTTGTAACATATATTGTGGCACTAACGACTTTAATTCCTTTAAAAAATATGACTTTGTGACTTGGTTGCTAAGAAGTTGTGCTTGTTACTGTGTATGTGCTATAAATAATATGCTATGAAGTATAGCGAAAGTTTCGTTCCAATCGGTCCAGCCGTTCTCAAGTTATGGCATCACTTTCGGTTTGTCGGGTATTCAAGATGGCGGCTTGATGCAGATGTGCGTTCACATCGCTCCGCGAGAAATATTAGAACAGCAAGTATAAATATTACAGTTTCAATATAAAAAGAAGTTGAGTAAAGTATAGATATACTTAAATATCCTAATAATTCCTAATATCCTTATATTCTAATATCTTAATATCCTTAAATATATTCGTGTGAGTGGAAATGAAGGGAAAAGGTCAAAAAGGTAAGCCTTACGAGAAGGTACAGTGTCGGCGAAGCAAGTGATGCATTGCTAGAGAAGGCTGATGGTGGTGCGTCACCCCATAACATGGACGTGTATAGTCGGGGGC
Source organism: Leuctra nigra (assembly GCA_934045905.1). Taxonomy (NCBI): domain Eukaryota; kingdom Metazoa; phylum Arthropoda; class Insecta; order Plecoptera; family Leuctridae; genus Leuctra; species Leuctra nigra. The sequence goes on along the minus strand of OW203761.1, from coordinate 61,670,944 downwards.
TGCAAGAAAAAGACGCTGGACTTGCTATCACTGTGGAACCCAACGTAGAGTCTATTTCAAATGCAGTTCGTGTCATTTTAATGTCTATGAGGGAGATGACGAAGAGCATGGAATATCAAGCAAAAACTCACGATGAACTCCTGGTGGAAAACAAATTTTGCAGACAGGCAAGATTTCAAACCTGATAAATGAAATTTCAGCTTGCAAAAAGGAAATTTCTGAATTAAAAGTGGAAAATGAAAATCTGAAGACCGAAGTCAATGATATGGAACAGTATAACCAATATTAATTCGATGTTCCTTCTTTCTTGAGGTTATATTTTATAAACAATTACAATGTTAAAGACTTTTCACTCAAGAGTTTTTGATATTATCAAAATATCAAAAACTATTGAGTGAAAAGTCTTTAACATTGTAATTGTTTATAAGTATAACCATTGACTTCCGCTCAGTATGGGACTCGTGACTGCTATAGCTGCAGCACTGAATGCTTTCGCCGATGTCTGAGGCCGCACTGCAAGCCAAGATTCTGGCAATGAAGACATATTGTTAATTTTGTTTAATGCTACGTCATGCCTTCATATTTATAACATACAGTAAAATTAAGCATATTGTTGTGCTGCGTCAGCTTTCCCTGCAAATGAGCACAGAACATGCAACCCCAGAACATCCCCAGTCACGTTAAACGACACGGCACAAGACGATTTTCTCTGCAACTTTCCAATCTCCATATAAATACTCGGGATGAATAACAGATCCATTGCGTCGTGACTTTCCTACATACTTTTTCCAGCTATATACAACCCGTACTAAACTCGTAAAATGACAATTAATACTTGACTGATTGGGCTTAACATGTGTAAAATTTTAGATTATGTTGGTCTTGATCACCATGCAAAATGTGAACTTAATCGGAACATTTTGATTGTCGACCAATCAGAAGATATTATTTAAACTTAAACCAAATGGAGGATTTGGCCTTTGCATACTGCATCCGATTTGATATGCGCTAGTTTTTTTTACTGTAAATTGTGGACCGCTTATCTGCTCTACAGGCCTTGGAGCAGAAGCTTAAAGAAGGCAGGGATGAAAATGTAGTAATATTTCAAGATTATGGAATAAAATGTCCCTTAAATGACAAAAACTTTTGAAATTAACTACAGATTAGACTGAAAATTGGCAAAAAAATACCTGAAATGTTGGTACCAATGACCATGCAAAGTTTTAAGTTGATCGGTCAATCGGTTCTAGTTTACTAGAACCGCCGGAAAAATCGCCGGAAAAATGGTTTCAAATTTGAACCAATGGAAGGATTTGGCTAAAACTTTTTATGGTTGGGTACAATATTGGTTGCAATGACTTTGCTTAATTTCAAATTGATCGGAACAACCAATCGAAAGATAATTTTTCTAAAATTTGAACCAATCACAGGATTCCGTTCAAAAACGATCCCAGAGACCGCATAGATTACGTGAGTTTGTGTGCAAAATTTCAGATCGATTGGTTGTGCAGTTTAACCTGAGCAGTGAACACAAAAAAGAACATCACAAAAAACACACACACAGAGAAAGTGCCATAAGAGTACCTTGGTTACGCTCGCTACGCTGGCTCAATTAATCTAGAATCTCCCTTAATGGCCTTATTGTATCACTTTACCTTATTTTATAGTCCGAATCATGCAAAATAGAACATAATTTGTTTTAGCAGTGGACTGTAACTTGAGGAAAATTAATAAAGTATTGAAGATTGAAATGATTTTATTTTGGTATACGATAACAAAATAGAGGAATACTATTTGATCAAGTGAGGTCTACGATGAATGCTAAATCCAGAATTACAGAAAAATTTAGCAATCGGAAAGTACTGGATACATGAAGCAAAAGTTATACACATTAGAAATTAAAACAAAGGGAAATAATGTTCAGGAAAGCAATAATAAAAATAGGAAAACGCTCTGTGTAACGCGTTGAAGAGCGAGCACGGATATGCGCAACACATCGAACTTACTTACTTTCCGTGTCCGTAGCACTATATTCTATTAAATTAACTTCTTCCAAAAATCTGCCACACTGATGGCTTTGTCATTTCCTAATATTAAATCAACCAATGTGCAAGGTTCTTCCAACTTCGGACAGACTAGAAGATGTTGATGATTCTGCACTTCTCCACACTCACACTTATCATCTCCATCCAAATAACCTAGGGGTGTGCGAATATTAGAAAATTTCGAATACTTCGAAAATATTTGGTTCGAATATTCGATTCGGTATTCGAAAAAAAAGTATTCGAAATTTCGAATACTTCGAAAATTCGAAATTTTTTGCATAGTTCATGTCTTTTAATTCAAAATAATCCCGCCATTTCTCATATGGGAGTGTTTTTCAATGCTGCCAACTGCTGCAAAGTCTTAAACTTCAACCAAAAATTGTCATGGCCGCCATTTTGATTTCGAGAGATATTATTTGTAGGTTATTGTTCCTCCAGGTAGACCTTCCTCATACTCCATTTGTTCCTGTTAATTTCATTTTTTGTGATTATTAATGACAACAATATAATCCTTGGCATATTACATCATAATCAATACATTCATTTATATGGCAATCTTTCATATGAAAATGAAAAAAGTTTGGTGTCCATTTTTTTTATTTTTTTATTGATATTATGTATTTTAAATAATGTAGGTTCCAACTATTCGATATTCGATTCGATATTCGAAATATTTTTGTCAATTATTCGATATTCGTATTCGAAGTCAAAAATCACTATTCGCACACCCCTAAAATAACCCCATTTCCTTAAATTTGTCTTGCATCTTGAAACGCCAGTGCGTAACCAATTTAGCGATTTCCAGACAGGATAAGGGTGTTCGAAACCAGTTGATGGCTCCTCCTTCAGCTCAATCACAGGATTTGGGGTTCGTTGTCTTCAGATCTCCAATCTACGACACCCGGGGCTTGTTTTGATGGATTCAGTCTTCTGCAAAAAGCTCTTTCTGGATTTCAGTCTTGTGCGCTGCAACTCACGACTGTACATAGGATGACGTATGTCAGTAAGCTGCTTCATCCTCTCAATCTCTGCTGACACATCTCTTCTCACAGCCGGTGGTGCGATGCCGACAAGAGGGTAGATCTTCTCGACAGGAGTTGGTCTCAAACAACCTGTCATAATGCGTCCTGCCTCATTGATGGCTACGTCAACATGTTTCGTATGTGCAGAGTTCCTCCAAACTGGTGCCGCATACTCCGCTGCAGAGAAACACAAAGCGAAAGCTGACGTACGCAAAACCTCTGGTAGCGCTCCCCACGATGTGCTTGTTAGCTTTCGAATTATGTTGTTCCTGGAAGAAATCGTATGCTTTGTGTCCTGACAGTGCCGCTTGAAGGAGAGTGTGCGATCCAGTTTCACTCCGAGGTACTTTGGATGGTCACTATGTTCAAGTACTTCGCTCCTCCATTCTATGTTAAGCCTTCTTCGTGCTTCACGATTTCTTAAATGGAATGCGCATACCTGTGTTTTGCTGGGATTGGGCTTCAGGTGATTACGATCATAGTAAATGGCTAGACCTTCGAGGGTTCTTGTCAACGTGTTCTCAGCCTCTGCGAAAGTTCTTCCTTGAGCAGCGAGCGCCGTGTCATCCGCGTATATAAAATGTTTCACCTCTGCAGTGATTGGTTGGTCATTGGTATAGATGTTATACAGTATTGGAGCTAGCACACTTCCCTGAGGTAAACCATTCTTCTGGTCTCTCGATCTGCTATCTTTGCCTTGGAGCGTTACATAGAAACGCCTATTCTGAAGCATACACTTTATAAAACTTGTTAATTGGTAGTCATTTGAAGTTTCATAAACTTTCTGCAACAATATTTGATGATTAACTGTGTCATATGCGGCTGTAAGATCGATGAATACTACGTCTGTCACTTGCTAGCGCTCGTACCCATCCTCAATATGCTGTGTTAAATTCAGGATATGGCCACAACCGCCTGCTCCGCAATGATTTCCTCATCAACTTGGTGTGCAATGCGATTCAGCAACATACGCTCTAGCATCGAACTGATTGAAAATGTCATTAAAAGCCAATAATTCTTTAATTTCGTCACAGACTGGTATGAAAATCTTCAAAAATTCCAAAAATATTGGTCTCAATAAGCATGTAAAGTTTTAAGTTAATCGATTGAACCTGAAACTTTATGATTGAATGGTTCCTTGTTAATTTTCAAAAATCAAAGGATCTTGTTCAAAAACTATACCTGGGACCACTCATATGATATAAGTGTGTTTACACAATATCAGATCGATCGATATGTTGATTATTAGTGTCATATTATGCGTTTGAAAGTTTCTGTTCTAACTACCTTGGAACATTGGAACTGAGGCGTCAATGTTGCCGTGATCCATAGCATCAAGCAAAATGTCCGTAAAATGTCAATAACTTTTGGATTTAAACACAGATTTGTCTGAAAATTGTCAAAAACACAGATAATGTTGGTCTCAATGACCATTCAAAGTTTTAAGTTGATCGGTCAAACGGTTCTAGTTTAAATTTTAAAAATCACAGTAAAGATGGTTTTAAATTTTAACCAATGGGAGGATTTGGCTGAAACTTTGTATGATTGGGTAAAATGTTAGTGGTAATGACTTGTCAAAATTTCAAATTGATAAAACAAACCAATCGAAAGATAATTTTTTTTTTAATTTGAACCAATCACGGGATTTCGTTCAAAAATGATCCCAGGGACCGCATAGAGGTCGTAAGTATGTGTGCAAAATTTCAGATTGATTGCTTGAGCGGTTTGACCTGGGGTGTGAACACAAAAAAAAACACAGCGAAAGTGACATAAGAGTACCGTGGTGACGCTCGCTACGCTCGCTCAATTATATAAGATTGATAAAATGGCGCCGAGTGATTAAAATATTTACTAGGAAAACGCTCTGTATAACGCGTTGATGAGCGAGCACGGACACGCGCAACACCTCGAACCGAAAATATGTCGATCGAAAATATCATTAAAAGCCAATAATTCTTGAAATTCGTCAGACTTGTAGGTCAAAAAATCTCCAAATATTCCTAAAGTATTAGTCCCAATAGCCATGCAAAGTTTTAAGTTGATCGATTGAACCTTTATGATTAAAATGTTCCTTGTTAAAATTCAAAAATCATAGGATATATTTAAAAAAATATACCTGGGACCACTCATATGATAAAAGTGTGTGTAGTGGAGTCAAGATGTCTTATATAATGGCAAATTAGTGCGTTTATGATACCTTTTGTGAAAATTTGTACCCTTACTAATTCGAGTATGAGGAATCCAAAAATCAATGGCACCAACCTGAGAATTTAATACTCTCTGCGTAATTAGCACAAGTAGCATAATTAATAAACATGGATAAAATAATATATAATTTTATAATATGGTCTTTATGGGTATCCATCGAAAGCTCGTCATGTCTACAATCCATATAAATCATAAAAAAATAATTTTTTTCATTCACATAATAATTAACCGCATAATTAATTATTTTATAAAAATCGCCATTCAACAAAAAGCTTAAATGACCCCCTCAGATTTTGATAAAACTTGGTAGGATTGGTCACAAGCCCAAAGTAAAACATACGTATTTTTTGGTTTGTCCATTTATTGAGTACTTTTGGATTTCCAGGCCCTCAAAAATCGAAAAATCGAATTTGATGAAAATTTTGTGTTTAGTTCCTAATTAGCATAATTAATTGATTGATTATTATTGATTGGTCACAATCCCAAATTAAAACATACGTGTTTTTTGGTTTGTCCATTTATTGAGTACTTTTGGATTTCCAGGCCCTCAAAAATCGAAAAATCGAATTTTGATCAAAATTTTGTGTTAAGTTCCTAATTAGCATAATTAATTATAATTAATTATCTATCTATAACTAATTAGCATAATTAATTTTATTAATTATGCTAATTAGGAACTAAACACAAAATTCTGATAAAAATTCGATTTTTCGATTTTTGAGGGCCTGGAAATCCAAAAGTACTCAATAAATGGACAAACCAAAAAATACGTATGGTTTTCTTTGGGCTTGTGACCAATCCTACCAAGTTTTTTCAAAATCGGAGAGGGTCATTTTAAGCTTTTTGCTGAATAACGATTTTTAAAAAATAACTAATTATACGATTAATTATTATGTGAATGAAAAAATTGAAATTTTTATGATTTATATGGATTGTTGACATGACGAGCTTTTGATGGATACACATAAAGACCATATTATAAAATTTTATATTATTTTATCTATGTTTATTAATTATGCTAATTATGCTAATTACGCAGAAAGTATTAATTTCTCAGGTTGGTGCCATTGATTTTTGGATTCCTCATACTCGATTTAGTAAGGGTACCAATTTTCACGAAAGGTATCACAAATGCACTAATTTTAGACATCTTTACTCCACTAGTGTACTTACACAATATTAGACGATCTGTTGAACGGTCATATCAGTTTCATACGTTTGGAAGTTTCTGCTCTAACTACCTTGGAACTATAAAGAGTCGAAGAAGCCGTGATCAACATTTCCGAGAAATTTGACAGATAACACGCAAAATGTCAGTAAAATGTCAATAACTTTTGGATTTAAACACAGATAAGTCTGAAAATTGTCAAAAATACAGATAATGTTGGTCCCAATGACCATACAAAGTTTTAAGTTGATCGGTCGTACGGTTCTAGTTTAAATTTCAAAAATCATATGAAAGATTTTTTTAAATTTTAACCAATGGGAGGATTTGGCTGAAACTTTGTGTGATTGGGTAAAATGTTAGTGGTAATGACTTGTCAAAATTTAAAATTGATAAAACAACCCAATCGAAAGATAATTTTTTTTAAATTTGAACCAATCACGGGATTTCGTTCAAAAATGATCCCAGGGACCGCATAGAGGTCGTAAGTATGTGTGCAAAATCAGGGCGCGCCAAAGATAGGACGATAATTTTGTCCGCCGTAAGCGCCACGAGCGTTTTGAGGGCAAAGTGTTTCATCTATACTGAAATTCTTTGGTTTCAGTATCTTTGGAATTACACAACAGCTGATTTGTTGACAGCTTGACAGCTGCAGTTCAAACCTGTGTAGTTAAAAATAGTCGATCAAAAGTAATTCCACGCGTAGTAAATAATCATTTAAAATTCCATTGTTACCCTAAAGTCATTGGAAATCATCAGTGTGAGTAGAAAACTATTATTAACAAGGAAGTGTGTGGTTCTTAGACTGAAGCCGCCATTTTTCACATGAAAGTCACCGCCGCCTATAGTTGACTGACAAGCAGCCCACTAATCTTACGAACTAGCTTTTGCCCTCAAAAAGATTGTGCTGCCATCTGCTGGTTGTTTCGCTTTGCACATGCCCTAATGCTTGAGCGGTTTGACCTGGGGTGTGACCAGAGTGAATGGAAATCACAGCCTTGTATACCTAAGACTAGGAAAACGCTCTGAGTAACGCGTTGATGAGCGAGCACGGATACGCGCAACACCTCGAACCGAAATTATGTACTTTATCGAAAATGTCCTTAAAAGCCAATAATTCTTGAATTTCGTCACAGACTTGTATGAAAATCTCCAACAATTCCTAAAATATTGGTCCCAATAACCACGCAAAGTTTTAGGTTGATCGATTGAACCTTTATGATTGAACGATTCCTTGTTAATTTCCAAAAATCACAGGATATCGTTCAAAAAAATGTTAAACGGTTATATCAGTTTCATAATACGTTTGAAAGTTTCTGCTCTAACAACCTTGAAGTGAAGATTCGAAGATTCCGTGAAATATGAAATTCGAGAAATATGATAGCCAACACGCAAAATATCCGTAAACTGTCGATAACTTTTGAATTTAAACACAGTTTAGTCTGAAAATTGTCAAAAATACAGATAGCCTAATGTTGGACCCGATGACCATGCAAAATTTTAAGTTGATCGGTCAAACGGTTCTGGTTTAAATTTCAAAAAGCGCATGAAATATTTTTTTAAATGTTAACCAATGGGAGGATTCGGCTGAAAATTTGTAAAATAGGAGACAATGTTGGTCCTAATGACCATGCAAAATATAAGGTCGATCACATTTGTCGAAGTCCATTTTCATTTTTCAGCCCAGGAGATGTTTATTTAAATTTCAACCAATGAATGGATTTCAAAAAAATTGGGGTCTGCAAACAGAGAAGGTTGGTTTTACATGTGTGCAAAATTTCAGATCGATCGGTGAAACGGTGCGACCTGTGTATCGGCTATTAGCAGCCAAAAACAAAAACAAAAACAAAAACAAAAACAAAAACAAAAAAACAAAACAAAAAAAAACAAAAAAAACAGAGGTTTGTGCCAAAAGAGCCAAAAGGAGACGCTCGCTTCGCTCGCTCAATGAATAGTGTATCCACTGAACGCAAAAACGTGTAACATTTTTTGAGAATAAAATATGACCTTGAATTCCCTGTAGAACGACGCGTTCCTGGCGGCATATGGAAGAACTACATAGTCGTAAGTTTTTATTATCTTATTTACCCTTTGTTATTTCATTTATTAAACCAGAGTTGTTTTATTTAAATAATAATATAATAATAATTTAAAATATGTGCCTAGAATGGCATTTTGAATGAGAAATAGGAATAACATTTCCTAGTTGAATCTTTGACCGCAGCGCAGACTAGCGCTGCGATCGAAAGAGAATCAAACTCGCCGCCAAAAATCATCTACATTCGGCCCAATGTTAAATGCGTTCAGTGGATACACTATTCATCTTAGGTATACAAGGCTGTGATTTCCATTCGCTCTGGTGTGACCACAAAAAAAAATACAAAAAAAACAAAACAAACAAACACACAGAGAAAGTGCCATAAGAGTACCGTGGTGACGCTCGCTACGCTCGCTCAATTATTATACCTATTATTAGGGATGGAGCGAACTTGGATTTTGATATCGACTATCGATATCATTTATATATCGATATATATTATATATCGATATACTTCGATATATCGATATATTGAAATATTGAAATATCGAAATATCGAAGTATCGATATATTGAAATATTGAAATATCGAAATATCAAAATATCGATATATTGAAATATCGAAGTATCGATATATCGATATATTGAAATATCGAAATATCGAAATATTGATATGGAAATAATATTTAGATGTATAGGTATGGAAATATTGATATATCGTATGAATGTATTAAATTGCTCCTAAAACTGCTAGGAATTTCAAAAGAAAATGTAAAAAGAAATAACACAGCCGTTCCAAAATATAGGGTCACCGGCCAGATAAGAAAGAAAATGTGAATAATCTGAGAAATTGTCCATAAATCTTGTAAACGCTGCACTGCAAATATGAATTATTTTGCCATACACTGTAACAAATTCTGTATTCATTTTAATACTACTGTAGGTAGCCGCCACACTTTCGCTTACAGTATATTTAAAAAAAAATGTTACATTACACGCATAAGTTAATTTTACTTGAATCATTAAATTAAATTCGATTCTTTTTAATTAAACCACCTTCAATGCATTGATTTCAAATAACATTCATACTATAATTAAGAACCCCGAACTAAAATAAATCTTCGATGTAGGTTTAATTTTATGCCAACTACAGAGTTAATTTGAAAGCACTTGTGCATTTCATTCACAACCGACCCTCCGAACTAAAATAAATCTTCGATGTAGGTTTAATTCTAAGTCAACTACAGGTTTGATTTTAATTAGTAGGTATTTACATAAATTTACTTTTAATTCAATTACTAAAAAGGGAATCTTTAATTGACGATAACTACATAGGTTTTCATGGTAATTACATTTTGACGACATATTTACAGAGATTATAACATGTGTGATTAGAATCTGAAATTAAACGCAACTCGATTAGTTATGACTGCAGCGGGAATCGAACACAGAGCACCGATGGGACGACATTCAGCAGGCAGACGCGCTAACAGCTCGGCTATGGAAAATATGCGGGAAATACAAAATAGTGCGATAATACGATCGCAATAAAAACTACTTATAAATGAAAGACGATGACGCTTTTGTTTCTCTGGCATAAAATTTGATGGAATACGTATTGTAAACGATAATATTATTAGAAACCTTTTTCTAATATCAAATTATATACCGGGTGGCGCGGTTCTAGGACCAAAAGTGTGGGTGGGCAGACTAAATTTTGTGAAAAACCAGGTGGCGCAAAAGAATCTCCCGTTTGAGAGGTCACATAATATCTAAACAATTAAAGATAGGAATCTGAAATTTGTCAGAATCTGAAATATGATGCATATATTTTTAAAGATTTTTACGGCATAGGCAATTTATATAAGTAGGGTAAAGTAGGATAAACCAACGCTATCTCATCTATACTAACAAAATGTTTTCAAACAATTTAATTGTGTTTACCTTATAGTATTATCTAGCAAAAATCGTACATAGATACCGACCTATTTTGCTATTGTTATTTATTTTTAATCTGTACCAACAATTTCAATAGAAAACTGTTGAAATTCAGTTCTATAGTTGACTTCAGAGTTCAAGTATCAGTATTCAGTATTCTTGATAACTCTTTTTGATGCTTAGCACTTACTGCTTAGCAAGAATAATAATATTCTTGTCAGGCGGATTTAAATTTCAAACTCATCCTGTCTCAAATTCCTGACCAGCTCCAAGTTCATGTTTTGTCTCCTAATCTGTAATTTTGAATAAATGTATCATTCGATAAAATATAAATTTAATTCATCTTATTTTCTTCCGATTTCTTAAAATTAAAAGGCAATACTACTTGTTTTTATTATATCCGTTTGATGAATAGAAAATAAAATTTAGCAAATAACTAATTTTTTTTTCCCATAGCCTGTGAGACATCCGACTATCTCGGGGGGGGGGGGGGGGGGGGGTAGTCATTTCCTGCATACAAACCTGTCCATCATTGTAATGCAGTGTCAATAAATAGAAGACTAGGTAATAATGAAGTTATTTACCTGAAAAAAGCAAAATGTGATATCCCTATTACTAATGAATTTGTTGATGAGCCAGAATTATAGACAATGAAAAATGAATCAAAATGTTTTTGATTTTCAAAAATTGGACAGTATTTCACCATTTTATAATTTTAACTTGTAAAAATTTTGAAATAAAAATTGAAAATATACGATGATTTCCTAAATTGTGAAGCCAAAAAAGTATCCAATATCATTCTAAAACGATGTGAGTAAGAGCAACAAACTGAAGTAATTAACAAGAGAGTCTCTTCTTCATTGTGTTATGAGAGGGAGTCGAGCGCCATGCAGGAAGTCTCGTGTTAGACATCCTGGTTTTGACACATTTTCCTGCTATTTGCAGGTACATAATCTGATGTTGCTGATTTTAGATCAATTTACATTTAATTTTAAGACTGGGTTATAAAATTAACCTACCTTTATCACTCTTAAATGAAATAACTCCACTAAATTCAATCCTACATGTGGATTTATTTTAACCTACAATTTCGGTATTATTTAAGACCAATTTTACCTTTAATTTTAAACCTGGGTTATAAAATTAACCTTGCATTGTCACTCTTAAATGAAATTACTTGACTTAATTCAACCCTACATGTGGATTTATTTTAAACTACAATGTAGGTATATTTTTAATTGTGCATGTATACATATGTTTATATACTGTGTATTTAAGATTAAATTGCAGGTATAATACTCATTTAACTACATGTAGGCATATATAGTATTTAAACATACGGAGTTTTATTTTATTATTCCGTGGTATGTATGATTTAAGTGATCTATTTTTACAGTGTAGGTATAAACTTCAATTAAGAACATAATTGTATCATGCGGTATTTCTTCAATATATCGATATTTCAATATTTCAATATATCGATATTTCGATATTTCAATATTTCGATATTTCAATATTTCAATATATGGATATATCGATATTTCGATATTTCAATATATCGATATTCAATATATTCAGGTATCGATATTTCGATATTTTTTTGATATCGATATATATCGATATATCGATATTTTCTCCATCCCTACCTATTATTGTGCCGGAGCGCCGACCTTGAAACATAAACCATGTTGATCTTTCAAGGTCGGCGCTTCAAAGCGTCGGCGCGTCGAGCTGTAAACGTATACCTTAAGGGCCGCCGAGCGCGTATGTAGGTAGATTTCCGGACTTTTGCTTCGAGCTGATCATCAGCAAAACAACCTTTTTCATACCCTGCGATCCCTTTTTATTTGCATTTTACAACACACCGTCGAGAGCCGTCTTCCATTCATGAAGGGTGTTTATGGCCGACTGACGCAGCTCGTGACAACAAAGGATCAATAATCCCTTTTATTAATTTTCTGTTCTTACTGATCAAATATAATTTCTATATTTTTTACCACACAGGCAAAAGTCCTAATCGAATTCGAACGTAGATCAAAAAGGTTTTTTATTTGTAAAATTCCGAGCAAAAATGACAAGCTAAACTGTTTTATAGACAAGTATAATTGAAACTATTATGATTATTATGATAATACAGTATTACGTAATATTAGTGTGATATTCAGTATTCATGTGCGGTTAAGGTCCTCTAAGAAGAAGTGGAAAGTCAGGCATACCAAATTATTTCAATTTCTGGATTTTATAATGTCACTAGTTGGTTTATTGGGTATTTGTTGCGTCGACGTATTCTATTAGAAAATCATGAAGAAAATATTATATGATTTCTGCAGAGAAATAATATCCAGTTTTACATCTGTTTTGAGTTCACAACTTGTATCCATTCTACTGAGGTTTTAGTCGAGGTTTTCCTCAGTTTATAGAGCAAATGATGGGATGGTTCCCTTAGCTTAGTCCACGACAAATTCATGCTAAAGCATCCACGACCAATGCTGTATCAATGTTGTACATCTGTTTTGAGTTCACAACTTGTATCTATTCTACTGAGGTTTTAGTCGTGGTTTTCCTCAGTTTATAGAGCAAATGATGGGATGGTTCCCTTAGCTTAGTCCACGACAAATTCATGCTAAAGCATTTACGACCAATGCACCAATGTTGTACATCTGTTTTGAGTTCACAACTTGTAACCATCATACGATCATACTGAGGTTTTCGTCGTGGTTTTCCTCAGTTTATATAGCAAATGATGGGATGGTTCCCTTAGCTTAGTCCACGACAAATTCATGCTAAAGCATCCACGACCAATGCTGTACCAATGTTGTGACCAATGTGACGAATGTTGTAGATTCAGTTCCTCATATTCTCTAACACTGCAGTGCACTCCAATCATCTTAGTCCTCACCAATCACAAGTATACCTATAAGTACCTATCAGACGAGAATATCGATATTATATATTATGTACCTAAGTAATAATCCGTCAATATTTCAGGTTACTTTTATAAATCGAAAGTTTAGAGTATTAATTGAAAATTAGTTTTCAATAACGAAGCACAAGCGCATTGGTTTGAAATAAATAGCATATTGTAACGAGTTTTTTGCAGGTTAATATTAATGTTATTTTCTGTGTAAATATCAATTACTATGAATAAAATTATCCAAATATAGCCACATCAATTCTTGCTAACCTGAACATTCCACAATCTCATTGAAAGTAATATCAATAGTGTCTTTCTAATAGCCATTTCACTGCTTTTGCCAAAATTATAATTTTATAATGATAATGATAATGATAATGATTATCTGTCAACAACGATCATCAACATGATCAATTAAAAAATAGGTTTGATCGTAATGACTGTCTAAGTGGAGTGAGTTTTCAATAACTATCCAGGTAAATTTATGGTTGAAACCTTCCTCCACATTTTATGAGGGGGTATAATAAAGTTTATACTTTTATTAGGGTCGACCGAGACAAACAAAGGAACTCAACGAGCGGGCAGAGACCCTTCGACTGCTTCCCAAGTGTGCAAGTTCATACCGACACAAAATTACAATTATTTTAATTTCAGTATTTATTTTTTTCCTAATTAAATATCAAGGACATTAAATTGTCACATAGTCAAGTCACAAATTATAATAATTTCGCATGTGCACAAAAAATACCGAGTTTTTATATTCATCCGTCTTCTGTGTGAGTTGTGATTAATGAAAGTAAATGAAAATTTTCATAAAAGTGTGCTCGCCATTCACAACTCACGTCTAATTAGAGCAAATTGATAGAACTCAATTAAATATCATAAAATAGCCCGATAATGCCCGGTGTGACTTGACTAGGTGACATTGTCGTGAGTCTTCAGGTTCAACTACAAATAATTGTGTAAGTCCAAATTTGGGTTTTAAAATCTCAACTGCTCCAACAGCCTTAACCTGACCCCGCAGCCAAACATTTTTGAAAACAAATTTAAATAGCAACCCCCCGTTTCTTATTTGACTTAAATTTACGAAACCTAACACTTTGCACACCAAAACACAAATCCCTCCCTTGCAGGGACAGAACCCACGCGGCTACGGCGCCTCCACCAGTGTTACGCGCAGCTCAGTTATAGCCACGTATGGTACCGAGTTTACTAGGGACCTGGGAGTTTATTCTGGTGTACAAATTATTCAGTAACCCTTAGAATGAATTCAAGAATTAGTTTATTTAAATGAAATTACACAAAGAATTTAGTTGTGACCAGTGGTGTAAGTCCATTGTATACGCGGGTATACGCCGTATACTTAAAAAAGTTTTTTCACTGGAAAGTATACCCAAAAACTTAGAAGGGGTATACGCGGGTATACGCCGTATACCTAAAAAAAAAAAATTTGCTGAAGAGTGAAGATGTCAGGAATACTTTAAAAAATTGATGTTTTACGTCTAATTTCATTTCGTAAGCAAAAACCTCAAAAAAGTTAATTCCAAAGTGTCAAAAAACCAAGAAAAGCCCTGCGGGGCAAGGTGGTGACATGCCCTCCAGCATCCCAAAGTGTCAGATTATAAAAAATGTTCAATATTTTCACAAAATACGCCTCATGACGTCTTAAAATTGATTTCACAGTGTATGTATACAAATCAAAAAACGCCCTGCAGGGCTGGGTGGGTGGTGCCCCCCCTTATTTCGAGGAAAATTGTTTTCCCTGCTTTTCCCTACGATCCCCCCCCCCCCCCCCCCCCATTGCACATAGATAGCAGTTGCCGTTGTCCGACGAGAGTGAATGCTCCATACGATCCCCCCCCCCCCCCCCCCCATTGC